>CAWUFW010006652.1:600000-1116903 GCA_963921515.1 Calotriton arnoldi
ACTAAATACTTACCATGAGGTATTCTGGGACAAAATGCAATTAAAGTGGACAGCATTGCATAAGTCTTGGGGCTCCATTTGAACCAGTCTGGTGCACAGCACACTGAGAGCACACACATGGGTTATGGACAGCTGCGGCCCGTGCAGGTAAGAGCGGTGGTGCGGTGGGGCAGGGTGGGGGTTATTTCGAATGACGACAATGAGGGAAAAATAATTATTTATTTAATTTTCCCTCTTTGTCGTCTGTCGAAATTCAAGCTCCCCCCCCCCCAACCGGGTCCCACCGCCCCACCGCTGTTACCTGCATTGGCCACGGCTGGTTATGGACACAGTGTAAGATGTTCAGTTCCAGAGTCTAGCCATGTTGTTGGCAGTGCAGTGTGCAGTGGGTTTGCAGCTTGGGTGCTAGAATGGCACAACTGGTTCCAATGAGTACTACTTTGCCTGAGAGTCAAAGGACAGGAGCTCTCGACAGTGGTATTGGCACTGCCAGTCCATGGCAGTCAGTTCTCTATTGAAACCTGTCAGACATGGAGTCTCCCAGCAGGGCTGTCACCTCTAGGTATTCATGGCTTCCATTTTCTAATTCTGCTCCATTAGTGGATGGCCATGGTGATGTGGGCAGGTCTGTGTGAAGTATTGCTTACTCTAGGAAGTGGGTTCGGAAAGGCTTGCCAATGGTCATTCAGGATTAGGTGGTGTCTGTTGTGGTCATATTAGGCAGCATAAGGCAGATCTGCACACAACCACTGCCTTCAATGAGTACCCTTAGATCCCACAGATTTCTTGGTGCAGTCACTCTCTCAATGGTGCCTAAGATATGGGTGTGTTTCCTGTTGCTTTTCATCTTAGGTGGCTGAAGCAGGGCACACCCAACCATGTCTACAGTGGACCTCTCACCGGCAGTAGGGAAACAGAGAGCTATGGTTGGTAGTAGGATGCATGCGTGATGTAGTGTGTGCGTGGGAGTGCTAGTCACCAAAAAGAGTACACTTCCTGCGTGTGTGTGTCTCTGGAGGCCACACTGGCATCCGTCTTGGCACTACCATGTCACGTTTCAGGGAAGCATTTGGGGTGCGCTTTGGAGTTTGGAATTTGAGGCTGGTAGATCTATCAGAGTTTTAGTATGTGAGGAACTTTAACAGAAAAGTGTGTGCATCCAGAGGTCCTTGTGGAGAGGAGAAGGCACTAACTTTGCAGGGGAGTCTCTTGGCTTGTGTGATCGTCTGTTGTGTGTGATGAAAGACGATCTATTGTTATTGTTGTTTCTCATTTCTATACCACACTATCTGCCATTGTTGTGGCATTGGACTGCCCTTGAGAGGCTGTGATGACATTCTGATCAGTTCAAGGGACCTCTAGCACAGCCTCTGATTCGGATTGTGAACATGTGCAGTCAGTGGAGAGAAGAATTGTGCCTGTTAGGTGAGTGTGGTAGCTATCGATGGTTGTGAAGGGCTTGGATTGTGTCACAGTAAGCTGATAGCTTGTCTGATTTACCATGTATCAGCTTTGTTGGTGCACCCATGTCATGCAGCAATTTTCTTTTAAGCGTGACGTGGATAGTGCCCTGAGTAGTAGCTTATTTATGCGACAGAATGTTTGTAGACATTTATAAGGTTTTCTTCTTTGTTGAAATGCCCATCGTCGTTGACTCACCTCCTCCGACATGTTGCATAAGTCTGTGTGTCAGGTGGAGAAGAGGGTCCATGAGGAGCAGCTCTTGAGGCAGGAGTGGCAGAGTCTTCAATCAATCAATCAATCAATCAGGGGGTTTAAAGCACGGTACTCACCCCTGAGAGTCTCAAGGCGCTGGGGGGGGGGGTGCAGCTAAGGTTCAGCCGAAGAGACAGGTCTTGAGGCACCTCCTGAAGGTGTGCAGAGTGGGGGAGCGTCTGATGTTAATTGGGAGCTCGTTCCAGGCTTTGGCTGCGATGTAGGAGAAGGCTCTTCCCCCCCCCGCTCTGGTTCTGCGGATGCGCGGCGTTTCTGCTAGGGCGAGGTCGGCGGAGCGGAGGTTCCTTTTGGGTACGTGGAAGGAGACTCGTTCGTTGAAGTATTTGGGTCCCCTGTTGTGGAGATTGTGGTCCGCCCTTGTGTCCAGGGAGTACCTCTTCCTTTTTAGTTGGATTGCACGCTGATGCTGCAGCTGTTCGAGATTTCTATTAAATGCCTGCTGTTTGTTCTTGGGCTTGCGTGCATTACACCTCTAAGCTGTGACTGTCGTCACGCAGATGTTTCCATCACACTCCAGGACACTGCTACTTGACTTCATTCCCTTGTCTGCAAATACGTTTTTATCCTTTGAAATTATACAGAATAAATGTTTAACTATGCACTTTTCAACGTTTGTTTCTTCCATAGTCAATTGCTTTATGCACTTGTTTCTGGGTGGGTTTGAGGGGTGAATATAGCTATGGCAACATCAGTGTTTTACAGTGTGCAGAGGCCCTGCGTAGAACATAATTCGATGCGGTTCGGGATGTCAGGTTTTCTTATTTGCTCAATATAATTACTCTCCTGGCTGAATGAATGTGGCCATGAAAGTAATAAAACAATAATACACTAACATCGATTCTTTTAAAACATTGCAATCAGCTGGATTTTAGTGAGCAGGAGTTTATCGTTTATTCCTCTTTTTTCGCATTAACATGCATTTATGTATGCACTCCTACTGTTATAATTTCAGGTGCAGTATTGCAATAAAATATAAATATAAAATTGCAAATGTTTGGTGCAGGACAGAGGTAGAAAGGGACCTCGTATTCTTAACCACAACTACAGCAAGGTGTGAAAAGCACACCCTGGCTCTGGCACATCCTTTGGAACATCCGGTGCTGTGTGCAGAAATGACACTACTAAGAAAGAAATACAATAATTTGCCAGCCACACGCTGCCGAGAGGGCTAGGACTATTAGTTTGATAGTATGACGGGTTTTAATTTGAAAACACCTTGTGCTTGTCAAGTTCGTGTTTGCTCTGCAGAGATCAAAGAATTAAGCCCAGCTCTGTTGCTGGGCGCTTACATAATATACGCAATTACCCGGCCAATTGGTACCTGTCTTATTATGTTTAGGTTTTTCTTAGATTGCATAGTTTTCTGGATAGAAAGTCTGGCTCATCAATCTGTGGGCACAGACAGTATCTTCTAGCATTGTACATGATGCCTTATTTCTACAGAGACAACAACAAGGTGATTGAATGGATGTTTGAATTAATCTGCACTAGTGCAGCCTCTAGGTCTGCAAGGACTGTGTAGTGGTGGTAATGGAAATTATAGTTTATCTCAATTAGGCCTGGACAGAGTTCGTGGAGTTTCGCTACACGGAACTCTGCGAAGTGACCAAAAGACTCTGCCAGGCAACGTGGAGTTCCACAAGTGCAGAGTGCGTTAGGTTGCGCCGTTAGCACTGATTTGTAGCACCGGGTGTTTGTCCAGCTCTGGAAAATCAGCGCAAATGGCATCATGCGCAGCGCAAGAGGGTGCTGCTTCTTTCTGCCGCTCGAGTAGATGTTCTACTCAACGTGAATGGAAGGTTTCTCAACGCAAGTGGTAGCTGCCCCCGTGACCGCCCGCATTGAGAAATCTCGCCAGGAGGTGATCTGGAGTAAGATTTTCCTAGCTTGCGCTGGCCAACTTAACGTTGCACTATGCAGACCGTGGAGTGGGAAAAACTCAGTGAAACTCCATGAGTGGAGCGGAATTTCATGCCCAGGCCTAATCTCAATCTCATGGCACTAAGGGATGGCGAAAGAGACCTTATCTTATACTGAAGAGTATATTGCCAAAGTACTAGGGGGCCAATCCCTGTCAGGGCTCACTTTCCAAAGTACTAGGGGGCCAATCCCAATCAGGGCCCAATTTGCAAAGTACAAGGGGGGCAATCCCTATCAGGGCTACAAAACCTCTGTCCAGAATAATTCCAAAACATGCTTAGATACCCTTGAGAAGTTACAAAAAGAAAGCCATTTGCACTGAACTACACAGAAAACATGTGACTGAATATTTCAAGGTGGACATTATCCCGCTAGGATTACTGGTGAAATATGTACCTGTAATATTTGTACACAATGACAAATTTAAAAAGAATTTCAGTTTTATTTCCGACAATTGTTCTAGGTGCTGCATGGTACTAGGATTGACACTGCTTTAGAAGAACTGACAGAAATTAAAAAGCAAATTGATGAACTAGAATAAAAAATTCACAGAGGCAACGCATTAGAGAATGCTAAAGCTGCTCTAGATAATTTGGAACAAAAAATTATTGATGATGTTCATTCTAATAATCTTGGGAAGAAAATTGAGAAACTCAACAAAAACACAGTGAAAAACAAGAAGGAAAAGGTATTCCCTTATTTGAGGAGTGACTACTCCCATAGACCTATAGCCTATAGCCCACAAACAACCAGAGCTGTAGACCAGGGACTTATAATACACAGAGAACAGTAATATTCTGACGCATCCACAAGCTCAGAAGACCAGGATTAACCAGAGGCAAACACCTGGGAACCTTCATACCAGTCGCGGCCGGCATGACTCGTGGGGGGTCGAGTGGGGAGGGGGTCACGCGGGGGGGGGAGGTTTAATTTTAATTAAAAAAATAAATAATAACTTACCTTAGCAGGCCCGATCCGGTCCTGTGTCGTCTCTGCTCCTCGCAGGAAGCAGGCAGCCTCCCTCCCCTCCCCTAAGCCAATCACAGCGCTGCAATGGGAGCATTGTGAATGGTGGGGATGGCGCCAAGCCAGCCGCCTATGGGGAGGCCAGAGTGCAGAGTGCTCATGACTGGTTTGGTCGGCCCCAGAGGGCCGACCAAACAGTCAGGGCCCACAACATTGGGCTAGCCACTCCTCCCCTGCCCTGATGCAGGACCGCCGACCCGCCTGCCCCCAACCAAACCCTTCTGCTTTCTCGCAGTGCAAGAAGCAGTAACATAAAATGGTATTGATACACTATTTTATGTTACTGCTTCTCGCACTGCGAGAAAGCAGTGGGGCGACGCTCCTCCCACCACATGGAGGAGCCCCCCTTTCTTCATACCTACACCCACCTGCTCACCAGCATTTTTAAGTATATGACAGCCCACACAGGGGTAGGCCGAGAGGGAGAGGTAAGGGAAAGGATGGTACAAGGAGCAGTACCAGCCAGGGGATACATACTAGGAACCAAAAAATAGAAATGTTAAACATGGATACACAAAAACACATCAGTCTCACCCATTTTCAACATTTCCTCCCACATTCTGAATCACATTGAGAGGAAAGTACTGAAACGGGGTCCGGCTTAAGTGTTCACTGAGCTTCCTTTTTTCTTTAAAATTAAATCAGAAGTTTTTTTCGAAGACAAACCTTTCTCTAAGATGACATGCTTATAACTCCCCTCCACCTTCTATACCTCTTCACATTTGATGGCAGTTTAAATTCTCACTTTTGAGACCACAGTGATGAAACAAATACAGACACATGAAAGGAGTAATTGCTATATGCACACAGCCTCACAAAAGAGGAAAAACAAGCATTACTCAATCTTAGCCAACAGTGGTATATCACATCAAGTCTGCCGACAAAGATGGTGCCATAGTCCTACATGGCAGATGCATATGAACAGAAGATTCAGAAACAACTCAACTCTAAGGAGCATTACAGGAGATTATAAACCAATCCTCTCAGAGACTTTCAACTGAGATAAGATATATTAGAGACATTGGCTTGAACTTTGGGTTCAGAGAAAGAACATGGTTTTCTCAATAATCAACACCCTAGGACTCCCATCATTTACACTCTACCCAAAATAACATAACAGCAGTCAAGATCCGCCAGGTAGACAGCTAATTTCGGGCTGTGGGTCAGTTCTAGAACCACTCTGCAAATATGTGGATATCTATATCAAGCCCTATTTACCCAAGATAATCTTGTATGTGAAGAATAGTATGGTCTTCATTAATTATATTGAAGGCACCCCTTTTGGATGTGAGCAGACACATTTTAGTCACACTCGATAAAGATACACTAATATCCCTCAACAGATGGAAATTGACATAGTAAAGAAAACACTGGAATCTGATCATCAAAAACAATTTCCCATTGACTTTATCCTACACCTATGTGAAACAGCTTTAACAAAATATCTATTTGCTGTTCAAAAAAGATTACTATCTACAAAAGAAGGATGCAGCCATGGGAGTGTTTTTCACTCCACATAGAGTGAACCTGAGGCTAATGATAATGTGGAATTCTTATAGCCCTGTCGCCCAGGACATATTGTTTGGGGTCAAGGGCAACAAGTTTGATGTGTATTGGGACAAGTAGGCCCAACCCCTGCAGCACAAACCCTTTGGCTGCCAGTTTGCAGTACCACATTATGGATCAGGGAAGGGCACTGTCTGCAGTTAAGGTAATATATTTGTCCATATGTTAATGCTGTTCAAACTTGTATTTAAGGTTCATTAATTGAACGCCTTTATTATTAGGGTGAGCGCTCTAATTAAATCTTGTAAGCTCTGACTGCACTACTGAAAGTGGTTCCAGTATAAAAATGTGTACACACGTTTTCAAAGTTTAGCAATATGAGGCTATGTATAATGCTCCCAGAATGCTCTCTGATTTGATGCAAATATTTGCAGAAGCTTGAAAGCAAGATTGATGATTCTTTGCTTTCAAAATAAAATGTTCATAAAAAAATAAAAGCAGGAATTTTTTTTGCTCGCAAAACCACTGTAAAATTTAGGTACCATTTCTTTGCAGCATCATTTAGTAACGTGTTGATGCATGCTAGTATTTCCTAAAAATATTCATAATGGAAAATCAGTGTAACCAGTTTCAATAAGATTATGGGAAACAAAAAGAAACAAGCATTGGCAAAGCCAGTAGGTCTGAAATTGGTGGTCAGCTTTTTAGTTTTGTCAATGTGTGACTTGTTTTGGCATGGTTTTTGTAAAACCTTATTGGTGTGGGAGCTGCCGGGCCCTCACCATTATAACAAACATTAGCAAAAGTTGTTTTTGGTCTCAAAAAGCACACACTGCCACAGTAGTTACTGGCACTAAACAAAACTACTTTGTGTGCTGATATGCTCCTTGTGAAAGAGCAGAACCCTGTTACTCACAGTGAAGCCCGATGGTACAGAGAGAGAGACAGAATTTTAATAAACTCAAAAGGTCACGGTCAATGCCAGACCAAATTAGGGGCCCATTTATTAAAGAAAGTATCAAAAGTGCACCCATGGTATATGTCCTTGCATTAAGTGCAGCTATATGGCTTTCGTGAATTCCCAAGAATTTACAGAACTAGGACAAGAAATAGTACTCATAGAAAATATATGTGAACTGCATTTTAGCATGAACAAATATGCATGTGTAGATTTGCTCAAGCTGAAAATCTGAGTGTTTGCAAGTTCACTTTCCCTCCAACCACTTTTTTCCCAACTTTGGAAGAAGGTTTACGTCTGCCATTGTCAGGAGTAAATTGCCAACATTTCTCAGTATGGGAACAGATTAGAGAAGAGTTGTTGAAAACACTTAAAACATGCAAGTTAGTAGGTTTGCACAGACTCAAAAGGGAATTCTAACCCTGGAACTATTGCTTACCACTCCCTTCAGCCCAGTATGTAGAGCTGCGGAAACATGGCAACGTAAGGGGATTGCAAGTATTCAAACACTACTATAGTATGAGCCCCGGCATAATCAGAGAGGCTATATCAGAGCTCTCATATAATGAGATTGCTGCCATAATTTGTCGTCACACTACATGGCACCAAAGGGACAAGTGGATTTTGTTACAGGACAAGTAGTTTTATGAAGCAACCTGCCCCATGGACAAGTAGATATTTTATTAAATTCCACACCCTTGTGGAATTTAAAAATACCAAAGTCCTGTCACCATTCAACCCATTTAAATCCAACATAATAATTTGGCAGAGATACCTAGATGACAATGTTATGCTGTTGGTGGGTGAGAGACACATAACCTCACTGATTTCCTAGTTTGGCTCAATACACACAGCTGAGACTTAAAATTCAAATGCAGCCATAGTCATAGTAAGCATGAAATAAGCTACCTGTACCTTCAAGTGAAACATAGTAGTGGGATAATGTGTATGACATTATATCAAAAACCTATTGACAAAAACTCCCCAGCAGCAGTTAGCACTCTAGGTCACGAAGGAACAATGTGCCCTAGAGGCAGTTTATATGTATCAGGAGATGCTGTACCCAGAGAAATGATTACGTTACAGAAGCTGAAATTCTGAGTACCAAATAGGGGTGGGTAGAACTTGCAGAGTTTCACTCTGTAGAATTCCGTGGAGCTACACAAAAACTCCACAAGATTCCGTGGAGCTCTGCAAACGGGCAGAAAATATCGCTGCTCACACTGCAATTTAGCGCCAGAAGCACAAGCAATGCTGAAAAATCAGCAAGAGCGTGCGGCCATTCGAGTTGATTTTGCTTGACTTCGAGTAGAAAATCTACTCGAGTGGCAGCAAATCTACTCGAGAAGCAGCTCCCTGACCGCATTAGAAAACGGCTCTAGGAGACGCCAATTCTCGCTCGCGCTCACATTTCTGCAGCCTCGCAAGAAAATATTAATGCGGAGTCGCCAAATTCCTTCAATTCCATGGGCGGAATGAAACATCCCACAGCGCAGGCCCCCAGTACCAAACTTACTGAGAGAGCTTATCCTAGAAAGACAGTATGAGGAGAAGAAAGGAAAAATATTAATGCACACATGGTACTGGTCACAACCTATAGCCCAGTGTGTAATTCAATTTAAAAAATCAATTACCACACTGGCATTTGTTAGAGGATATATGTAAGACTAACCACCTATTTGCATGCAAATACACCAGAAGCAGACAAGATCCGGTGCTGAAGCCTACAGGGAACTACAAAATCCAGAAATATTAATGTCAGTTTGGGGGTTGCCACCTGTAATAGGACAGTTCAGGTGTGGTAAATGTCAAGCTTGCAAATGTATTGAGGTAGGCACAGTGAGGATACAACTACTATTACACTCTAATTGTAACAGCAGAATTGGTTATTACATGATAATATGTAGGCCTGGGCGTAGTTCGCGTAGTAGCGCTATGCGTAGCTACGTGAAGTGCACTACGCACGCTACGCGTAGCTACGCGAACTGCGTACTGCGGTAGGGAAATGCTGTTCGCACTGATTGCACAGTGCCAGATGCTTGTCCGCACTGTGCAATCATTGCAAACGGCATCTTGCACAGTGCAAGCGGTCGTTTTCTGCCGCTCGAGTAGATTTGTACTCGAGCGGCAGCTTTCTCAACGCGGACTGGTAGTTTCTCATCGCGAGCATACGCGACCACTCGCAATGAGAAACCTGACCTCCCTGCGTTGAGAATCTCGCCGGGTGGTTTATTTTCCTCGCTCGCAATCAGCAACTTGATGTTGCTGATCGCGAACGAGGAAAAAGTCTCACCGGGATGTTGATTTTGTTCGCTCGCGGTCGCCAACTTGACGTTGAGGACCGCGAGCAAGCAAAAAATGCCCGCTACGCCGCGCTACGCGTTTTTGCACTGTGCTACGTAGTAGCGCAAACTCCGCGAGCGTAGCATAGTTTTCCGCCCAGGCCTAATAATATGTCCACTTGACCTGATGTAGGCTTGTCAAACTACGTAGATTGTAAAACAAAGCATTTGCCAACATAGGAGCTGCAAACCATGCAAGACTGAAGGTGCACCAGTAGTGAAATACTTTATGGAGGCCCGATTCAATGAGCACAATATACGTTGGTATGTGTTGGAATTGGTGAAACTATATGCACGAGATGGTAACCTGAATGGACTACTTTCAATCAGAGAATGTAAGTGATCTAAAGAGCAAGGAAATTGGACTCAATGACGTATGCAAACAGAGAGGTGAGGCGGTCTCATTAAATTGAACTCTATTGCTGACACTGTGAAGACAATCAGAAGTCTTCCTGATAAACACGTAGCTCATATCTTATATGTAGATTCAGATAATGTAGCATGCCGGTTTCAGTGGATAGACAATACCTAAGACGATTTTGTTTTCCAAGTGCACATGATATTTTTACATCTAAACACAAGCACCATGTACAGCCCTTCTCTCTCTCCACCCTCCTTCCCCCCCCTTGCTTTTTCCCATTACCTCACCCCCCCCAGGAGTAACTGTTTACACACAAGATGGCCTCCTTAGCTCGCATCTCTGTCTAGTCTACAGAGGAGCGTCTTTCATTGTTTGAAACCAAACACAGATGGATGGCTTGTTAACACCATTTTAGGGTACAATCCTGTGAAATTGAAGGCCTCGACGTTCATGGTGGAATTGATTTCATGAGTAGGTTAGATTGTATGACTCAGCTACGATATATATTGGTGGATTAGGAATTTCGATGGGGAGAGTTGTGTATGTATCAAAACTGGACTTTTGGAAACAATCATGCAATTACAAGGTGAAGGATTTGGCCGGTATAAATGTCACACTTCATTACTAACACATCACACCAGACAATCGTATGCCACTAGGATTATGTGGTGAATGAATGTATTGCAGGGAGAAGCAATGAGCATGACAGAGTTTGGCAATCATTGTTACTTTGATACAGAGAGGGGTTTTCGGGTCTGGGCCATATTAGGAGCAAGGAGTGGAGCAATGGATACATTGTAGACTGTGAGATGGTCCAATGCAGATACTATGTTACTGCTTGCCCACTCACTGTTTTGATAAGTTTTACCCAATTCACTGAGGAAGCGGGTACATTTTTCCATGGGCGGTGAATACAATCAGACTCCTATCTGAGTACTAAAGTATCTTTTAGAATGGGATGTTGGTCATGTACCACTACTGATATGATTTATTTAAGGATTCACATTTCAGTGTAATTTGTGATGATCCATTACCGTGGCATCTTCAGCCAGGCAACCTTGGCATGTGTAAAGATCTTTACAGCACATAGGTATGTTTAGTAGACTGCGGACATAGTGGTTGACACATCTGTTGGCCCCACAATCATTTGAATAGCTTTTCTCTAATTTTAACCCTTTAGGTAACTTGCCAGATGGCATTTGTTGTCCTGAGGAGACCTATGGTAATTAGACTGTGAGTAGAAATGTTGATGCAGTTTTAGCGACTGCCCTCTTTTGACTCAATACGAGACACAAGAAGCAAACTTTATACTGGACTGTGAATGCTTGTAAAATATGGGACATCCACCTTGTATGTAAATATGTGTATCATATGTTATTATTCACTCTACTGCGCCTCTGAGCATTGTGCCATCTGCACCATTGCGAATCACAAGGCGTTGCTTTTTTGTGTTAAAAATGTATTAATTACAGATGTTCATTTGGATTTTTCCTGTAGTGAAGTTGAAATAAGACCCGCGGTTATGTTCTATGAATTAATCTCAGCCACTATCAATTGCTTGTGGCTGCATTCCAGACCATTATATTTGCCCACTAGACCGAGGCCTTATGCAAATCAGTCCTGGCCCTGCTTCAGTAGGAACAATCCAGCCCAAACTGCCAGCCCAGATCCCCCCAAATGGCATCACAAGTAACCCCAGACTGATTTCGACCTACTTAGGTCTCATCAGTGAGGTATAGCTTGAGTCCTGTGGTGAGAAAGGGACCCATACCTGCGCATACCCATCACACTTAGGGAATCTAGTGCAAAAACAACAAGGTGATGGAAGGAGCGCTTGCATTTATCTCAGCCATGGGCAGTCACTTGGGCTCCATTCCAGACTATTGTTTTTCGCCCACTGTGCCATTCTGAACAGACACCCTGGGATCAGCATAAAAATAGCAGGTTGAATGTTAATTATTCAGAGTTCCGTGACCTTATAAAGAGACTCAACCTATAGCCATTTTCCTCTATAAGTTCATGCGACTTTTCGGTGACTTGCAATATCCTTGTAATATGCAACGGGGGTACTTTATCCCATATATTATCAGGAGCAGAATTTTTTCGAGTCTGTGTCTTCCTTCTTTACCTTGTTTATTAACATATTGACTTTCCTGGCAGTAGATGGCTTTATCTTCTTTCTCTTATGGTATTGCCTCTCTTCAATCTGCCAGGGTTCTTTCCATAACACCGGAGGCTGATCGACCAGGTACCATCAGTAGTAAAGGTACAAGTCCCGTTTGAATTTTCAGACTTGCAAAGTCTGACTCATGTGACTGGATCTTCTCACTCAGAACCCTTTGTAGCGTCAGTAGAGAACCTGTGAAAAAAAAGCCACTTTTGAGCTGTGATCTCTTAATCAACTTCAGACATCTCAGATTAGCATGGTGTATTAACATCCTCCACAGTATCAAATTTAAAAAAATGAAAGTTAACAAGTGTGGGATTTTTTTAGAATAATATGATTGAATAGTGTTTATTGTTTACACAATTCACTGAATGCCTTCATAGTTACTAGAATAAGTATGTATAGAATTATAGATATTATATGTACCAGTGTAGGATAAGATGCACAATGACATTGCAAATGTATTCTGATTCTGATGTGTTTTTCATTATTAAAATGTAATGCCTATAGTGGATATATGTTGAAAAAATTAAAAATATTTATGGCCCTCTGTTATCTATGAAGTCAGGAGATGATGTTCTGTACAAGGTCTATTAAAAGATACATCTTACAGTAGGTATGCAAGTGTTTATTACTACAAAAACGAAAACCTACCAAAAAAGGTTTTATTTGGTAGACTTCAGCTGTCTGTTGGCGACATCTGTGTATACAACAGTGGCAGCTCCTCCGCTAAGGCGGAAGAGCATCGCCCCACTGCCTTTAGAGCAGTGAAAGAGAGAAAAATAAAATGATAATAACTGAATGTTATCATTTTATTTTTGGTTGCTGCGGGTCTGGTTTAGGGTGGGGTGGGGCTGGTGGCTCAGGGAGGAGGAGTGGACCATGCACACTAAGCACGCATGACTGCTTGGCCAGCCGTTTTGGCCTGCCAAGCAGTCATGCACACTTTGCATATTCTCCACCAGGATACAATAGACAGCCTGGTAGGGAATATGCACAGGCTCCCAGTCCCAATCTGAACTCCGATCCAGGGCACTCAGACAATAACAATTATATTTTCAAAACCAACACACCCCTTCCCCCCGCCTCGCCACCCCCATTCCCTACTAGCCGCCACTAGTATACAATACTCCACAGAGCCATGCCTTAATCAGGATTGGATTGCCTTCATGCCAGTCTTAATTGCCTTGCTGTTATTTGTTGCTTTCCTTCCTTTCTCAGATTTACCTTCCCACAGGAGCTTTTTGGTTTCCCCATCTGTAGATTCAGCATCTTTCCTGCTCCGAAAGCAGCATTGCATCGAAGAATGCAGACCCACATTTACACATCAGATTTCTGAATGTCCTTGTTTCATAGTGGTCATAGAAAAACTGCAGCAGAAATATGGAAGACACAACATTGATCTTGACACATATTGAAGACTATCAAAACTAGCATTGGCAATGCTAGTGGCTCTGCCACGTATGTAAAGGGAGCAAGACCAATTGGCATTGCCAATGCTTGTTTAAGCTAGAATCCTACGCCCTAGCTGGTATACGCACACTGCATCACTTATCCAATGGAAAGACAGTTGTACTAATACTTTGGGTGCAAAACCCTGTGTGGTAGCTATGGTGAAAGATTTTTGTAGAACGACACTCTAAAACCAAGTCGACCCGATGGCCTGGAAAATCCTCACTCTTGGCCCCTGCTTTAGGTGTGCAGAGGGGCTGCCTGGAGTGGTCTAGAGGGGCAAGGAATGGATTATTACGTACCCAATGCACCAAAATCAGAGTAAGACTCTAATACAATCTTGAACTGAGTGTCCATATAAGTGTGGGAAATGTGAAGACTGCACCTGAGCTTGATTCATGCTTTATCTGACATCCTGAAAGGGGGCACCAACTAGCGAGAGGCTCACAGGAGGGAGTAGTAAAAGGCAGTCAGTGGTGTAGTGCCACAAAGGATTGCACACATATCAAGCTGAAATGAGTAACACTTAAAACTGCTGTATAATCAAAAATACTTTCTTATTCTTGTAGACAAGCACTGGGCTGTACGTTGAAATTATTCAGTCTTTTGTTGGATTGTTGAGTTCTGAGCTCGAGTACCACACACACTACCTTCCTGAGAAGCCTGTGACTGCTTCCCCCTCAAATCTGAGAGGCAAGTGCAGAAAGGGCTATACCTGGCCTCATTTGGAGAACCATAATAAGACGGGCAACAAGACACTAATGGCAAGCAAAATCAACCGGATGGGGCCCTATAGTCCCTGTTTGCCCCATACCACCCTCCCCATGGGGTCTGACACAAGATTTAAAAACTTTGCACATGCCCAGATTTTATTTAATAATTTGTAAAGATAATAAAACACTACAGACGTGAACATTTGGAAAACAGGCTCAAATTCCATTTTCTCTACAGATTGCACCTCCCAGGACATAGGTCACTTGTCAGTCAGTACAACCTTTAGAAATCATTTCTAATAGGCAATGTAACTTAAACAGTGTTGTGACTAGCTGGAATACTCTGTGGAAATGGATTGACTTACAGCTGTGCTTCTCCAGCAAATTCCTAAAACAGATAACAAAGCAACAGTAAACAGTTTTTGTACATATTTATTAATGATTACCATACTTTGATTTTTTTCCAAACATTGAATTATGCAGATGAGCCAGAGGGTCCCAGCTACAAGAACAGGTCGTTACTCTGGATCAGTGGAGCTCTGAATATCCTTCTGGTCTTCACAGTGATAGGACTTACAGTTTGGAGTAAGTGGTGAAAATTATTTTATATATGTATATCGTACAAAGATGTTTTTACTGTCGGAAAGGTTTAAAGGTTTTATAATTGAGCTGAAAAATAATTGCAATGATAGAGTTTTTCAAAATAATCCCCAACTTCAGAAAACCAGGAGCAAAACCCACCTGCCACCACTGCAGCTAAAAGACTACTGCTGCATCTTTCCTTAATTAGCTGGTGGATCCAGACCAGACAACTGTCAATCACCATGATGGTCGAGTAATGGAGTACCCATAAGTGTCTTCCATTTAGAAACCAGTAGGACTGAAGCCAGGACATCATTCTAATATTAGCAATACTGCTACTGAGATATGGTTTCAAATTTAGCTGTAATTTGGGAATACCATTCAGAAAAAAATCTCAGATACATTCTATAG
Organism: Calotriton arnoldi; assembly: GCA_963921515.1. Classification (NCBI taxonomy): domain Eukaryota; kingdom Metazoa; phylum Chordata; class Amphibia; order Caudata; family Salamandridae; genus Calotriton; species Calotriton arnoldi. The sequence goes on from CAWUFW010006652.1 coordinate 615,176, forward strand.
GACTTGTCTCAACTGCCACTCATGTGGGAATACAGGGAAAAAGCTGAAGGCTTCCCTGAATCCCTAATCTGTCTTTGGAACCCTCTTTGAAAGGGTGGGCATTGACATTGTTGGCCCCTTTGACCCAAGACTGCCCTAGGCAACAGGTGTATCCTGATTTTGGTGGATCATGCCACTAGGTACCCAGAGGGACTGGGACTGCACCTGCAGTGGCTAGGTCCCAAATGGGAATTTTCACCAGAGTGGGTTTCCCCAAGAAAGTGGTGTCTGACTGGTGCACCAACTTCATGTCTGCATACATGAAGTGCATGTGGGATGAGTGTGGAGTAACTTACATGTTCTCTACCCCCTATCACCCTCAAACTAATGTGCTTGTTGAAAGGTTCAACAAGACCCTGAAAGACATGATTATGGGCCTGCCTGAGCCCATGAGGCGGAAGTGGGATGTCCTCTTACCATGCGTACTCTTCAGCTACAGAGAGGTGCTGCAGAAGGGAGTTGGGTTCAGCCCTTTTGAACTCCTCTATTGCAACCCTGTCAGGGGGCTTCTGAGTCTGGTTAAGGAGGTGTGGCAAGCACCCAAGGTCCCCCCCAGCCCCCTCCCTCAGGATGTGGTTAGTTACATGCTAGCCTTCTGCAACCAGATACAAAAGTGCTGGACAAAGGATTTTGTGGAACCTAGAAGCCAGCCAGGAGATCATGAAAACTCTGGTGCACCCATAAGGCCATTCTGATAGAGCTTCAGCCTAGCTAGAAAGCATGGACAATGGACCCAGTGGAGCCCCGGCCCTGCAAGACAGTTGGACAGGGCCCTAGGAGGTGAAAAAGAGGAAGGGGGAGTCCACCTACCTGATAGACCTCAAGACCCCCAGGAACCCTCTAAGGGCCTCCATATCAATCGCCTCAAGCCACATTATGAGTGGTCTGAGGTCACCATGCTGCTGGTGACAGATGATGGAGTGGAGGAGGAGAGTGGGCCCCTCCCTGAGCTCCTATCATCCAATGAGAAAGATGGGTCAGTGGAAGGTGTCAAACTCTCTCCTACCCTGACACCAGACAGCAAAGGAGCTGTCACCAGTTGTTGGGACAGTTTGCCTCCTTGTTCTCCCTCACATCTGGACTAACACGCATGTGTACCCATGATATAGACACTGGTGACAGTCCACCTGTCAAAAACAAGATCTACAGACTGTCTGAGATGGTGAGAGCCAGCCTTAAGGAGGAAGTCCCCAAGATGCTGGAGTTGGTAGTGATTGAGCACTCCAGTAGTCCCTGGTACAGCCCAGTGATGCTGGTTCCCAAGGACACCCCTCTGGGCGCCACTCCAGAACTCCAGTCATGGGTGTACTACAGGGGGCTCAGCTCAGTCACTAAGACCCTATCCCCTGAGCTGATGAGCTCATAGACTGGTTATGGGCAGACCAGTTACTGAGTACTTTTGAGCTCACTTCAGGATACTGACAGATTGCCCTAACTGAGGGGGCAAAAGAGAGGTCAGCAATTACCACCCCAGAGTGCCACTCCCAATTTAAGATGAGGTCCTTTGGACTCAAGAAGGCTCCTGCCTTCTTAATAAAGTATCAAGATACTTAGACCCTGATTACTAGGGCAGGGTTACAATTCCAATCCCTATCCAAACATGGATTTGGACAGGGATTGGAATTACAAGTTGTGTGATAATTATCACGCCCGTGGAGTTTTTATCTGATAAATTCCGGCAGATCAAACCTGACAAATTTTATCGGGGAAAAAGGCCCCTTAAAAAAGGTGAAACATGCTGAATTTGGTATGTTAAATATTGATTCTGCATGTTATGCCTCATTTTAAAGGGTACAACTTGCAATAGGCAATAATTATTGCACCTTTTAAATTCACATCATCGGGGTATCGGATTTTAAAAAGGTGCAATAATAATTGCCTTTCCAGCTGGGCCACTCGTAATGAGGGTCGTAGAGAGCAGGACTAGGAAGTTTGGCTCGGGATGGGCAAATGGAGGTAGTAACACTAATGAAACATGTGTAATTCACCCTTCGGTGGTCTGGTGCCATCCCTGAGGCATTCTCTGAAGGTGAGGACCAGGTCATCCCATATAGGAGCAATCAGGCCCTGCATATACCTCTGACTTCCTCTCTCCTCGGGGAGATGGATTCCACCTCAGACCAACATAGTGCAGCGGTGTGCCAATGGGGAATCCCGGGAAGGAAGGAGGACTTATTATAATGAATTGTGAGCAGCTGCTTGGCCAGGAGGAGAGCTAGGTGGGTGTAAAGCCCTAGAATGCAACATTCTAGTTTGTATAGCTCTTGTCGGCCAGCGACGGATGTTCAGAAATTTATGATTTCACTCCAGAAAGTGACGACTGCTGGCAGTCCCAGAACATATGTTTGATGTCTGCTCCAGGAGAAAGACAACCATTTCAGGAGCATAGTATGTAGATGTGGGAGAAAAGGTTACGACCCTGTGGTGACTATCATAGGCTATAAGTAACACTTTATTAGGTTGTTTATCAGTGTAGATTTGGACAGGAAGGGGTCACAAACTAGATGTATGACATCCTGTTGCTGTGGGGGCCCCACCTCATGCAAGAATCTGCCAGCCAACCAGCAGAAGGACCACTGAAGTGGTGCTGCTAAATATTAGTGTTAAAAGTCTGGGGTGCAGAGACCTCCACAGTCCGTTGTGAGCTTCAACTTGGATAAAGCTACACTGCACCAGACGCTACTCCAAATCATGTCCCCCATTATGCCATCCAGAGTACGGAAAATGCTTCTAGGCACATGAAGAGGCAAATTAACGAAGTAGTAGAGTAGTCTAAGCGACACATCCATTTTAGTGTGGGCTACTTGCCCTGGGACAAGGAAAGGGACTTCCAGAATGTGATCTGTGTCCTAAGTGAGGGCATTGACCATCGCAAATTCCTATTGAACATGCCAGTGTTTGAGTGGATTATATTAATGACAAGATATTTAAAGGTCAAACCCTCCCATTAGACCTGATGTCTATCCACTTCTATGTCATGTCTAGGGCAGTTGGAACTTAACAGGAATAGGCATGTTTTGGACCAGTTATCTCCAATTTCAGAGGTTCTTTTGAAAGTGTCTAGTACCTGTGCTATAGATGATACACCCTTTGGATGTCCCTGATGTAAATCAGCATGTTGTCAGCATATATAGTGATGCTACATGAGTTTTATTGCTCAGAGGGATGCCATTCCAGACCAAGGCGATGCCGGCACAGAACTAGGTGTTAGATCGCTAGCATGAATAGCATGAGCAAAAAGGGACACCCCAGCCATGTACCCCTTTTTATGGTGAAAGAGTCATAGAAAAGCTAGCCAGTTCTGGCCCTAGCCATAATAGGTTCCTCTGTTAACTTTCCAAAGCACCCCATCATAGGCCCAATGTTGTCCCTTATACTTTTTCACCACATTCAGGGTTTGCCATTGCCCTCCCAGTCTCAGGTCTTCGGAACTCCTGGTGGCATAACTTTCTCTGGTGTGTTTTCCTTTCACCACCACTTTCTCCAGTGATTTATGGGCCATCCTTATCAGATCTTTATAGTTCTCTGAACTATACCCTCTTAATCCCACATCCCTTAACTGGGAAGATCCCCTCTTTTCTTCGATGTCTCGTAGGAGGTCTGGAGTTTCTTTATGATTAGATGAACAGTACAGAAAACAGTTGTAAAGTTCACCTCAACCTCTTCCTCCCAGTCCGTTTGTTCCCCCATGATATACATATAAGTTCCTTGGATATCAGCCCATCATCTAGTTGCCAGACACTTTTGTGGGTAATCTGTTCTGGATATACCTCAACCACTAGTTCTTAGCAGCTGCATTGCTAATCCAAGAAAGCTTCTTTGGAGAGTGCATTGGTATTTGTCTTTTTAATTCAAGTTTCTGTAACTGAACAGCCCCTTTGACATACAGGCCACCAGGTCAAAGGTTTACACCGGTGGAGCAATTAGAGGCTCCAGCAGTGTAAACCTGGTACTCCCCTGAATCTAAGTATACCAGGGGAACCGCAAGTTTGTTGGGGCAGAAGCACAGCTGATTAGCAAGACCTAAAGTGTAGAATGCTTTAAATGTCTCTGCAGGACTTTACCTGTGTGATTCTGTCAGTGCAGTACATGAAAACTGAATTCACGTCTGGATGTGACCATGTTCCCTAAGTCAGATCACTTTAATGTGATCAATGTCTAGTCTCAAGTCCTCAGGTTACCTATGAGAGACTTTGTAAAGATGGTGCAGAAGCTTTATAATAAAAGATATGGCACGGTGTTCCCTCAGATGGTGTGTGGGATTGGTTATTTTAAAGGTGACCAGTTGTAGGTAATTAAGAGGAGATGACTTCACCCATCCTAGAATCAGTACAGTTAGGTGAAGTGGAAGCACTTAGCAATAGGGAAGTAACTTAGGTGGGACTCCAGGACTGTCTGAATGAAGGGTGTTAGCTCTAAATTAATCCCCCATTGCCACCTGAAAACTGCTTTGTAGATAAGAAGTCAGGCCAATAATCCCTACTTTGGTGGGAAAATGGATGCTCCATTTCTGTTTACCAGAAGAAACTCCATGGCTGTGCCTAGCGCACAGACACAAAGGGGGAATGGTTGGAGACCCAATGGTTACACGAATGTCACGAAAGGTTTGTAGAATAGTACATTACGCCCTATATATAAACACACTGCTGCCTCTACCCCAGTGGCTGGGCCACTCTGTATTTTGTCATACAATCAAGGTTCACTTATGATAGTGGTTCCACCAGATTGCAAGAAAGCATTCAAAAGTCTTCAGAGTTATGTCTGGAAAAAACATTGAATGAACAAAATAAAAAAATGATGGTGGATTTTTGAGCAATTTTGACAACATTTTTGTGTTGTATCGATTTTTAGTTATGGGACATAAACACAAGTCTAAGAATCAGACAAAAGGAGTGTGGAGCGGGTCTAACACACTATTGAGATCAATTTAGGAGTAGTGTGACCTAACATTTAGGATAATTGGAATCTTAATTGATGGATTATCCAAGATTTTAAGATGTTTTAAATGATGCAACATTTCACACTTAAGTTGAAGGCTCAGGTTCCATGTTTTATTTCCTACTTAAGTAAAGAGAGCATCTGGGGCCGTATTATATAAGTGCCCTGAGGGCGCAAAGTGCTTTTGCGCCCTCTTTGCGTGTCCCTGGGGCACTTTGGTGTTACAGAAGGGGCCGCAGATGCTTGTGCTGTCCCTTCTGTAATACCGACAGTGCTGGCACACATAAAGCGCCAGCCCTATCTTCAGGGGTATTCCCTCATTTGCATGGTGGCATGAACCATGCAAATGAGGGAATCCCTTTGCCTCTGCAACCACGCCGTATTACAGACGCAGGCGCAGAGGTAAAGAAGCTCTCAGGGGCGTACTGACAGTGAGCCACCTAAAAGGTGATGCTCTGTCAGTGCGTCACCTGAGAGCAGCCCTCTAGAGAGGGGAAAGGGGAGTCCCATAGACCCCCCAGGCATCCCCTTGCAGGCGGGTGCAGTCACTGACTGCTCTCGCTTGCAAGGGAATCTCTAATCCCCTTTAAGTGTGCAGGCAGGTTGCCACCTGCACAGTGAAAACACAGAGCGGCTTCAAAGCAGCCGCTTCATTTTTCACTTGAATGCGCTGCCCCCAGGTCAGCACGACTTCACGGCTGCCCTAGGGGCAGCGCATTCCATGTAATAGGGTGCACTTTCCCTGTTTGCGCACTTGTTTTTAGGTCCGCCGGGCGCAAACAGGGAAAGTGCGCCCTTTACATAATAGGGCCCCTGGAGCACATCTTTGAAATCACCAAGTAAGCCCTGCATCCAAACTCATCCAAAGATATTATATTACATTTATCTTTTATAGTTCTGTGCTCCTCTCATTTTTCTTTCCTCTCGCAGTGGTCACCAGGACCGACCATCAAAAGCAGCTGACGGGTCCAAGGTTTAGAAATGAATGTGACTCCAACAATTCATCAGGTAAAATCAGCAACGTGATGCTTCATCTTCTTCATAAACTTTGTTTGATTATTGTCAAATAATCATAAAAGCACAGGAAAAAGGGATAACATTAAAACAAAGTATACAAGAGAAGAAATCTGATAAAAATGTGGAAAATTACATTAAGAAAAACATTAGAAGCTCAGTCAGTAACATGATTAAAATATTTGATGTTTCCAGGAGCAACTTAAGTCGCTGTTCGAGGTGTTGCATCCCTTATTGAATGCATTCTCTAGTTGACAGCTGGGTCCAATTCAAAGAAAAAATGAATCGATCTGCACCCAAAAATATGGGACCTCGTGGGTGCAGATTTACTTCGCTTCGGAATGCACAAACGATTTATAGGAGTGTGACTGTCTAGAAACCAGCGACTGGAACAGGTGTCCAGGCATACTGCTAGAAAATGTGTGTGAGTTCAATGTTTGGACGTGCAAACACACAAGCATATATTTTTACACACAAAAAATGAATCAGTTTCAATGCACTTGCAACTTCTTTTCATTTTTTTTATATATATATATGCTTGAAAAATATTTTCCATGTACAGAATCCCTTTGCTATACAGCCACCACTAAAATGTTCAGTCGAGATTTAGGGGCCGATTCCGATCTCGGCCGGTAGGGCTCCGAATCGGATTTGGCATTACCGGATCCGATTCGGAGCCCTGTTTCCCGACCGAATCGTACGCGGGTCCGGCCGAGCGAGTACGATGCAAGCGCCCGCGAAATCGCCGACCGACTCGAACGCGGCTACAACACACTCCGACCGACTCGCACGGACACAACTCACACCGCGCAATGGAGACGTTCCCCGGCCGGGTAAGTACGATGCGCACCGCGAGCAGTCCGACCGGCTCGCGCCGTCCGGCTCGAAAGAGCTGTCGGAGCCGGACTTTGGGGGTCCGCGTCGGACCCCCCTGTACGCGTAGCCGCGCGAGTCGCACACAGGGGGGACCCATGGGTCCCCCCTACCTGTGCTTGTACGGCACGATGCGCTTCGACGCGTACCCGCTGTAGGGGGCGCCCTTGTTCGCCTCGCACCCATTGAGTCAATGGGAGCCCGCGTACGCGTTGTACGACCAGCTCCCATTGACTTCAATGGGAGTCCGACCGAATCGAGTCCGGGTGCATGCGTGCGCATCGTACTCGTTCGGTCGGACTGCCAGAGTCAGATTCGGTCGGAATTCTCTCCGGGTCCGGCTCGGTCGGAGAGATTTCCGGCCCGAATCGGAATCGGCCCCTTAGTTTCCAGTGCAAAACTTGTTTTCTGCTGGAAAGTTGCCTGAAAGTAACGCAAGGTAGTGAGTTACACCGCTTTGCATTATTTTGCACCAGTGGGTGTTCCATAAGTGGGACATGGGCGTTCCCATCATTTGACGCAAAGCCATATCTACTAACAGCGGCAAACAAGGCACTGCACCAAAAAATAATGCCTCTTTGAGGAAGATGTTAAAAATGAGAAATGTTTTTACTTCTCCAATATTTTCTCACTTTGTATGTGGGTTGCACTGTACAGCACACACAAAAGGGGGAAAAGTTTTAATGTTTGTCTAGGGATAGTACTTTGTACAGGAAGGTAATGCTTCCAGTATAAAACCTATGCTGAGCATCATCTGCACACCTTTGCATTATTGTGCAAAGTATGTCTGTGGCGCTAGGCAGCCTGATTGTGCTCTTGTCCTAGGGAAGAGAGCAGAAGCGCCATATTTTAATAGATATGACGCTGACCTGCTCTATCTCTCTCAAACAAAACACCGCAGCCACTTTGGTCGCTGCGTTGCGTGGGTTTTCAGTAACTCTGTCCCGCATATATACAGCACATCCTCATCCCGCTGACAGAAGAATGGTCTCTGTAATGGACTCCGTTATACAGTGCACATGGGATATCACACTGTCAAATAGCTGACATAAAAATGTAAATAATTTAGAGGTTACACACACACACACACACACGCACACACACACTCAATTGTGCAATGGGTGCAGTAACGCATAACACCATCGTACAAGCATTGGAGTCTGTGACTCACACACAGATCACTTTAAAAAACGCTCAAGCTCATGAGCTATCTCACTGGGAGTGAAACTTGCAGGTGAAAAGGTCTACATTTAAACATGGGTGCGGCACAGGCTCTGCTGAGGCCTGAACCTCACCTGTATCCTGCCATTCCTGGCTCCTCAAACCGACTGCAGTTGACTTCCATTACATGAATAGTGCATTCATGGAAGAGGCAAGGCACTGCAATGGTGGACAGCAGCATGCTGATGTACTTATTCTGTCTGAGAGCCCTACCGGTCTCTCTAGCGTTAACAGTTCCTCGAAAAAGACCTCCAGGCCATGAAAAATAGCCCAGATTCTCTCATGCAATGTTCTGCAAAGAGTGTGAGGGAAAAACCATTGGTCCACTTTCAGCTAAGAAACCAGAGTAAGTAGAAGGAGAAACTAGAACTAAATGAATGTTAAATGCTGCAGTTTGATTCCAGACTCTACTTCACATCAAAGTGAGAAGGGGTAGAGGAAAGTCGGAAAAAGACCCCATTCTGGCCTTGTTTATAAAGGGTAGAAAGGTTCTGGGTCTCTCAGTGATGCAACAAGTGTAGGAGTAGGTCCTGTTGATAAGCCTTTAGGAGATATAAGAGCTACCTCCCTTTGTGTTGGACAGTTCCCCAAACCTTCCCTCTCCCTTCACAACTACTGGGCTGTGGCTCTTGGCACTGAAAGCTCCTGTAATTGTAATTCATTGACTTGTTGAAAGTGAGCCAGCAGCAGTGTCCACAGTACCAGAAATTCTTGTTTTGTCATGGCGTTTGGAAAATGTTATTGTTCAAGAAGCTGACAGGCCCTCATCAATCTAAAATAAAAACATTGGCTTATGGCAATGTTTATTTTATCTAAAAAAAGTATGCATTAACATAGTACTCCCTGGCACTGAAGGGAATTACTTTGTTTTGTGGAGGTGTGCATTGTGAAAGAGCAGTATGCTGCAATTCAAACATAAATCAGCCAATGGTTGAAGTGGGCTGATACATTGCCCATTGATGGATGCTGGAGTGGGTGGAAGAAAAATTTGAATGGCACAGCCACAGATTAATGAATGAAGTCCGACTGAAAACCTCTATAAGTAACTATGGTATCCAAACTCAGTCCAAAAAATGCCAATGGGCTTGACATTGGCTACCAGCCTCTTGCCTTTCAGAAAGAAGGCATAAGGGAAAGGAAAGGAAAGGAAAGAAAAGAATGGAAAGAAAGAAAGAAAAGAAAATGGAAAAAAGGAAGTAGCGAATGCAAGAAAGCAGGAAAGAAAGAAAGAGAGACAAGGTTAGGGTTGCAAAGATAGAGGCACTCATGCTCTTATATTCGGGGTTCACGTGAGCTACTGTTTTATTACTGTTCTCTTTCAAAAGGCTGTGTTCTCCACAACCTTTTCAGACTAGTCCCAGAATTAGTGCACTATTGTTATTGCAGAGTACAGACTTTCATACAGCCAGTTTATTTCACAGATACATTATGACACAAAGAATGCTTCGAATACACAGCATCAGAAGAACAAAGGTTGCATTAAATATCGGGATAGCTTACTCAGAATCAACCCACTGAGCTATCTCAGCAGCACTCCTAGGTATCACTGATTCCACTGTAATGAGCTGTCTACCTGGCTCATGAATCTATACATAATTGCACTCTTACTTAATTATTTCACCAGCTTCAAAACTATCTGTGATTATATTGTAAAATGTGACAGCGGCATGAAGATAACTGTAATTAACAACAGGGGACTGTTGCAGAACTGTCCATTTATGAATTCACATTCTATAATTTTGAAGCTTTTTGTTCGTGTATCATATTGAAATAGGTAGATATAATTACTCTTCATTGCACGTATAGTAAAATGAGGATCACTTAATACAGAACATATTCAAATAGGCACTATCTGGTATGCTGTGCAATAGCAGCATTCAGATATACAAAAGGTCACTCCAAAGGGAATTTACAACAGAATTGGCAGGAGACAAACTAATAACGCTGGAACGTGCCCTGTATTCCCATCAAAAGCGCCTGCTAGCACATCAGACTCTAAATGCAAAGGCCCCACTAAAGTAATTATAAAGTAAAAACAAAAACTCTGGAGCTAAGGGACATGGAAGAGTGTGCATGTGTACATTGTGAAAGAGCAAAATGCAACTCTTGTGGACGGAAACAAAATGTGAATGACGGAACAACAGACCAATGGATGAAGACGAGGGCCGAAAGCTGCTTTAAGTAATTATACAAAATATATTTAATTTTAGTAAAATCAAATGTCTTGGCTAACACCAGATCTAAAAAGATATTTCTGACCAGGCCTGACTGGTTTTTAACTCAAATAGAAAGGCAAGATAAACACTGTTCTAGAAATTATTTTTTTGACAATTGGACTAACATTCCATATTTACAAATGAATTTGATTTTCTCTCATTAATAAACCATTTCAAGAATTAAATCTATAATCATTTATAAGCATTTACATGTAAGTGCAGTACTGAAAACAACAGTAGGCCTTATAAAAAAGGTACATGATAAATATGATAAGGTTACACAAAGGGCAACTATGTTGTGCCTAGTCTAAGATTCTATGCTGTGATAGCACGTTGGAGTCTTTGTGACTCTAGAAACATGCACATTTGCACAACATGCACATGTATCTGTTGACCATAATGCAATGCAAATGGGCCATGTGGACTTGAGGGACACATTATAGGTGCCTTACTTAATGTTAGGTGTGGGCCTATGCATGTCAAAATGGATTTCATTGATGCATTTTGACTGCACCTGTGTCTGTAGTGTTGCAAGGCATTAAGGACCTGATTATGAGTGCGGCGGTCTTCCGACTGCTACATTCGCAGTGGCGCAGTAGTGGCAGTCCACGGTCTGCCAGATTACTACTTTCACCATCGTACCGGCGGTGGACAGCTGCCTGCACAAGGGAACCTCCGTTCCCTTGCGCTGGTGCGGCGGAGGGCCAATAAAATATGCAGAGTGGGACTGGAGCAGTCCCGCCGAGCATATTTTGAGTTCCTCCACCGCCATCCTTTTCATAGTAGTGAGCCTGCCATGAAAAGGCTGGTGGTGGGGAAACAAACGGGGCCCTACAGGGCCTCCATGCCCCCGCTGCCATGGGGATGCATTCAGGGAGGCACAACATGTGCCCCCCTGTCTGCTTGCACCCAAGTTCCAGCACGGCATGCATTTCACAGTCCATGCCGTCATGGAACATTTTTGCCATTCCCATTGTAGTGCCTTTTTTCTGCCACTGCGGTGGGAAGTGCAAAAAGACCGTCCACCTGCATGAGTTACACTCGTAATCAGGTGGCCGGTTTTGGTGCAGCCGCGCCAGCACAGAGCCGACACAAATGCACCAAAGTCATAATCAGGCCCTATGTCAGCCCTTCAGTCTATTTTTGTCTCGTATTGTTTTTTCTGTTGACTTATCTGAAAGCAAAAAGTGCCAATTCTGCACCTCTCACTGCCCTTAGATCCAAAAGAAAAACAGCAATCAAGTCCATAAAACTAAATACATGTGGTGCAGGGGATGCACAAAAAAATCAAGATTTCTCTACAAATGTTATTCCTTGGCCAACTACTTAGTACAGCTTTATCTCCCAACTGTTATTGCAAGTGACAAAGTGTAACAAGTAGGGGGAAGAAATAGGACTCTTCACCTACTCCCTGTTACAGTTACAGGAAGATCCTTAGCCATTGGATGGTACTCCCGGCTAGATTAACAATCTCTCCCACTGTATTTGTGGCACCAATTTGGTAGAGTTGGAAGCAATGGTCAAAGGAGGATACGGGAGGGGTAGCCCTCTCCTCAATTCTACATAGTGAATTAAATCAAGAGAGTGCTTGGATATTGTGGGAACAGAAATAAGGGAAGTCAAAACTCCAGTATTGATGATCGCTGAGGCATCTCATCGAGAATCGTGAATATTGAGATCCATAAATCCATCATGGAACTGAATAAGGAGTGAGCTACTTAGGAAGTACAAAAGTTAATGCTCCATCATTCCCATGCACACTTCCACTTAGGGAAAATACAGGAATAATTTTAAGCACAGAAACCTCAAATTATTGGTGTTCCAGAAAAAGTAGAAAGGTCAGGCATGAAAAGCTGCATTGCAAATTTTCTTATAAATATTTTCCTAGATCTCTCTCACTAGGAAGTTTTATGAAATGCAACAGACCCAGAAAATCTTTTTTTTTTAAACTGATAAGGCTAAATACTCTGTTAATTTTGATATCTTAACACAATTTTATTTTAAGATAAATAATAGTAGAACAGACTAGGCCAAATCATTATTGCATTAGGGCTCTCTTTTTGAGGCCAGACATATAGATAAAGAAAGCTGGGAAAAGATGGAAGTTAGTGAACTTCTTACCAAATATCAAGTAACTAGAGGGATGAGTCTACCTTCAGGACCCAGGAAGGTAAGAAGAGAGGGGCCCCTCGACCAAAGGGGCAGGGCTCCGTATAAGACTAAAAAGTCAAAAGAATCTCCTTTTGGGACCTCAGTTAACCACAACTGTTTTTCTACAACCATTCATTCAGACATTCACCACCATGGTCTCATACATAGTTCAATAATGACCCAAAAACGAATTAAGTCAGATGCCACAAAATTGCCAATAATTCAGATCTTTAATACCCAATCTTTACACATTACATCTAGGGCAACATATCCTCAAGTAATTTGATTCACTTTTGCATAGAATGTGTATATTTTATGTTTATATGTTATATATATGTTATATAAGACAAACGCCTAGATTTACTATGTGTTGCAGGGGCATTTGTGCAGCACTGTGTAGTTTTGCGCTGCGCCCACAGGCCCTTTTAATGGTGCACAACTTTGTGCCACAGAAGCATCCATTCAAAACATTAGTAAAAAACCCACACATATATATATATATATAATTATGCCTCTTGGATAAATATTATCATGCCAAACTTACCAAAGGATAGATTAGCCTGTTCTGACTAAATGTGGGAAGAAGAAGAAGCAATAATGCATGTGTGCTGTACTACCAGGAGAACCATGATACAACTTTGTTGTACCATTACAGGCAGTGGAAAACGCTGGTGGCTGGTTGTAAATAGCTACTGAAGTCTATCTCTCCCACTAATGAGCCTTTGATGCTCCCTTCTAGCAGGATCTAAGCTGAAAATGTGTCCTCCTGAATGGCTGCTGCATGGTGGAGAGTGCTACTACTTCTCGAGTGAACTGAAGAACTGGACCAAAAGCCATGAATACTGTTCATCAAGAGATGCCCACCTGGCAGTGGTACAAGATAAGGCAGAGTTGGTAAGGCGCTGTAGCCCTGGTTCCCCCACTAGTACACATCCGGGTGGACACTGGTTGCTGCTAGTCTACATAAGAGCTGGCACACTTCCTAATCTATGTGCAGTGTGTAGTATAATACATAACACTTCTTGTGTAAACAATAATAGTACCTCCATCGTGATTGATTTTGAGCACAGGAATGCCTCCAATGTGTAACCTCCCAATAAGAATCACATACACAAAGCTCTCTGCGTGATATACCCAGAGAAGTTTAATAACAATCCCTGCTGCAGCAGAGCAAAGATCAAGGAGAAGAACCTCCTCATTGAAATACATTAGAATAATGAACATGTACCTCACTCTTTCAGTCTTAGTAGCTTATACACTCCGGGGAAGTAACACGCCTTTTCTCCATTACATCACGGGCATCTCTTCCCTGGCACACAGTATGCGTCCACCTTGCGTGACTCAAGGGCAACGCAATCCTTTCATAATTCTGGGCCTAATACACAAGACACAAATTAACAGTGACTCCTCTACGTTCTAAAAGGCACGCTTCCTGGTACCACTCCTCAAAACGAGGCTACGCTTACTACACGGTGCAGAAAATGTACACTAAATAAAGAAAATGGCTTCTGTGCATTGGAAATACATGAAACCGAGCAGATAAACTAGAATCACTGTGCTTTTTAGGTTAATATAAAAATGATATTGCAGTGTAGACATGAAACGCTTTACTACATGTTTAAGGCATTGGCATGTTCATAACAGAGCAATGGTATTAAGGCCCAGAAATAACTTATTCTACTTTCTCAGTCAAAACACCCCAAAAATATACTCCCCCTTCCCCCCATCTAGAAAATGCAGATCCCGAGCCAGAGCCCAAAACTAGCCCATAGGGGTGGTAGCACTAAGGGGCCGATTCCGATCTCGGCCGGTAGGGCTCCAAATCGGATTCGGCTTTACCGGATCCGATTCGGAGCCCTGTTTCCCGACCGAACCGTACGCGGGTCCGGCCGAGCGAGTACGATGCGAAATCGCCGACCGACTCGTCCGGGCGTCCCGACCGCTCCGACCGACTCGCTCCCGGCTCGAACCGCTCCGACCGACTCGCTCGGACTCGACTCGCACCGCGCAATGGAGACGTTTCCCGGCCGGGTAAGTACGATGCGCGCCGCGAGCAGTCCGACCGAGCCACGCACTCCGGCTCGTAAGAGCTGTCGGAGCCGTACTTTGGGGGTCCGTGTCGGACCCCCCTGTACGCGTAGCCGCGCGAGTCGCACACAGGGGGGACCCATGGGTCCCCCCTACCTGTGCGTGTACGGCGCGAATCGCTTCGCCGCGTACCCGCTGTAGGGGCGCCCTTGTCCGACTCGCACCCATTGAGTCAATGGAGCCCGCGTACGCGTTGTACGACCGGCTCCCATTGACATCAATGGGAGTCCGACCGACTCGAGTCCGATAACATACGGACGCATCGTACTCGTTCGGTCGGACTGCACGGGTCCGATTCGGTCGGAAATCTCTCCGGGTCCGGCTCGGTCGGAGAAATTTCCGTCCCGAATCGGAATCGACCCCTTAGTAGAGAGTTGCTTCTTATTACCCACTTACCACCTACCCAAGAAATTGGCAGGCCTGGTTCCAGCATCTCTTCTCCATCATTTATAACCTGTTGTGCCTTGGAAGGGTGGCCTGAATGACATGGAGAGCCTTGTCATACCTGACTGCTGTGCCTGCATATGCCTAGAGCCTGGCCATAGCCACACCATTTGCTTGCTTCTAGTCCTTCCTCCACAGTGAAGGCGCTGACCTAAGAAGGACACTCCTGTAAATGGTGTTGTCATGTTCCTATTGCCAATAGAAAGCTTGGCATGGCAAGGCCCCCCTCGCCACCTCCAGAAGGCTGCCTAATGGGGCAAGGGGGTATCCACAAGCGAGACTGCGGTCCTTATCCCACACTGTGGGCTGGAAATATTTGACTCCTCAAAAAATCCAGAACACCAGAACACCTCCCAAAAATATAATGTAGGAACTAACAGATATATATATATACACGTTATTTTGTTATCTAAATTATGACTTCACATTCTTTAGATGTGTCCAGCCAGAAGGGCAAGCTCAAGAAAAGGGATTAATGAGTACATACTGGTGGTTCTGCAGCAAGACCTTTCACGTATTAAAAAAAACAATTAAGTCCCAAAAATGTGTTTGCTTGGAGACTCGCTCTTGATCTCCCTCTCTCTCATGTTTTTATTCATCTCCCTTTCTCTTTCCTATTTCTCACCTTTTGTCTTTTTTTGCACTTTCATTTTGCTTTCTCTTTCCCTATCCCTCTGCATCCCATGTTCTCTTTCACTCTTACACTCGTTTTTACCTCTTTCTCTTTAGATAGAGCGAGAAGCAATGGGGAACATTATTAATATGGGTTATCTTTCCCAGTGTTTGCATGTAAATCATTGGAGAAAGTGGAGAATGTGCCTAGAATTCCCCTTATTTATGTTCATGCCCCTAGCAGCCCTTCCGTGATAAGGTGGTCTCATTGTCTGACATGTATTTGGCAAATGTGTATGGCATTGTACTGGTGTGCCAGCTAGGAGCTGTGTGTGTTCACTTCTGTGAATGGAAGTGTGTGTTTGTGTGTGTGTGCATGCGTGCACGTGTATCACTGACAGAATATCGACATTGAAAATATCGAGGTACAAAAATATCAAAGCAAAAATATCGTTGTCCAGAATATTGAAGTCCTATCTACATAATGGTAAGTACAAAAATATCAAGAAAAAAAATATCGTTGTTAAAAATATCGTTTTTTTTTAATGTTTAAAAAATAATGTAAAACAAAGTAAATAATACATATAATTAAAAAAAACATAGGGGTCTATTACGATGGTGGTCGGATGTCCACCCCCGGGCCGGCGGTGGCGGCGCCGTACCGGCGGTGGACAGCCGCCCGCCATCGCAACCAGGAAAACCGCCAGTCACATTAGGATGGCGGTGGTGACCGCGGCGGTGGGAAATTCCAACTGCCGCTTTACCGCCGGTTGCCATCCGCCCTCCTGCCTGGCGGACGGAGCAGGACCGGGATAATGGTGGCGTGCAGAGCAGGCTCCGCTGGCAGGATTATGATGCCGGCGGTAGCCAGCCTTTCCTCAGTGGTCAGACCGCCATTGAAAAGCATGCGGTGATTGTCTTCTGGGGGCCCGTTGTGTATTATTATTTACTTAATAATATTGATAAATATTTATTTTAATAAATTATAAATTGTTAGAAACATTAAAAGTTATAAATACATATATAAACACATACACCAATAACATAAAAATAAAAATAAAATATATAATAAATTAAAATAGTAAAATATTTTTAATCCTTTTAAAATACATTTTACACTACATTAACTGAAACAGTAGAGAAAATATTGGATAGCGCAGGGGATAAAATTACTATTCCCACTCCAGAGAGTGCAACAGTAGGGAAAGTGTTGGATAGCGTAGGGATAAAAATAACTATTCCCACTCCAGTGAGTGCAACAGTAGGGAAAGTGTTGGATAGCGGAGGGGTAAAAATTACTATTCCCACTCCAGTGAGTGCAACAGTAGGGAAAGTTTTGGATAGAGGAGGGGTAAACATTACTATTCCCACTCAAGTGAGTGCTACAGTAGGGAAAGTATTGGATAGCGGAGTTGTAAAAATTACTATTCCCACTCCAGAGAGAGCAATAGTAGGGAAAGTGTTGGATAGCGGAGGGGTAAAAATTACTATTCCCACTCCAGTGAGTGCAACAGTAGGGAAAGTATTGGATAGCGGAGGTGTAAAAATTACTATTCCCACTCCAGAGAATGTAACAGTAGGGAAAGTGTTTGATAGCGTAGGGGTAAAAATTACTATTCCCACTCCAGTGAGTGCAATAGTAGGGAAAGTGTTAGATAGCAGAGGGATGAAATTAATATTTTCAAAAAAGAAAGAAAAAAGAAACAAAATAGCAACTACAATACAAAAATTGTTAATAACACAAAAATAAAAACCATATAAAAATATTCAAAAATTCAAAAAGATAGAAAAATAATTTAATGTTAAAAAATACAAAAAATTAACTCAAACATTAATTTATAAAAGTTTAAAAACAACATTTTACAAACAAATAACTATCTTTAAAATAAATTAATTATAATCAAAAAAATATTTATCAATGATTTTTAAATAAATTAGTTCACATCATATTCCCCTATAAACGCACAAACAACTCCTACAGATTTGACACAATTAACATATTTACCAATTAATTATTTATAATTTTCAAACAATTAATAATTAATAAATACATTAACACAACACTATAAAATCGAAATATAAAAAAATACTGATAAATAAAAAACATTAATTACTTTATTTTAATTAAATTACTTCCCACCCTATCCCCCTATAAACCTACAACCCATTTCTTAAAAAAACACTAGTAACATAATTATCAATTAAATAATTATTAAAAATTAATAACCAATTAATAATTATTTAATAATACATTAATAATAAATACTAATAAATAAAATTTGTAATTACTTTATTATAATTAAATTACTTCCCACCCTATTCCCCTCCAAACCCACAACCCGCTCCTAAAAAAAATAACACAATTAATATAATTATCAATTAATCAATTAATACAAATTAACCAATTTATAATTATTTAATCATAAATTAATTATAAATACTAATAAATAAATATTAATAATTACTTTATTATAATTAAATTACTTCCCACCCTATTCCCCTATAAACCTACAACCCGCTCCTAAAAAAAATAACACAATTAATATAATTATCAATTCATTAATTAATAAAAATTAATAACCAATTATTAATTAATTAATAATACATTATTTATAAATACTAATAAATAAAAATTAATAATTACTTTATTATAATTAAATTACTTCCCACCCTATGCCCCTATAAACCCACAACCCGCTCCTAAAAAATAACACAATTAATAGAATGATCAATTAATTAATTAATAAAAATTAATAACCAACTAATAATTAATTAGTAATAATTTAATTATAAATACTAATAAATAAAAATTAATAATTACTTTATTATAATTAAATTACCTCGCACCCTATGCCCCTATAAACCCACATCCCGCTCCTAAAAAAAAATAGCACAATGAATATTATCAATTAATTAATTAATACAAATTAATAACCAATTAATAATTAATGAATAATACATTATTTATAAATCCTAATAAATAAAAATGAATAATTACTTTATTATAATTAAATTACTTCCCACCCTACGCCCCTATAAACCCACAACCCGCTCCTAAAAAAATAACACAATTAATAAAATGATCAATTAATTAATTAATAAAAAATTAATAACCAATTAATAATTAATTAATAGTAATTTAATTATAAATACTAATAAATAAAAATTAATAATTACTTTATTATAATTAAATTACTTCCCACCCTATGCCCCTATAAACCCACAACCCGCTACAGAACTAAAATACGCAAAAACTAATTAACATAAAATTAATTACTGCTAAAAATGTAACATACATTAAAAAAAAGCTATACTTATACAAAAAAATTACATCACATACTTTTAACACACATACTAAAATACAGAACACTAATATAAATATCGATATTATTAACAACAATATTTTTACAAACGATATTACTGTCTTCGATATTAAGAAAAAACGATATTTCTTACCTTACTGTCGATATTCTGTACCACAATATTCTTGAAGTCGATATTCTTGTACCTCGATATTTAAAACTCGATATTATGGTACTTCAAAAAAAACAACTCGATATTCTGTCTGTGCACCGTGTGTGTATATTTCTGAGGAATTGGGAGAGATATCCCAATTGAACTTAAGAGGATCATTTTGAGCCTGGCATGCCGTTGTGTTCCTAAAGAAGAGCTTGCAGCAAAAGGTCCTTCTGTTTTGCTTGGCTTTTTATCAATTGTCTCTACACTGAGGGGTATATTCACAAGAACGTGCGCTAAACATCGCCAAAATAGCTCACCGCAACTTCTCACATCGCAGTCCATCGCGGGAAAATAACGCTGTGTTAACGTGGCATTCACAACACGGCGATAGCGTGCGATACGCGGCAAATGTTCGCAAAACAACTAGCGCGACGGCGATTAAAATCCAAACATTAACGCGAAAAAAGTTGTAATGGGCCCAATCGCGAAGAGACAATCCGCGATAAGGCGTGCAAGTCCTGCAATACACACACGTCAGGCGGGAAAAACCAGTACAAAAACAGAAAAAAATATACACCAAACAAAAAAACAACAACAGCGAAGCATAACGGAGTCAGGCGGAGCAGGCACAGGGGACGATCGGAACCCCACAAGCCCCCCGGAGCCCCAGCCAGGGCCCTCGGGGACAGGGAGGACAAGAAGAAGAGGAAGCTGCGGCTCAGTCCGCAGGAGATTCAGATCCTGGTCACAGAGGTGATAGGACACCATCAACAACTGTTCATCACCTCCACCGTGTCATTGGGCACAAGAAATGGAATATGGCAGTCCATCTTGGACAAGGTGAATGCTGTCGGAGTGCAGAGGAGGACAATGGATGAGGTCAAGAGGCGATGGACTGATATCAAGCGCAAAACCAAGAGCAAACTCGCCAACAACCTCAAAGCAGCAATGCAGACTGGAGGTGGGAGTTCTGCGCCGCAGGAGGAGCTGGGTGAGATGGAGGAGATGGTGTCGACAGTCATCAGTGTGGATACGGTGGCAGGAGTTGGGGCCCCGGACACTGCTGTACAGGACCGGACACAACAGCAACCCGGTGAGTAGCGACCAGGGACTGGGGATACGGGGGGAGATGGGCACAATGGCACACATGCACAAATAAGCAGACCACACTGCACACCCACAATGACTCCGGATCATGTCCCTGATCCCCCTAGAACACTGCAGCACACACACAAACTCCAAGTAGTCCCACCCCCACCATGTGCCCAAACGGTCCCCCACCCAACACATTACCAATAACACAACCAACACATGTACACGTGCGGAACCTAGCGAAGATGCGTATCCGTCATCCACACTGACAATGCAAGAGACACTACATGACTAGTAGCATGGCTGCCGTCCAACTATCATGTCAATATACAGGCCACGACACTGATGCGACTGAGTGTGGGCCAGATCCGCAAAGGTGCAGGTCACACTCGGACACATCCACGTTCACAGTAAAACCCCTGACGTCAACTAAACATCCACCTACCGACCATGACCAGGAGTCACAACACGATGAAGGGCACAATTCACACTAGTCAGCAACATCTCAGCACTGTAGACGCACAGAAGTGAAAGACACACCGCCTGAAAGGGATTAGTGGCAGCCAAGTCAGAGCAGCAGGTGCGACTCAGCCACAGTGCAGCATACACACATAAGAATAAGAGCACACCAACATTGCCAACAATGTGGTACATGCTGCAACACTCCCACAACAGAACACAGGACACAACTGGTACCGCCTGCGTGCACAAAATGGCCAAGCACATCTGGCATCGCAGGAATCTGTGACATGACAACGGACGAGTACAACCTGTAATCTGTATCAGTTTTATTAACACATGCAGTACCAGTGGACCATTTGTACTGTCCCATCAACGTACAGGACACAAAGTGACGTGCTCAGGTGAAGAAATTGGCAATGAGGGTGTTCCTATGGGCTATTCCTGCTGCAGCTGCAGTGGGGTGTGGGCCACCTGCCCCATCGTCCTCATCATCGTCCGGTGCATCTGGCACTGGGATCCATGGGGCATTGGAGCGCACACAGATGTTGTGCAAAACACAACATGCAACGATCATCTTGCACACAATGTCTGGCCTGTACAGGAGCCTTCCGCCTGTGATGTCCAGGCACCTGAAACGTGACTTCAACACGCAAAATGTGCGTTCCACGATGCCCCTGTTGCGTTTGTGGGACGCATTGTACTGCCTCTGGGCATGTGTGTTCGGGTCTCGGAGGGGTGTCATCATCCAAGTGCAGAGTTCATATCCCTTATCACCGGTGACAGTGCAGAGAGAGATGAGTCAATAGGTGTTTCGGCATGATGTGTTGGCAGGCACACTAGTCCAGTGACGCCTGTGCTGGCTGTGCGTGGGGTGAGTGTAAGACAGCCCCCAGGGAGTGTTTGGTGCTGGCAACAACTACAACAGTCATCACTCAAGCAGAAATTCAAAGTACAAACAGCAAGGGACCATGACTTGAGGTACACAGAGTTAGTGGCCCCGGATGCACAGCGGCCGGCGCCGGCACACCGCCACGGGACGGTGACTTGCGATGCACTGGGTTAGGCCCATGAGAGCTGAGCGGGTCCTTGTAGATGGCCAAGGTGACTGCCGCTTAGTGTATCGTGGGACAGTGGAAGGTCTTCCCCCAGGGCATGATGCAGAGGGCATGACCAAGCAGCAACAGGCAACATGGGGGATATGAATGCCACAGACTCATGCCAAACACCAAGTCCGTACCTGCCAGATGATGAGGACGACAACCCCCATGCCACAGACTCAGACGCCACCAAAGTTCAACCAGAGAGTGACCATGACTCACAGCGCACGGAGTCAGTGGCACCAGGGCTGCAAGGGGATGCAGTCTGCGATGAGACGTGTACATTGGTGTATACTCAGCCATTCAGAAATCAAGACCCAGTCACAAATGTGGGACCTACTTGACCGCAGTGTCGGCCGGGGGCAGTGGTGTGCGTGGGCCAACCGCAGTTTAGCCAGCTCCTCCTGGAACGCCCACACACGGCGTTGGAATGTCATGTGGCGATGACATGTGGCTCACGGAGGCTGAGGCACCAGAGCTGAGCATGTGTGCAGCCTGCGACGATGCCGTGCCCTGGCTGGTCCTGCCTTGATGTGATTGGTGTGAGGCCGGCTGGCCAGCAGTGCATGCCGGAGCCAGTAGTCTGCAGGGGCCCACAAACATGGGTCGCCGGCTTGCGTTGAACAGGGTTAGTGGCACCATGTGTCGCCGGCTTGCGTTGAACAGGGTTAGTGGCACAATGTGTTGCCGGCTTGCGTTGAACAGGGTTAGTGGCACCACGTGTCACCGGCTTGCATTGAACAGGGTTAGTGGCACCACGTGTCGCCGGCTTGCGTTGAACAGGGTTAGTGGCACCAGGTCAGTTGTTGCTAGTGTTCGGTCACCTCCATATCGAGGATCCGGCTTTCATCTGGACTGAACCGCATCTTCCTCTTACTCCTCTCCGTGCGTTCACTGGTATGGACTCTGCCATTCATGAATCACGACTAAGTGGTGGATGTGGGACCTACTGGACCGCAGTGTGGTCAGATGGGCAGCGGTCAGCACGGGCCCACAGACACGTGTCGTGTGCTTGCGATGCAGACTTTGGCTTCACTGATCGGAGGGAGTATAGTGATGTGGACGCTGCCACAGACTTTTGGTCACTGCCATTCATAACTCAAGACTCAGTATAATATGTGCCACCAACTGGGCCGAATTGTATGCCGGTGGGGTATGTCAACGAGAAAGGAGTACTGTGGGCCTGCATCGTGGAGGCCAGCGATGGTCTGCGGAGGCTGCCAAGGTCGCGGGCCTGGGGCTTGGAGCTTGCACCGGCACGTGGTGGGCCCTCTTTGACACACGCCGGTGTCGGCAGGTGAGCGGAGCGGCCTTGGTGCGCTGGGGCAGGCAAGACGGGTCTGGGGACCAGCGGCCTGGGGTGCAGCAAGCGCACAGGGTCGCAGGCCCCGCCGCTCATGGCGTGGGCCTCGTGGTGGGCTGAGAAGCGCCGCCCTGGCAGACACGTTGGCCATTCCGGAAGAGAACCACGCCCAGTGCGACGGGGTTTTTATTCACACCCCTACGCAGGCCTGGCGTACGCAGGGCCAACCCACTCCGCCCACGCCTACAGGGGGGGACGTAACGAGCGACATTTCCGCGTTATGCCCCACAACCTGTGGTGACATGGTAACATCCACTGGCCACTACACTCCATGCACCAGCAGTTAATGTCCACATGGCCATTTCCGTGGTTTGCACACTGAAGTCTGTCCAGCACATCCACGCCACACTTGTCATTGGGTAGGTTCTCATTCATTAGTCACTTGCCTCTCTCGCACATGCCTGCTTCCAGCCTCTCCTCACATTCTGCTATTGTGTGGCTGTGGTGCCATGCCGTAGCTGGGTTGTTTACATGGCAAGCCCAGGTTCCCAATGGAGTCGTGTTGTTGTGTGTGTTCGGTGGGCATGTTGTGTGGCATGTTGCATGTAGTTTTGCTGCGTGCCCATTGCCAGTGTCGTGAGTTGCATGACTGTGGAGTTGAGGTGTGTGGTGTGTTCATTTGGTACTTACCAACGAGCAATGCATTTCCATAGGTGCCATCCTGGAAGCGCTGGTTGATGATGGACTGTCGGAAGATGAATGAATCATGCACACTGCCTGGGTAGTTGGCCACAACATTGGTGAAGAGTCCCCGGTGGTCCACTATTGCCTGCACATTGATGGAATGCGTGTGCTTTCTGTTGCGGTAGTTGTGTGCAGTGTCGGCAGGAGGCACAAGTAGGACATGTGTGCAGTCAATAGCCCCAACACGTGAGGGAATCCAGCTATGGCGTAGAAGCCCTGCTTGGTCTCCAGCTGCTCCTGCGCAGTGTGGGGGAAGTGGAGGTGCTGGGGTACAAGGCTGATGATGGCATCCAGGACTGGTGTGATGAACTTGGATAGGACTGGGTGTGAGACTCCTCCGACTCTGGCAGTTGTGGGTTGGAAGGTACCAGAGGCCAACATGTGCAGCACAGCCAGCAGCTTTGTCTGCGGAGGGATGTTGGTTGTCTGCTGTGTTGGTACCGTCAGCCTGTGGGCGATGTGGGTCAGGATGCGGAGGATGGTTGTCCTTTTGAGCCTGTAGTGGGCAATGACCTCCTCTGGCGTTAAGTCTGTGAGGCTGGTGCGTTTACGGTAGGTCCGCTGTCTTTGTCTACGCTGCCTCTGTGGTGGTCCTGTGGGTCCTGGGGGTGGTGGCGGTGGGTGTTGTGGCCCTCTTGGGTCTCCGAGCTGCATGATCAGTAGCTCCATGGAGTCTGTTGGTCTTCACGTGTGGCTCTGGTCTGAGCTCCCTTTCGGACTGCAGGTGGTCGTCCCACTTAGCATCAGCAAAAGGCAGGTGTTAAATACCTGCTGCTACCGCGGCTTATCGCCGTTTTTTGACTCGCATCGCAGATCTGGCTGTCCGTTGAGAATCGCGCGGTGTTGTCTTTTCGTGTGTTTTTGCACGGACACGCCTATTCTGCATCTCATTAGCGTTAGTTGGCGGTGTCAACCGTGCCGATGTTTTTTGCGGCAGCTATCGCGGGTTATGTGGTGATGTGGGCAGTTAGCACCAGCTTGCGAAAGGGGCGGTAATTCTATCCCCACTTTTGCTGCGCTAAAGTGCAGATAACTCGGCGATAAGTCCTTGTGAATATGCCCCCGAGTCTGGTTTGCATAGGACACATGGTTCATTCCAGATGAGGTCCTGCTTTTTCAGAGATGCCCTCTTTCTTTTACACATGTTTTGAATTTATGGGTTGGATATTGACCCACCTCCTTTGATGATCTGTATATCTACCTGGTGAATGCCCTGTTATCCTTGACACCTATCTTATTCTGGAACTTGGGCAGATTAGACCTGGATCTTCCCTGCTGCTTCTGTTTCTTTAGAGAAAGAGTTGTCCTTGTGGCTGAGCTAGTCTCCTCCCTCTAGGCAGGAATGTTTACAGGTGGTTGATAACATCATCTATTAATATGGTATCAGGGTGGGATGAGTCAACCTATGATGAAGCATGCCACAATAATGTGGGTGCGACTTTCTCTTCCATTCTAAATATGAATAATTCCTTAATATTTGTTTATGTTATTGCATCAGCTGTGTGTCTGTAAGTATGAAATATTTCGAAAAGATAGAAAAACAATTGAAATAAAAATAAAACGTTATCCCTAGCATGCACCAGTGTCGCATCCCAAAGTTTACTTTTCACGAGCCTCCACCTTAACACTCCACCCACACCTAGGGCCTGCTGCTAATCCAGACTCTGTAGCCCTTTGCCTTTAAGCTCATATTAGCACACTTTATGCATATGAACGATCAGGCACAGGATTGCATCGATTGTAAAGACATGTTTATAACATTTGGTTGCTAAATACTGGATGTCTTTGTTTGTTGTTGTCAGGACTTCTTAAGCACCAAAATATACAAGTACCACTGGATTGGCCTTTTCAACATAGCTCCAGGAAGCCGCTGGACCTGGGTGAATGGATCTTTATTGAATAACAATCCGTAAGTTCCTTCACAGAATTTGTATTTTTGAGATGAAAATTTTGCTCAAAAGAATATTTTTATTTGTGCCAGCAGAAGGATGTTGGCTTCATGATGACTTATAATGCTCCATCTTCTATAGGAACTGCTCAAATGAGTGTGACCCCAGCACGGGCACATGCTTGTTTATAGGCCTTTACAAAACAGTTCTACTTTCCCCTCTCATTCCATTGGGTAATTAATACAATGCTAGATAAGGACATTGTTATAACACAAACTGTATGATGCACAGAGTCTGTCTTTAGCCAACAGACGGATCCCTTGGAAGACAGAGTGCAAACAGGCTCTGGCATCACCTAGAAGAGTTATCCCTGAGATAAACATCATCTAAGTACATGTTAATATACTGTTTTTTCTGCAGTATTTCTGTGGACTACTATGGCAGACCTAAGTTTGCACCAATCTGATAGTGGGAAAATTAAACCTTCAACACTCTCCACATGGAGGTAGGCGTTTTGCCATTGGCGGTGGCAGAATATTGGTACTTCAGTGACTGACTATGGCAGAGGAAATAAATCACCAAAGGGGGTACATTGTCAGTACCTACGTATTGTATTGGAATAACATACAGAGTTCTGTTTCCCAGCGTGTTATGGAAACAGTCCATGCCTTTCTGTTATTCTTTCACACATTCACCCCAGCCAAAGATGGTAGCAGACAATGATGTTGTAAATTGGGTGGCTCATCCATCCCCACCGTTTGCAGCATTTGCCCTTCCCTATGGCTGAAACAATGGTTAAGACAAGGTGAAGACAAGGGTGTCTGCAACAGGCACATCTGATATAAAGGCAGCTCAAAATAGTTTGTCTCAGTTGCCAGAGTTGCAGAGGGTAGATTTCCTGTTTTTGGCAGATTCTTAGTTACCACTGTCGGAGCTTTGCACTAATAAATTCAAAGGTCTAATATGCAGAATCCAGTCTGTGTGATTCCCAAAGGATGGGGGCCTTCAACAAATAAAAAAACCTAAACAGAACAATATTAAAGTCAAAGCCATAAAGGTTTATTCAAAATGTAACAATCATTACAGAAGGCAAAAAGTAATTAGTTAGTCAGAGTCAAATCAGCACCAATAATACATCAAAATAAAGCCATTTGTGAGAGGTCATAAAATTAGGGAAATAGCCTGAACCAAAATATAGTTTAGCAATGAATTAGCATAACCCCACTCAATTCGTAAGTCAAGAGAGAGTATAAATATAGATCATCAAGAAGACTGATGTGTAGTCTGCCTCAGAGAAAGGAGCAAAAGATCAGACTATTAATCAGCCATCAGCCTAATGTGGAGACTGCTTGGTTGCAAGGCAAAATAAAGTCTACTTTGAAAGTCAGGTAACAGTCCGACATAAGGACTGCTTGGTATGAAAGCAAGGAAAAGTTTCTAAGTATTAATTAGATAAACAGACCACTGCTTAATTTGAGCAGATGGTTGCAGGTGGGGTCCACAGGCACTTATTTTTCCTCATCTGACATTTACCGAGAGCAAGAGAGGGAAAAGCATACAAAGGAGAAAGAGAAAGACGGGAAAACTGTCGCAAATGGAGAAAGCAACAACCTGCAAGAGTGAGATAAAAGGAAAAAGGAGTGTTTGGTAGTTGATTAAAGAGGCATGCGGTGGATTCCAGGCTGTGCAGCATTGGTATTCGACACTCCAACATGCATAAGCAACGGCGGTGGCTTCTGAGCAGAGCTTTGGGTACCAGCAGTCATTCTTTTACAAAGTGAGCACTGAAACAGACTATAATAGAGTCTGCCTTCATGGAAGTGAGTAAAAAAATCTGCCACACATCCCAGAAAGCAAACACAAGGAGATGATGGACGGAGCGCTGAAACTTTTCAGACACTCACCCCCAGTCACAGATCTGGGTTGAATCCATCATCGTTCTTTAGCTCAATTCGCCACCCCAGTTCAGACCCAGCCATATGCAAATCAGTCTTGACTCTGCTCCCATGGGAACAGTCCTGCCCGAAATGCCAGGCCAGGTCCTACCTGAACCGGAAACAAGCATCCTGGGACAGTTTTCGGAGTATCACCCCTCATCAGCCAGGCTAGCTTGACTCCAGTGGCATGGTGAGCACGGAACCCACGGATGGAATGCTGAACAATGGCAAACATTCACCCCCAGTGCAGAGATCTGGGCCTAAATCCATCTTGTTTTTCTCACCAAGCCATTCAGTTCAGACCCAGCCAAAGGCAAATCAGTCTTGACCCTGCTTCCCATGGGAACAGTCCAAACCAAACTTCCAGGTCCTCCCTAGACTGGAAACAAGCATCCTGGGACCGGTTTCGGGGTTTCAGCCCTCATCAGCCAGGCTAGTTTAACTCCAGTGGCATTGTGAGCACGGGACCCACGTCTGGGCATACCCGTCCCACTTGGGGTGACAAATGCAAAAACAACAATTGATGGACAGAATGTAGAACAATGTCATACATTCACACCAGTACAGAGATCTGGGCCTAAATCCATCGTTTTTTTGCTCACCATGCCATTCCAGTTTGAACCCAGCCATATGCAAATCAGTCTTGACCCTGTGCCCAATGGGAACAGTCCAGCCCGAACTGCCAGGCCAGGTCCTCTCTGGACTGGAAACAAGTATCCTAGGACCGGTTTCGGGGTTTCACCCCTCATCAGCCAGGATAGCTTGACTCCAGTGGCATGCAGAGCACGGGACCCACGTCTGGGCATACCCGTCCCACTCGCAGTGACAAATGCAAAAACAATTGATGGACAGAATGTAGAACAATGTCATACATTCACCCCAGTACAGAGATCTGGGCCTAAATCCATCGTTTTTTTGCTCACCATGCCATTCCAGTTTGAACCCAGCCATATGCAAATCAGTCTTGACCCCGTGCCCAATGGGAACAGTTCAGCCCGAACTGCCAGGCCAGGTCCTCCCTGGACTGGAAACAAGCATCCTAGGACCGGTTTCGGGGTTTCACCCCTCATCAGCCAGGATAGCTTGACTCCAGTGGCATGGAGAGCACGAGACCCACGTCTGGGCATACCCGTCCCACTCGGGGTGACAAATGCAAAAACAATTGATGGACAGAATGTAGAACAATGTCATACATTCACCCCAATACAGAGATCTGGGCCTAAATCCATTGTTTTTTTGCTTACCTAGCCATTCCAGTTTGAACCCAGCCACATGCAAATCAGTCTTGACCCTGTGCCCAATGGGAACAGTCCAGCCCGAACTGCCAGGCCAGGTCCTCCCTGGACTGGAAACAAGCATCCTAGGACCGGTTTCGGGGTGTCACCCCTCATCAGCCAGGATAGCTTGACTCCAGTGGCATGGAGAGCACAAGACCCACTTCTGGGCATATCCGTCCCACTCGGGGTGACAAATGCAAAAACAACAATTGATGGACAGAATGTAGAACAATGTCATACATTCACCCCAGTACAGAGATCTGGGCCTACAGCCATCGTTTTTTTGCTCACCATGCCATTCCAGTTTGAACCCAGCCGCATGCAAATCAGTCTTGACCCTGTGCCCAATGGGAACAGTCCAGCCCGAACTGCCAGGCCAGGTCCTCCCTGGACTGGAAACAAGCATCCTAGGACCGGTTTCGGGGTTTCACCCTCATCAGCCAGGATAGCTTGACTCCAGTGGCATGGAGAGCAGAGGACCCACGTCTGGGCATACCCGTCCCACTCGGGGTGACAAATGCAAAAACAATTGATGGACAGAATGTAGAACAATGTCATACATTCACCCCAGTACAGAGATCTAGGCCTAAATCCATAGTTTTTTTGCTCCCCATGCCATTCCAGTTTGAACACAGCCATATGCAAATCAGTCTTGACCCTGTGCCCAATGGGAAAAGTCAAGCCCGAACTGCCAGGCCAGGTCCCCCCCTAGACCGAAAACAAGCATCCTAGGACCGGTTTCGGGGTTTCACCCCTCAGCAGCCAGGATAGCTTGACTCCAGTGGCATGGAGAGCACGGGCATACCCGTCCCACTCGGGGTGACAAATGCAAAAACAACAATTGATGGACAGAATGTAGAACAATGTCATACATTCACCCCAGTACAGAGATCTGTAAAGAACGATGATGGATTCAACCCAGATCTGTGACGGGGAGTGAGAGTCTGAAAAGTTTCAGCGCTCCATCCATCTTCTCCTTGTGTTTGCTTTGTTCGCCCTAAGTTGGCAGGGTATGCCCAGACGTGGGTCCCTTGCTCACTTTGCCACTGGATTCAAGCTAGCCTGGCTGATGAGGGGTGTTACCCCGAAACCGGTCGCAGGATGCTTGTTTCCGGTCCAGGGAAGACCTGGCTTGGCAGTTCGGTCTGGACTGTTTCCATGAGGCGCAGGGTCAAGACTGATTTGCATATGGCTGGGTCTGAACTGGGGTGGCGAAGTGAGCTAAATAACGATGATGGATTCAACCCAGATCTGTGACTGGGGGTGAGTGTCTGAAAAGTTTCAGAGCTCCGTCCATTATCTCCTTGTGTTTGCTTGTTTGCCCTCAGTTGGCAGGGTATGCCCAGACGTGGGTCCCTTGCTCACTTTGCCAATGGATTCAAGCTAGCCTGGCTGATGAGGGGTGTTACCCCGAAACCGGTCCCAGGATGCTTGTTTCCGGTCCAGGGAAGACCTGGCTTGGCAGTTTGGTCTGGACTGTTCTCATGAGGCACGGGGTCAAGACTGATTTGCATATGGCTGGGTCTGAACTTGGGTGGCATGGTGAGCACGGGACCGACGTCTGGGCATAGCCGTCCCACTCAGGGTGACCAATGCAAAAAGGACAATTGATGGACAGAATGCTGAACAATGTCAAACATTCACCCCAGTACAGATATCTGGGCCTAAATCCATTGTTTATTTGCTCACCATCCCATTCCAGTTTAGACCCAGCCAGTTTGGGCTGGACTGTTCCCATGGGGAACAGGGTCAAGGCTGATTCCATATGGCTCGGTCTAAACTGGAATGGCGTGGCGAGCAAAATAAAGTTGGGATTAACCCAGATCTGTGAGTGTGGGTGAATATTTGATTTGTTCGGCATTCCATCCATCTGTTCAGTTTGCATCTTTTTTTCTAAAATGGCATTTCTAAAATAGTAATGTTTAATTCAATTTTGCCAGCTAAGAGGATTATCGTTACCATTCCAGTGTTATGAAACATGACGGAGCTACTCCTTCTCAATCAGGAATTATAGCTTATAAGTGTAATAGGGAACTCCCAATGGTAACCAATGAGAGGGGTAGGCCTCACAGTAGTGAAAAATGAATGTAGGTGTTTTTCACTACTAGGACATGCAAAACTTAAGAGTATATGTCCTACAGTCCAATTACACAGCACCCTGCCCAATGGGCTACCTAGGGCATATGCTAGGGGTGACATATGTAACAAAAGGGGAGATTAAGGCTTGGCAAGCAGTTTTAAATGCCAAGTCAACATGGCAGCAAAACTGCACATACAGGCTCTGCAGTGGCAGGCATGGGGCATGTTTAAAGTGCAACTGGTCTGGGTAGCACAATCAGTGCTGCAAGCCCACTAGTAGCATTTAATTCACTTACCCTGGGCACAGATAGGGCACTCTACTAGGTACTTATAGATAAATTTAACATGCCAATTGTAGATAAGTCAATCATAGCATGTTTTAGAGGAAAAGCACATGCACTTTAGTACTGGTTAGCAGTGGTAAAGTGCTCAGGCGCCTAAGGCCAACAAAAAGAAATCAACCAAATGGTGAAGCAAAAGTTCGGGGAAGACCACCCTAAGGCTGTCAGGTCTAACAAATACCACATGCAAGATGAAGACAATTGAAAAAAAGATATGTGAGGGGCGTGGTCTGGCCACGGAAGAAGATGGCCGCCTGAGGCGTGAGCTCGGCCGAGAGAGGAGCCTTTGATGGAGAGCGACACGTTTACCTGCATTACAAAGGCTGAAGTTTTGACGACTTCTGCACCACTGAAGCTTGCGGAGACGTTTTGTTTGGGTCCCGAGGCTGTGTGACGCCCGGTATGGCTCCTTCTGTTGTGGCGGCATCCTGAGGTGAGCATGACGTCAGCTGGCCTTCGTTGCTTCAGAAATCCTCGGTCCTCGCATGCGCGGAGGCCGAGGCTCCTCCAGCTGCCTCCGCCCCACTGAGCGCTTCTTCACTGCATGCCTGTAACTACGGACGGAGCTATGAGGAAAACCAGCAGACTTAACAAAAGATTGCTGCACCGGTCTGGGAAATCATACGGCAGTCCTGCAATAATGAAAATTATACAAAAGTGAGGTGAATTTAATTGCATAGTACAATATTAAAAATTTGCGGGTATATTTTGCTGCCTAAATTCAACATTTAATGTACAATATCAAGCCATTTGAAGAGGTTATATTCTGAGGAGAATGTGAAGTAATTTAACCTTTAATAGCTCAGGAACCCCCAGTCTTCACATACACGGACACCGAGGCCTCTGTGTCTACCTTTGTCCCTCTGAATATTCCTCCTAGGTACGCCTTCACTTCTAAGTGCAATTTTGAGGACAGTCCGTATAGCTACATGAATATGGAAGTGGCGGTCATTGTGTGGCAGTACTGATGCACTGTGTATCATACAAAGTGAGGTGAATCTATTCGCTTAGTGGAATGTAATTTTTAGGTATATTCTATTGCCTAATATTACGCTTAACACAGTATATCAAGCCTTATAAGCTACCTGCCATTTGTGACATTTCTAATTAATTAGAAAAGGTGCAATACAAAGCGACGCGGCTAGAATCAATAGCAAGTCTTGATTCCTGTCAGTAGCATCTGATGTTTTGCCATCTCTAATAATAATTTTCACCGGAATAAACTCAACAATTTAAATCACCTAACAAGGGTGTCATTTCGGAGAAGCACTATAGAGGTCTAAAATACGTATCTGCACATTGTTGTGGGGTTTGATCTTAATGTCAAGCAATAAACAAGGGAGTAATTCCTCTACAGCACTTCTATTTGCTGAAGTTCTTAAACAACCAAGCAAAATGCCTGCGAAAGGGACTGCTCCCTCTACAAAAGAATCGCCTCAGAATACCAATGCTTCTCCACAAGATGGTACAATTAATCGTATTTTAGAGGAAATTCCCACTGTCAGTCGACGTCTAGAAGACATGGATGCTAACATATCATCCTTGGCAGCTGAAACCAAAACTATTAGTGCAGAACTCGTGGGTTTTCATACAAAAACTGACAAATTAGATCTGAGATTAACAACAGTGGAAAGTCGTCTTGACACAGTGCAAAACAAGCACCAAGAGCTCTTATTCCTTCGCAGTAAGTTAGTCGACTTGGAAGATCGTAGTAGAAGAGATAACAGTCGCTTCTTTGGATTCCCGGAAACCATTGAAGGTCAAAATGCTAGACTATTTCTTTGTGATGTTCTTCCGAAATTAACTGCTATTACCTTTGATCCGCCATTAGAAATACAAAGAGCTCATCGCATCGGCCCTCCACGGAAGGATCATACAGCTCGGCCGAGACCACTCATCGCTTGCTTCTTGAGACATGAACAAGCTAGACATCTACTAACTACAGCACGCTCGCAAGGTTAATTTTCACATAATGGTCATGTCATCCACATGGCCGCAGATTTCTCTAAAGAGACCAACGAAAGACACAAAGCATTCCTCGCCATCAGACCTCAGTTATGACGGATGGACATCAAGGGGCCGATTCCGATCTGGGTCGGAAAGCACTCCGACCGATCCGGATCCGGATTGTTTTCCGACCGAGCCGGACCCCTGCAGTCCGACCGAACGAGTACGATGCAGCCGTATGCTGCCGGACTCGGTTCGGTCGGACTCCCATTGAAGTCAATGGGAGCCGGTCGTACGATGTGTACATGGGCTCCCATTGACTCAATGGGTACGTTGCGCACAAGGGGGCCCTCTGTAGTGGGTACGCATTGGTGCCATCCGCACCATTCACGCATGTATAGGGGGGACCCATGGGTCCCCCCTGTGTCCGACTCGTATGGCTACGGGTGAAGGGGGGTCCGTCACGGATCCCCGAAGTCCGCGTCCGAGAGCTTTTTCGTGTTGGAGGCTCCGACTCGATCCGGCTGTCCGGATCGTGCATCGTACTGGCTCGGTCGTAAAACGTCTCCATTGCGCGCCACGAATCGAGTGCGAACGAGTCGGACGGAGCGGTTCGGACCCGGAAACGAGTCGGTCGGCGATTTCGCGTTCAATCGCATCGTACTGGCTCGCTCGGACGAATGTACGAATCGGTTGGAAACAAAGCCTCCGACTCGGATCCGGTAAAGCCGAATCCGATTCGGAGCCCTACCGACCGAGATCGGAATCGACCCCTAAGTATGGCCTATTCAAGCCAGCTCTCTTTCGTATTACCAAGAATGGAGACTCTAGAGATTTCTATGACCCAGTAGATTTGCAACAATTTCTAGATCAGATGAAAATACAAGACATGGATACACTAGATACTTCAACTCACCAAACTCATGCAAGCCTGGGTCCTTCACAACAATCACTTGATAACAGAAGGCGTAATTTTAGCAATCCACGGCACAGAGGAAGAGACCTTGAAAGATCTGTTCGTACCCAAGATGACAAGTCTTCAGCATTGCAAACTGTCTCTACTTTTACACAAGAACAGCACAGAGATAAGTCCCGCTCTCCTCTTAAGTCCGCCCCGGATGCGGACTGACAACAGTAGTCTATCAGGATTTAGCTGATTACAATAATTCATTTTATTTAACTTAATATAAGATGAACAATGTATTAATTACTTGCATTTCTATCATTAGAATAAGGTTGACTATCCAGTTACTGGCTATATACTGAAAACTGAAAATGTATTCAAATTTCATGTAATTGAATGTTAATTTTTAATATACTATATCATTATATATTAGAATATATTGTTTTAATAGGATGTTATATTATGATATACTATATAATACTGTTTAATCAAATTTTTATTCTTTTATATATTCTATTTAGCATATTTATTATATTATATTTATTCAACTAATTCCTAACTTATATGTATTTATACAACATAATGAATGTTCTCATATCTGATATATAACATATTTATTATATTTACAAGACGTCAACTCCATCATAGTTAAACGAACTTCTCCTCTTATACTATATCCATACTTATACTTTAGAACTCCAAATAGATTTAATGTATTATTATAGTTTACATTATAGTATGATATATATATTCTCTAGGAATGGCCGTACTTGGTATCCTTTTGTCGGGGCTCCTCTCTGCAGTGGTGCCCTAGGAGAAATAGACCAGCGGTTAACAGTTTAGTATTTTTAGTGCTTGAATCACTATATATCAATCTATGTATTCTACTCACATCCTCTTTCCCAATCTTACTGTATCTACAAATTTCTTATTTCAACACTTTAGACTTTCTCTGTTCAACTGACTATATCTCTGTTAAAAACCAGGGGTTCCCTTTCCTATTTTCATCCTTCCCCCTCATACCTATTTTTCTTTGTTTTCTAATTTTATTGTTTCAGGGCACCCTCCTCATTTCTAAAATTTTATAAGCCTACTTTTAAAGCTTATTCAAACTCATTTGTACTCCTTAGACATGTCCAACAGGACAAACAAGATCTCTCTTTCTGTATTAACATGGAATGTACATGGTCTTACTCATTACATCAAAAGGAAAAAAGTACTATCATATCTCCAATCTAAAAAGGCAGATGTGGCATTACTTCAAGAGACGCATTTAGATACATTGGAATCAGAAAAACTATGTAGAGACTGGGTGGGCAAGGTGATCCACAGTAGTGTGTAGAAAGGTGAACCTACAAGTACAGGTCCCACTCGCAAGTGTGGAGTAGCGATCCTCATCCGCAAATCTCTCCAAGTTACGATATTAAAGTCATGGACAGATCCTGATGGTCGTTATGTATTTGCCAAGTTGCTATATCTGCGTAGGTTCAATCTATGCCCCAACAGGAGCAAAAAAATCATTCTTCCTCCATCTGAACCGCTTGCTAACAGAGATAGGTGCCTCGCAGTATCTCATAGGTGGTGATTGGAATATTGTGAGAGATCCAATTCTAGATAAAACAGGCCCTTTAGACAAAAATAATGCTGCAGATAGGGCACTAATGGATGACATATTAGCAGACAATGGCTTAATTTACCATTGGCGTCTCTCCCACCCATCGGATACTGAATACACATTCTCTTCTCCATCCCATGGCACTTTATCTCGTTTAGACTATTTTTTAGTATCCCAAGGGTTGATCCAGTCGATTCAAGAATCCTGCATCCTAGAAGCAGCATTATCTGATCACTCCCCGGTTTACTTAGCTATGGAAGTTGGCATACCTAGACCAGGACGCAAACCCTGGCGCATGAACATACAGCGACACAAATCTCCTGAGGGTAAATCTCAATTACAAACTTACTTTCAAGATTACCTCTCCACAAATCAGGGCTCAGTTACTTCAAGTAGAGTGATGTGGGCTGCGGCTAAAGCTACTATTAGAGGTCAATTAATGCGTGAGGCGACATTGGCTAATAGACGGAATGCTGCACGACAAAAAGAACTAGAGCAGGACATAATATCATACACCCGATTATATACCACAACACCAACCTTACAAAATCATAAATCTTTAGAACAAGCTCGAATGGCACTAAATGGACTTTTTACTTCTAAAGCAGAATTTGACCTCCAAAGAATGAAAACAAGGCACTACGAACAAGGAGAAAAGGCAGGCAGATTATTAGCGGCACAATTAAGACAAAGAGAAGCAGCTATGGCCATTTCAGCTATTAGACCATCTCAAGGTTGTATTCTTACTAGGCCATAAGACATAGTAAATGAATTTGCTTCTTTTTACAAATCTCTCTACACACCTGAGGCGCAAATAGACCCGGAAGGATTGACTAACTTTCTATCAAAGGTGGATCTCCCTCGTCTTTCTGATGAGGGTAGGGCCCTTCTTGAGGGAGAGATTAGCAGGGATGAGGTTGCGCAAGCGATATCCAATTTACCATATCATAAAGCCCCCGGAGAAGATGGCTTTCCAGCTGAATTCTATCGTTGGACCGGGTATACTGTGATTGATTCTCTGCATGCTGCATTCCAGGAGGTTGAAAGTGATAATTTATTAGGTCCCCTCTCTAACAAAGCAATAATTGCAGTACTCCCTAAACCTGGAAAGGACCCCTTAATTTGTGCTAGTTATCGCCCTATCTCACTTCTGAATTGCGATATCAAAATATTTGCCAGTATTCTAGCTTCTCGTCTTAAGAAGGTACTACCTTCCTTAATTCATTCAACTCAAGTGGGATTTGTTCCAGGGCGTTCCTCTAGGAATCATTTACGTACATTGGCACATACACTACGGTATGCTAAAAACCTCTCACAAGATGCACTAGCTTTATCATTTTTATTTATTTATTTATTTTAAGAGTTTTATATAGCGCTGGCTACACCCGGAGGTATCAGAGCGCTTTACATTAGGTTACACAATGTTACAGACAATGATAACAGATGACACTTTACATCAAAAATAAGCAACAGATTGAGAGAGGAAGGAAAGGTGAGACAGATAGAGCGGAGGGGGGAAGGGGGAGGATGGGGGAAGAGACGGCAGGAGAGACGAAAGGAAGTTTGCCCAAAGACCGACTGGGTAGGTGACGTTCGAGGAGGGAATCCACAGCCCGTCTCCCCTATAGCTAAGCAAGGTAGTTCCATCGGGCATAAGTCAAAATCACTAGGTCTCAACTGACGAAGGAAAAGTTCACAAAAGAAAGTCAGTTGGATAAAAGAGGGTGGGAACTACGAGCAAGGACGGGTGAGGGCAAAGGTCAATGGCTACAAAGAGGAGAAGGGTAGAGCGGAGAGGGGTAGGGTGAAGGGAGGAGGGAGATTAGGTCCAGAGAGACATAGGAGAGTTTGCCCAAAAATCGGCTGGGTAGGTGATGGTCAAGGAGGGAATCCATGGCCCATCTACCCTATAGCTAGCGAGGTAGCTCCACCGGGCATCAGACAAAGTGGCTATGTCTCAGCTGTCGGGGGAAAGTTCTCATAGTAAATGTCCTAGTAGGTGAGCAGGAACAGGGTCGGGTGAGGGCTGATCAACATCGGGACGATGAACAAAGATTTTAGACCAGGAGAGATAAAGCATGGAGGAGGGTCCCACGGAGGTGGCCATCTTGAAGTCAGGCAAGGGGGGTGGGTCATTGAAGTTCGAATTCAGTCGGTCTCCATTATTCTCTGGTAAAGCAGTGCACGACATAGCAACAACAGCAGTCCATTTAGTCCTGCGATGTATACAGCTGGCGCTAACCGTCCTGGTGACCCACCGATGTTCTTGTGGCCCTGCAAGTCCTCAAGCGTCGACGTTTCTTTGTGATACCCGTACTCTCCGTTCTCCTGGTCTGACTGGAATTCCTTCACGGCGGTGGCCGGCCCACCAGCGTCTGAGCTGACCCGGAAAACCGTGGCCGAAGATCCTGCGCCCAACCGTGCTTCAACACCCCAAACTCTACCAAAGGCTTCGAAGGCAGCAGGAAGAGGGGGCGAGGCCCCGAGGAGAGCAGCTGGAAGGCCTCCATGGGCGTCATCTGCGGATACCACCTGTCCGCTACTTACACGGAACATCCAAGAATTCAGCTTCATGTCAGTGGCCTTTTAGGTACTCTTTTTCACCGATGTCATTTGGCCATATTTTGTTTAGCACTTCCGGATCATATAATTATCATTAAATGCTGAAAAGGCCTTTGACCGCATCGAGTGGGAATACCTCTTCAAAGTGATGGAGCGCTTCGGACTAGGGGATCAGTTTATTAAAAAAGTACGACTGTTATATGATAATCCTTCTGCACAAGTAAACTGTGGGGGTTTTTTATCAGATCCATTTCCAATCCGAAGAGAAACTGTTCAGGGATGTCCTTTATCCCCACTTCTTTTTCTTTTAGCAATGGAACTCTTAGCGGCCACTATTGGTCAATCAGATGAAGTCGCGGGCATACATCTCCCCACAGGTGCATCCAAACTTTATTTATATGCTGATGATATTTTACTCACTCTCACAAATCTCTCTCGTTCCCTACCATCTTTACTCCAAATCATAGACAACTTTTCCTCCTTCTCAGGTTATAAAATACACTGGGACAAAAGTGAAGCTTTACCCATTTCTGATGGAACCACAAAAGCTGCTATACATAGCTTCCCTTTTCATTGGCAATCTTCGCGTCTTAAGTACTTAGGTGTACTAGTAAACAAAGGTATGGAATGTATGATTAAAGACAACCTGAATCCACTGATCGCCCAAATGCAACGTGATTTTGATAAATGGAAAATCCTAAATCTTTCCATGTGGAGTAGAGTTCAAGCTGTTAAAATGGTCACTCTCCCACGTTTTTTACATACATTAGGCATGCTTCCTCTTCACATTCCCTTACCCAGGTTGAGACTTATAGACTCCAAAATAAAAACCTTTATATGGGGCTCAGCAAAATCGTGTTTGGCCGTGGCAAAATTAAAAGCTCACCATTCTTGTGGGGGAATGAGTCTTCCATCAATTGAACATTATAATCTAGCAATACAGATCTCTCAATTATCATATATGTTACCAGGAATTTCTGATATTCCACATTGGGTCCATATAGAACGCCACCTCTTATCCTCAGATCCAGGCATTTCTGCATTATACGGTACTAGAATTAGCCGTCAGAAACCTAAAAACCCAATTTTATCAGCCATGCTCAAATCCTGGCAACGGGCACACCGATTATTAGCCTTAAATCCAAACATTCATGAAAAGGCACCTATATGAAACAACACCAGTGTTCGTATTAATAGGAAAGTACTATCCTGGCCATTATGGAAGTCAGCAGGTATTCAAACATTAGATCAAATTTTTCACAATGGTGATTTTAAATCATTCACACAATTAAGAGAAGAATTTGATCTTCCAATACATCAGTCCCTGAAATATACCCAGCTTCAACAATGTTTGAAAAAACAACTAGGTTTGTCTTTGACACTTCAAACTTCACAAATAGTATCATATTTAAATATTTGGGGCAAACATAAAGGAGTAATGTCTGGCCTTTACAAAGTTTTTACAATGCACCTTTATTCTCAACCCTTATCACAGACGTTACAACTCAAATGGCAGGCTCGGCTTTCAATCTTACACTGATGGGGAATGGGAGGAAATGATGGAAGATTTAGACAAAGGAACTCGTGAAGCTAGACTAAAATTTTGTCTCTTTAAAATCCTTCATGACTGGCATTGGTCTCCTGCAAAACTACAGAAGGCTGGTTTACTCTCCCATGCTAATTGCTGGAGGTGCTCTAACACCAATTGTGATTCAACCCACATTATATGTGATTGTCCAATGGTACAATCTTTCTCGACATACGTGGGTAAAACCTTATATTCCACAATGCCTTTGTATCTTCCGCTCAACCCTGCTAATATCCTTCTCCATGACTTACGACTCTCCCCAAAACTCTCCAAACCCCAACGCCGTCTCTATCATACAGCAATGGCTACAGCAAAAATATGTATCTTACGTCATTGGAAATCCCCATCCCCTCCTTCACAAGAAGATTGGCTGACAACAATGATACACACAGCATCACACAAAAGAATAATTTACAACCTTCAGAATCAAACTGACATATTTCTTCAGGTTTGGTCACCTTTCTTGAATATGAATAGTGGTAACAATATTGATGGTAATACCTCCATTACTGATACTCGTATCTCTTAGTCCAACATTGTTTTTTCTTTACAGCTCTTATTCTTCTTTCTTTTTTTTTTTACCTCTTCCTTCTCTTGCCCCCCGGTTATCTTATGTTATCTTATGTCATCTAATGTTATCTTATCTTTTCTTCACATCTATCTTATTAATCTTATTATATTTTATAACATCCCATGTTCCTCCTTTATTATTCTATCTTATATTAATATGCTTTATTTCTTCCAATATAAGATATTTTACTCTCATATATTCACTCTGCCTTTCTGATTTACTTTATAGTATTCTATCATTTCTATGAACTAATTCAAGAATAATAAAGAGATTTAATATATTATTATTTAATTATATATACAATGTTTAATTCATGTACTTGTTAAGTTACAATGTGATTTACTCTCTAATTCTTTGCACTTGTTCTTTTTCTTTCTCTTTCCTCTATTTGCCTCCATTATCTAAATATTCAATCTTTTACTTATTCAACTATTTATTCAAATATTTATCTCTGTGTATTCTATTTATTAACAAATAGTATCCATTGCATGTTTTTCCTTCATATTTTAATATATTTATGTATCTATTATGAAATGTTAGATATTATTATTATTGTTCTTGTGATGAACTTTTGCAAAATGTTAATAAAAAATTACAACACAAAAAAAAGATATGTTACTAAGCCGATGCTAAAGAGTCTTCTTCGACGATAGTGTAATTCAGAAATAAACAAACATGATTTACTTCATTACGTGCAGCAGAAATATCAAATAGTGGATGAGACATCAGTTTAAAACATGATGGCTTTGAGCCCTAGCTGAGGCCTAGATAGCATAAGCCAGGAAAATACATGTTAACAGGTCATATTAAAATTGGTTCAAAGGCAAAAGTATAATGTCAGAGTACACATGTGAATTTGAGTTTAGACTACTATTCTGCACATTGTTAATAAAGAAACATTTTAACATACAAACGTCTACAACTTCCCCCCTCTGATTACTCTATAATCACTAAAATCCTCAATCTGTTTATATTATGCCTCCCTTTCTGTTCCTTGTGTTTTGATTCTTTCAACATCTTGAGTTGATTCTACACTCAATCTCTGGCATCATCCACCTACTAAAACCGTTTCCAAACCTACTGATTCCCATAAGCCATACTCTTACAAAGCTTTAACTTCACAAGAAACATTAGTAATATTAGCAACATAGGTCCCTACAAGCTTACTGTTATCTGGAATGAAGGTGCAGTACTCTTTCACCTTCAAAACCCTGCAAACTCCACCTTCCTACATGCAAAGGATATCTAACTCTAGGTAGTTTTGCATAATCATCTTGCAAATAGAAATTAATTCATTATTTATTTGAGTTAATGCACCAGCAGTGTTAGAAGCAAGACAATCAACAAGCATAGATCATTTTCTATTTTTTACATCATTTAGATGCACAACAACAGATGGAATCATAGCCCCCAAGACATGCATCACAACTTTTCCAAAACTTCATTTTACTCTCTTCAAACTAACAGCATCATTCATCCAATTCTCATTCACATGGCATAATTGAGGAAATACCGAAGCAAGTTAACAGTAATCCATCCAATTACGAGGTAGATTAAAATAAGCATTCAAATCACACACATAATAAATTCCTCTGAACATTGGTCCTTTGACAAACAGAAATTCACCACTAAAAACATAACTTCTTTCACACTCACCCTTGCCCAAAAACTCTGTTGAACTGACTTGTCTAGGTTTGTGATGAACCATGCACAACTCACCCTTTCTCTCATGCTCCATTCTCAATCTTAGCTGTAATTTGGAAGTTCAAAGTTCCTCCTCAGCATTATTCTGTTCTCTAATTTTCTCTTCATCTCTCCAGTCTTTCAAAACTGTCACTCTCCTTTCATTATATTCTTTAACAAACTCACACTCATACTCTTCTTTACTGAAACTGCATTGATTCCCCTTTGAATCCTATTAATATTTTGATTAATTCTTCAATTGGATTCAAATACTTAATGTAGATTACCAAATAGCCAGGATCTCCAAAAAAAGGAAGGTTTTTCACTGAAGTATTAAAATCTGAATACATATACACACTACAAGACAGACTATCGGTCATTAACAGTAGTTATTATGTATCTCCCTCACCTGTAGAAGAAAAAAGTAAAGTACAAACTAGACAGTTGCTATTAGACCTGTGAGCTTTAGGGTGGTCTTCTCCCAAACTTTTTGACTTCCTTCTCCATTTTTGCTGATTTTGTTTTTGATGGCCTTAGGACTCTGTGCACGTCACCACTGCTAACTAGTGCTATAGTGCATGAGCCCACCCCTTAAAACATGGTAACACTGGCTAATACCCATTCAGCATATTTATTCTACGTATAAATCCCTAATAAAGTGGTACCCCATGTACCCTGGGCCTGTAAATTAAATGCTATAGGTGGGCCTGCGGCACTTATTGTCCCACCCACTTATGTACTACTTTATACATGTCTCAGGGCAGCCATTGGAGCCTGTGTGAGCAGTGACATCTTAAGGATTTTGGGGGCCCTGGGCCATATGTATTTTGGGGGCCCCTGTTCGGAACAGCTTTGATTTTATAATCCAATTTCAGCTCTTTCATGCAATCTTTAGCCAGGTCACTGACAGTGGACAGGCACAGGCCAATATTAAGGGTTAGCGACTTGAGTTTTCATTATTGTAATACAGCAGCAGCTCACTAATATTACTGCAAATATTCTGTTACACTCTCCCATTTCTAATATGTGACGACCTCTTTTGATCTAAAAGAAACTCTTTTTTATGGATGTTGCATGAAACATAAACATGTATCTGCCAAATGTCTGTAATTGACTTTCACACATCTCCCACATTAAAAATAAACTAAAGAAAAAGCTTGTTCAAAACATTCCGTTTAAGAATTATTCAAGATCATCAGAGCAAAACATTTTACAGAACAAAGCTGGCTCTATCAGGGCCCACCGAGAGGCTGGGGCCCTTGGCCCGACCCCACTTTGCCCATGTCTTAAGATGTCTCTGTGTGTGTGCAGTTTTAAACTGCTATTTTGTCCTGGGAAAATAAACCTTTTTGCCAGGCGTAAATCTTACTTTTTAATACATATGTCACCCCTAGGGTAGGCCCTGGAGAGCCCAGATTGCAGAGTGCAGTGTATATAAAAAGTAGGACATGCAATTTTAAGTTTTACATTTCCTGATAATGAAAACTCTTACATTTGTTTTTCACGACTGCAAGGCCTACCTCTCCTATAGAATAACATTGGAGTTACCTTATTACTTTTAATAAGCTGTAATTTCCAAATGGAAGCAAGCAGCCAGTTCATGTTTGGTGTCTTTGGAATTGTAATGAAACCTCCTCTCTCATGGTGGTAAAGTTGGATTTTAAATTACAAATTTGAAAATGCCACTTTTAGAAAGTTAACACAAGGAGATTGTGTTTGCTTTGTTCGCCCTAGGTTGGCAGGGTATGCCCAGATGTGGGTCCCTTGCTCACTTTGCCACTGGATTCAAGCTAGCCTGGCTGATGAAGGGTGTTACCCAGAAACCGGTCCCAGGATGCTTGTTTCCGGTTCAGGGAAGACCTGACTTGGCAGTTCGGGCTGGACTGTTCCCATGAGGCACATGGTCAAGACTGATTTGCATATAGCTGGGTCTGAACTGAGGTGTCGAAGTGAGCTAAAGAATGTTGATGGATTCAACCCAGATCTG
Source organism: Calotriton arnoldi (assembly GCA_963921515.1). Taxonomy (NCBI): domain Eukaryota; kingdom Metazoa; phylum Chordata; class Amphibia; order Caudata; family Salamandridae; genus Calotriton; species Calotriton arnoldi. Next base: position 659,309 of record CAWUFW010006652.1, read on the forward strand.
TGACTGGAGGTGAGTGTCTGAAAAGTTTCAGCGCTCCGTCCATCATCTCCTTGTGTTTGCTTTGTTCGCCCTAAGTTGGTAGGGTATGCCCAGACGTAGGTCCCTTGCTCACTTTGCCACTGGATTCAAGCTAGCCTGGCTGATGAAGGGTGTTACCCAGAAACCGGTCCCAAGATGCTTGTTTCTGGTTCAGGGAAGACCTGGCTTGGCAGTTCGGGCTGGACTGTTCCCATGAGGCACAGGGTCAAGACTGATTTGCATATAGCTGTGTCTGAACTGAGGTGGCGAAGTGAGTTAAAGGATGATGATGGATTCAACCCAGATCTGTGACTGGGGGTGAGTGTCTGAAAAGTTTCAGCGCTCCGTCCATCATCTCCTTGTCTTTACTTTTAGAAAGTTGGCATTTTCCTGCCCTATAGGGCCTTTAGTACCTGTAGCTTATCTCTGGGTCACATGACTGGGTGTAGCTGACAGTTGGAGTTTGTGTATTGCTCCTAGACAGCCACACACAATACAGAGCTTAGGTGTCTTTGGATTGGCAATCAACGGCAGGATGGGAAGGGGGAGCTGGGCACAGCCCAATTTACACTTGTATAGGCTTTGTCTTGCTCACACAAAGGGCTGCATACATCCTGTAGCTAGTCAGAAGCCAGGATAGGGAAGGAAGGATGCCTGGAGACTTCAAAGGGAAACCTCTAGAAGCTTTTTCCACCTTCCAGAGGAAGGGCACCAGGTTTAAATATTGGACCTCAGACACCACATCTTCAGTACACTTCTGGACCTGTGGATACTCTGCCAGGAAGGAGGACTTCTGTGCTGCTGAAAGGACTGCCACTCTGCTGGACAGCTGCTCTGAAGTACTTGCTGCCCTGCTATGCTTACTTACTTCCCTCTTGCCTTGGTGAGAACGACTGTACCTGCAGCTGTTGAACCCAGGACCCCAAAGTGACTCCAAGGGCTAGTTGGCTGTCCTCCTGAGTAGAGCCTCAGGGGCAGAAGGCTCCAACAACTTTGAAGCCAGCACCTGGAATCTACCTGCTGCAAGTCCTACACTGCCATGTGGTGCCACTGCAGTCCTGGAGCCTTAGAAGTGGGCCTGAAGCTGCTCTCCCAGCCCATTTGTGGACCAAGGAGAACCAATGCATTTTCTCTGCTGTGCAGCGCAAACCCAAGCTGAACTGATGCATCACCTCTGCTGCCAGGGTTCTCTAGGCGTAAAGAACTCTGCATCCACCTCTTAGTCCACATCGGAACTGCCGCCTCTGTAAAGCTTTCCCAACGTAGGCCCTCGCATCTCTTGTCGAAGGCAGCCTCGATGGCGATGAAGGTTTTTGCTCCACAGCCTCAAAGCTTCTTGTAACTGATGCATCGCCTAAACTGCGCAGAGCATCCTCCATGCCTGACTTTGCATCGCAAGGCCCCATTGACAACATCCTCGACTACGATGCAGAATCTTGTATAGCACATCTACAGCACCTCGGAAACAATGCACTGCCTTAGCTGCATGACACATCATCGGCGCAGAACCTGTCAACGCTCCCCAACCAGGACCTATAGTGCTTTGTTCAGCTGGCCTAACAGAGTCCCTGTAGCCGGCCCGTGCTTCATTCGCAGTTGGTCTGGACTTGTGACTGCGTCCCGGTCCGGCACCACCAGAAATCCACAGATGACGGTTGGGCTTTTTGGTGCTATTTTCACTGAAATCATTAAACCTGCATATATCTGGTTCTACTAATTGGACTTTTGTCATTTTGGTCTTTAATTTATTAAAATTACTCTACGTGCCTAAACAGGTGTGGGATCCTTTTGTAGTGTGTTTTCACTGTGTTACTATTTGAAGTGCTACCCAACTACTTTAGACATTGCCTCCGAGTTAAGCCTGACTGCTTTGTGCCAAGCTACCTGAGGGTTGAGCACAGATTAATTTAGAGTTTGCTTCTAACTACACACTGACAAGGATTGTGGTTCTGCTTGAGTAGGGTTTCACCCCCTTCAACCAGTGACCCAGTTTCTTACACTTGCTAACCACCATTATATCCATATACTCCTGTAATAGATTTGCATAGATATTATTTCTAAGACTATTTACTATTCTTTCCTTACATGTCAGTGTGTTATGGCTAACTTCATTATGACCTGTAGTCAATTCAATTTGTGATGAAACATATCCAATGGAGAAATTATGCACAGCAGCATTGCAGCGTGGGTGGCAGTCTGTCCTCTATTTTCTCTGGGACAGGTTTAGAATGGATTTATCTGTCTCCCCTCTGACAGTGCCTTGGCTGCTCTTTGGGCCTTTCAAGATCCCTGCGGCAGGTTGGGTAATGGGGAAGCTTTGGCACCAAGCCATAAGTTTCTCTCTGATCTTTACTGTGGATCAGGATCATAAGTGGGTTCTCTGGTGCCATTAGGGTCACTTCTTTGTGCTACTGAAATTAGTGAATCTTACATTTTGTTTGTTAAAGGTGTCCGTCTTGGTTTCTGAGGGTGCTAGATTGCATTAGTTCCATGTCCTTTTCCTCTCGAAGAAATATAAAACTCTTCTTAAGAAGTTCAATGCTATCCCTAGAAACATGCCTCCTGTAGAGTGCTAAAAGGATGGGACACTGGCAGGTTTACAGTATTAGTTCAGCTCTGCCATGGTTTATTCTATAAATAAGCTCACCCAAGAACAGAGTCTGTTGTGGAAAGCAAGCAATGGCCTAAATTGCAGTTTAATATTGGCATTCACCCAAATATGTGTCTGTGCTCACAAAATCTTTGATTCTAGTAGTCCAAGTAACAGGGGACTTCCTACAATGGCTGTCATAAGGGCCACTGTTATCAGACATTTTCACTTGGAAAGTAATAAACTGTTATGTGTAGTGTATTATGTGAATATTAAATATCATATGTAAAAATGAAACAGTAACCTACGCAAAGATTCTCATTACAAGATCAACAATCTTCAGGTGGCCTTTGTGAAAGAAAGTAATTTAGGTCTCCCAGGACTCAGGCTCAAACTGCAGGTGTGTGGGTTATTTTATAAATTTATTTATAAAGCACTCTTGTCAGTAGAAGAAAAGAAAGAGTGACACAAAACAGTTAATAAAAGAGAAGTTCTCAACTTCTTGCGAAAAAAAGGTGGCATAACATAGAATCTCTCGAGCAGTGAGAGGGAGCCAGTGGTGAGATCTAGCGGGTATACAAGGTGTCATGGAACAAAACACTCATTCCGAGATCACCAAACTCTGTACTGTCACACCCGGTAAATACAGTTGATCTGGGTGGGTATTTGCCAGGTGTGTGAAGTGACTCGAATTTATAGGTTGTCATGGGGAAAGGTAGATTTAACGACTGAAGGAGGTATACATGCACTGGAGTTTTTTTCGGACTCCTTACCCCTAAAAATTTCATCATATTCAATCTGTTGAAATATGTTTGGGGAATATTGCATGTGTAAAGTGTTTACTCCAAAACTCAGAATTCCTTTTTCTGCACAAATTCTTATCAGTTTAGGGATCAGAATTCACTGGCAGACTCAGAATTAGGGCATATTAGTCTTTCATATTACCTACAGGATGGCCCTCCGGTGGAGTCAGCATAGTAGCAATGAAAGGAACACCACTTCTTTCATTATATGGGGGCCTTGTTCTCCTTTTGAGATAACTTACAGCCTGGACAATACGTTGTGTGAGAACTTTACGTGTTAGTGTGCATCTTGCATGGCTGGACTGTAACAGACAGTTTTGCGTGATAGGTGGAGCCTGTGACACTGTCAGCCCATTGCTTCACATACATTTTCTCTTTGTACCCACAGGTTTGCAGTTACAGGCTCTGCTGATGGGGATCGCTGTGGATCAATAAAAATTTCTAACCTTGAATCCACTGCTTGCGTCAATGACCTACGGTGGATCTGCGAGAAGCATACTGAGTGATCGAGCTGCACATCTGTATCATAGATCTGCAAAGCAGCAGCAACTAGACTTAAGGATGGGGATACCAGAGTCTCTCTTAAATTGGTCACCTCATTTCTGCAAAAGAGAACGCAAAAATTCAAGGTAAATCAATCCACTGCGCCGGTCACACTTGGGGTCCCACAATGCTCCTCTCTTTCCCCCACTATCTTCAAGCTATTCATCGAACCACTAACTGAAATGCTAAGGGCTTCCAATATTCTCTATCATCTTTACCCCGACGACATCCAACTGTACTCGAAAATGTCATCTCCTGAAGACATCTGATGCCTCAATCCTATTCTTCAAAGCACCCAAAATTGGCTCTCATGCAACCACCTCAAACCTAACACTCAAAAAATGTAATTTCTCCTAATCACTCCACCCAACCAGATACACAAGCAATTGGATAAAAACCATTTAATAGCTTTCAGTTGCACACCACAAATCATTGAGTCAGCCAAATCACTAGGAATAATCCTGGACAAAAACCTTAATATGCGGGAGCATATTAGTGCCACCACTAAAGGAGTAAACCTACAACTGAGTATACTACGAAAACAAAAACCTTTCCTCCCTGAATCTGACTTCAAGCTGGCCTTGCAAGCACTCGTAATCCCCAGATTGGAATATGGAAGCGCAACTTTCACTGGCCTGCCTAGAGCCACAACAGCCCTGTTAAGGGCCTCACTCAACTCAGCAGCAAGACTTATCACGGGGTCAAAAAGGGTCAATCACATCTCCCCTGACCTGAAATCCCTCAACTGGCTCCCTTACCAAGCAAGAATTCAATAAAAAATTGCATGCATGATGCACAAAGCTCTACATTTCAACACCCCAACTTCTCACACAATCAAGCTTGAGCTATCTGGAGGCGCTAGATCCACCAGAAGTATCTCCACACTTTTGCTAAAGCCACAACGTCTCAACAAGAAGAAAACCTACAACAAATCTTTCTCGGGCATCGCTCCCAGAATTTGGAACTCTCTCCCCCTGATAAAAGACTGACTCCCTCCATTACCTCCTTCAAGAAAAAAGTAAAACTCCTGTTAATGAACAAATTCTTGGTATAGATCATCAGTTTTCTGGCCCTTGAGCTATTTGTTTCTTCGACACTGTATGTACTTTTACTATGCTTAATGAGTTGTATGTCATTGTCTCATCATCTTGTAAAGCACTCTGATACCTGCATGGGTCAAGTTCAGGGTATATAAAACTTTTCAAATAAACAAACACACTCCTAATCTTTGTTTCTAAATCATATGTGATGTAGCCACCAGTGGCCAAGATTTGTAAATAGCTCCTTTAGAATGTCTCAGGGGAAAACCCTAACTTCTGCAGGAAATGTAACCCATGAATAGAATGCCTCTGTTTTGTACGGCTTGTGAGCCTCTAACACAAAGGTAACATCTAACCCTGTGGGATGGAGTCCTTGTGTTTGCAACATTTGTGTTACTGCATGTCTGCAATTAAATAATATAACCACCGTTACTGCATTCGCCATATTTAATGAATGGAATGCAAAGAAGGTACTAACTATAGTGGGGTGATCCTTTTTTTTATTTTTTTATTTTTTAAACTCTTTTTATTGAAGACAGGGCAACAGTAAAAAACGGTTACAAGTTGAAGCATGATAGACATCTCACGTCTAATCTCACATTGACATAGTCATGGCAACAATACAATCAATACATTAAGTTTGGTAGAAAGTTACGATCCACCATCTCTCACCCACCTCCCTCAGTCAGAGTCCACGTCCGACGCGGTTAGAGGCGGAGTCCAGACGTTCCCCCTGTACTTGTTCCAGGCTCCCCATACACAATGCCCCAAAAAGTGGGAACGTACATACATCGCCTTTTCTGCCACCATGGCCCCATCCATGTCCCTGCACCAGTCGTGGTGTGTCGGCGATGACTGCGACCCCCAGAATTTAGCTATTTTACGTTTGGCAAACATCATTCCAAGCGTCGCCCAGTCCTGTAATGCGTGATTGAGATCAGTGGGCTCCCAAACATTTAGGAGACATCTTTTGGGCTCTGGCATAATTGAGACCCCACCCACTTGAGTAATAGTTCGCAACACCGCTGCCCAGTAGGGCACTATCTGTGGGCACTGCCATAGTGTGTGATAAAACGTACCCTCTGCCCCGCAGTTCCTCAGACAAAGCAAATTTTCGGACCCCCCTATTCTGTGTAGAGTCACCCTGGTGTAGTACGTACGATGTAGTATTTTCAGTTGGACCAGTCGTAGTCTAGCGGATATCGCTACTTCGCGCGGGGACGAGAGCGCCTCCTGCCAGTCTGTGTCATCTAATTCCCCAAGTTCGTTGGACCATTTTTCACGTAGGGGTGTCATGGGATCTGGTAAATTGTTAATGAGTTTGCGGTAGGTGAGGGAAGTGGCCTTTTTGGCATGTAGTCTGTCAACAATCTATCCTCCAGGGGGGAGGCCTCCGGAAGTGTGGTGCCAGCAGGTACAGCTGCCATGAGTGCGTGCATAATTTTTGTGTATCTGAATATTTCAGAGGGTGGGCTGATCCTTTTAAAGGTTCAAGCTTGAACAACTTACAGACAGAAATATGGTTTCCTATTTAGCTGATGAGGGTTTACCACTAACACCACAGATGTCTCTGTATAAGGTGACTAGAGGCTCTGGGCACCTTTAAGAACTATTTAGGAGACTCGTTAAATAAGTACCTGACCACAAACGAGGATGCGTCATGTTGTACGGTTCCTATGAATTTAGTAGAAATGTGCGTTAGAACAACATAAACGTCTGAATATGGGAACTGAGTCCATCCATGCCATCAGAGTATGTTGTCCTGATTGCTGGCTAGCTCACAGTGCCCTGTCCAGACCCCTAAACATGGCAGGGTACCAGATAATATCTGCAACCTCAGAACATGACAATTCCTAAAGGAAATCATGTCAACAAATCTACCCTTTCGTTCGTTACTTAGGCATACCCAGAGAGAGACACAAGAAATTTACTAATCAGCTTTTCAAACATTTATATGAGAAATTGCATTCTTGTGTAAAAATCATGAGCTGCAATTATTAGCAAGATGAAACAGTGCATTGTTACCAACATTACAAAAATGGAGAAAAAGATTAACAATTCAACCATCATGACAATATTGCTTGATTATATGATTCTATAATAATTCATATATGAATACGTAAATATATGAATACTCCTACCATAATTGTACCTACACTGCCAAGAGCATAGTTAGATTACCCTCCGAGTAAGATATATCAGGCAGCCACTCTGAAGTAGAGTGGGACGCCAGCAGGTTAGGGACTGGAATCAGCAAAACTGCCTCTCAGTCACAGTGTCCAGGATAATCCATGGAAGTGCTCCTCTCGCGCCTAAAGCTTCGAGGAGGTTTAGAGAATAAAAACCACTGTTGCAATTGCGCTGTGTCAGAGGTGCAGTGCTGATTTGTTTGTTTGTCTTTGCGACTCAGAGCTGTTTCCAGCCAGACAACTGAAACATGAGTATTGTGCTCAATGTTTCTAGCCTTGAACGGAGTGTACTAGGCACTTGTTAATAAGCCTACCAGGAAATGTACTGCAGGCAGAACCATTTCTAAGTATGCTATCATGTACGTTCAAAGCATGTGGGAAGTTACCATTTGAAAGAGATGTCAAGTTTCAACGTGTAACAAAAATGGCAACTTTGTGCTCAGGTCCTTTTGAACCCCTCAACAAATCTTTCCAGGAAGACATGAACAAACGGGCAGATGTACCCCCTTTTCACTATTATGAATGATAAGCAAAGGTACTGATTTAGAGTATGGTCGAGAGGGCACTTCGTCGTGACAGAGTACCCTTTTCTCCAAACTGAAGGTTCACCTACCCGATTTACAGTCGGACGGATCTTAAGTATGTCAGACTACTCAGACTCCATGGCTGATTTACTCCTCCGATGGCCAACAGTGTAAGGGTCATCAGAGGTTTAGCCATATATTTACTTTCCCTTTCTGCTGTGAAAACATGGTGGTAAGGGCCAGTAAAAGCATTTAAATGACCCCCACACCATGGGAGAAAACTCCCATAGTGTGAGTCGTTAGTTTCTGTTTATTCAAAAACAAAATCTTGCTTTGAGTTTTTGTTTTTGAAAAAACAAAGACAAGGAGAACATTTAACAGACAGTACTGTCATAATGATGGTACTGTCAGTCAAACCTTCAACTAATTAACAGGAACAGCCATCACAGTGGTTTTTGTCAATGTCCACTGGGCTAACAGCCATCTCTAAATTTGTAGTATGGGTACTCGGTCAGGGTGATGGATTATTTTACTCCGTTGCCCTGGCAGAGTACAACCGGTACTCTGAACTATAAGTCAAGTTTCTGAAAAGGTGCTTTCTTTATAATGTAATGAATAAGAGTTAACTTCACTTTAGACTTCCAATAAGTAGGAAAATTGTAACCTAATGATTATTCTTTGATAATCAAATATGTACAATAAACACATAAAAGGTAATGGGAAGCTGGTTGTAATATGTCTAACCACTAGCAGTCTCTCAAGGTAGCATGACAACCCATCGATGTTTTGCTCACCATGCCACCTTTGTTTGAACCCACCTATATGCAAACCACTCTTGACCCTGCTCCAATAGAAACAGTCCAACTCAAAATTCCATGCCTGGTCCTCCCTGAACCGGAACACAAGCAACCGGAAACCAGTTTCACCTTGATTAGGGCTCATCAGGCAGGTTTAGTTTGGTTCTTATGGGACATTAAGCCAGGACCCATGTTATGGCATACCCTTGCCTCTTAGGGTCTTACATCACACAGAAAAAAGGCAAAGGAAGCAATGCTTGCCATTTGTCTAACCACTTTCATTCGCTCTGGATAGCATCCTAAACCATCCTACCCTGAGCGTTTGCCAGTGGTGAGACAAATTGCAAGCATTCCTCCCATCAGCCTTTGTGTGCCTAAAACACATATATTCATCGGAAATATGCATTTTGGATGTGTCCCCTATTTGAGCCAAACCTTTCTTTTAAAGTAGAAATCTACGTTAGTCACAAATATTTTGTTGTAAAAGGAAAACTCCAGGTTCTATTTTTGTCATAATTTTCAGAACAACGTATAACGTGTAACTATTATTTGATCTATTGATTAATACAAAGAGGAGTTAAAGGGAAAGAGAGTGGGAAAACGTAAGCAGACACTTAGGGGTCTATTATAATGTCGGGCGGATCGCCACCGCCCGCATGGCGGTGGCAATCCGCCCGACATTATCTTCCGCCCGCCTCCCATTTCCCCCGCCACATTATGATGGCGGGGGTACCGCGGCGGACGGGAAGACCGTCCGCCGCTTTCCGCTCGGTCGACGAGTCGACCGGGCGGAAAAGGGTTGAATATGGTGGCGGTGTCTGCTAGACACCACCATCCATATTACAATGCATGCGGGAAGCAGCTTTTTGGCGGCAACAGTTGGGGGCCCGTTGCGGGCCCCCAGGATGTTGGGGGAGTGGGTGGGGCACATGGGGGGTACCTATGGTACCCCCCTGCATTTGCATGCACAACGCGGCAGGCACCGCGCGGTGCCAGCCACGTTGTGCATGCAAATGCACAAATGCCTTTTTTGCATTGCGGCGGGTGTTGCTGACAGCTCCGCCCGCCGCAATGTACAAAATGCGGGATGCATCCACCAGTGTGGCGGGCGCATCCTAATTGTGTATGCGGGACCACCACACACATAGCGGGCGGTCCCATTTCGCGATGCGATGGCGGGCGGACTTTGTCCGCCCGCCATCATAATAGACCCCTTAGAATTAGGAATATATAACCATCTACGCCATTAAGACAAAACACTGTGCATCATATATGAGCTTCTGCCTTAGCAGACAGATGTCCCATTGACACATCTGTCAATGTAAATGCACTGGTGGTGGATATCTTGTTGGCTATGGACATCTGCTGACGCTGCTATGGAAAACCACTATGGCATCAGCAACCACAACAAGGTGGGCTGCCACCATGGCATAAATTGTGATACACTGCACCTTATTAGGCGAGGAGCCACACCTGCTGCACAACCTAAAAAACATTTCCAACCTCAAGCATCAACGTTTGCTGCCTATTCTTAGCGCCTGCATGTGACATTCAAATACACACACCAGGTGAGTAAGGAGACCACCCTGGTTCTGAGAAGGTTGATGTAATATTCAGAGTGGAGGAACAGCTAGCTATTTGGTGCAGATGTATAGAATTCTAGCCTCAGTGATTCTAGGGGAATGTGGTCCAGGGATGCAGAATGGGTCAATGAGCTCTCAGTTCAGCCCTGGACACAAGAAGACACACACAAAAGATGGAATGGTATGCGTGGGAGAGGCCTCATGTCAAAGGTCAGAAAGCATGTACTAGCAGTCACAGGAAGGTCCTCTAGTCCTCTAAACATCTAAATGGAGCCTCTTGGAACACTACTCGAAGGGAATGGCATTGAGGAATACCATGAATCTAGGGGATTAAAATATTAAAATAATGTCCAGCTCAACTACACAATTCGATGTCTCAAACCCATTTGCCACAGAATTCTGTAAAAAATGAATTCATCTTACTAAATACACCTAATGATATTTAACATCAAACTAATTAGTTCTCTTAACTCCAGGCAGTCAGGAAGTAAAATCACTAGATATTTGGTTAGATAATCATTTCCAAATGATTTACCATATCGCACACACTGCTTCTGCTGCCAGAGCAACACTGCCCTGCCCTAAAAAAGACCCTCTTCTCCAACCTCTCTAAACTTAAGATCAGCAGTTCAAGCCCTTGCAGTTTCCTGCATTTATTACAGAAGGGGAGATTTAAATGAAGCTACTAAAAAGTAAGCCTGAGTCACTGGAAAGCAGTCCTTAGCACAGGTGCAACGGTGGACTTTGTTACAAGAGATGTTCACAAGATATTGCCACACTCCTGAGAGACCATCGCAGGCTTCCAGTGGAAGTGAAAATACAATTTAAACTGCTGGAATCATCTTCAAAGCTCTCCATGAAAAGCAACCTGAATATCTATTATACTTAATAAAAAAAAAATCTGGGGGTTAAAAACTCTGGGGCATATTCACAAGAACGTGCGATAACCATTGCAAAAGTTACTTAACGCAACCTTCAACATCGCAGTCCATCGCGGGAAATTTACGCCGTGCTAACCAAGTATTCACAACACAGCGGTATCATGTGATAGTCCCCAGATAACCTGACAACTGTCCGCGTTAAAATCAACGCCACGCCTCAAAAATGCGAAACACGAACGCAAAAATAGCTGCGATGAGGCCAAGCGTGATACAAAAAGCAGCGAAAACCAGCCACAGGCCTGCAAGTCACACGCTTCAGGCGGGAACAAACACCATAAAAGCAGACCAAACAAACGGTGAGATGACAACGTCCGAGCACAACCCCCCAGCTGTGATGCAGAACAAATGACCATTGTCCAAATCCGACAGTCAGTTCCCCACAAACAGCCACAATGTACATTGACATGCATTCAGCAGGTAACCTGCGCCAATGCGGACACAAACATGGAACACACTGTGAAACCGCATCTCCCCTTCACATTGCAGAGGGACAAACAACACCCCCTGCACACTGACGTGCCATGTCCATGACCAAACAATAATGGAACCACGGACCAATGTAGGGGCAGTGACTCCCCCCACGTACATGTCGCCCATGTCACGGGACTTGAGTCACAGGGTGCATCCCTGCATCATGGCGGCACATAACAGAGCCCAAAAGAAGCCCTCTTGTCACTTGATGGCAACAAATGACAGCCAAAATGGAATGAACTGGGACACACGTGAAACGCCGAAGAGTGGGATACCGTAACAACTGTGATACACAGTACTGGCATTACTAAAACGTGACACCCTAAACAGCCTCACTGCACAGAGGTGACACACCCACCATCCATAAACAAATCCCAAAATTGTCAGCACAACATGTCGCGCCCACACGTGTAGAGTGAAGTGCCTGTACAGATGAGTGACATGCACATAGGGAATGTGTCTCGGAATGCATTTATTAGCACATGCTGTGCCTGTGGTCAGTCAACGTACTGTGCCATTACTGCGAAGGACCCTCACAATGTGACGTCAACCAGAGAAGAAATTGCCAATGATGTAGTCCCTACGGGCAATTCCTGCTGCGGCTGCAGTGGGGTGTGGTCCACCTGCCTCATCTCCATCATCATCGTCCGGTGCATCTGGCACATGTATCCATGGGGCTCTGCTGCGTACACATATGTTGTGCAACACACAACATGCAACGATCATCTTGCACACGAGGCCTGGGCTGTACAGGAGCCTTCCACCTGTGACATCCAGGCACCTGGAAGGTGACTTCAACACGCCAAATGTGCGCTCCACGATGCCCCTGGTGCGTCTGTGGGCCAAATTGTACTGCCTCTGGGGCTGTGTGTTCGGGGCCCGGAGGGGTGTCATCATCCAAGCGCAGAGTGCATATCCTTGGTCACCTGTGACAGTGCAGAGAGACATGAGTCAAGACTACGTACTGCATGATGTGTTGGCAGGCCCACTGCTTCATTGGTGTGTGATATGTGTGAGTTACTGATACCCGCATGACATGTACTGTGTGTTGCTAATGAGCGGCATCACTGTGTAGTACGTTGCCTCACTGCTGCACCACACCCCGAGCACATTCACTATTGTGCGCATGGCGATTGCGTCACATGAACCCCTGCGGCACACCATTATCATGCCTGTCTGCGCATGTCAACAAGCCTGGCTACGACACAGTGCTGATGCTGCGCAGAATGTGGCTGCCACGTGTGTGTCGCCCCATTGCAAGGACAGGGCTGACACAGATGTAGAGCACCTGCCTGGCTGAACCCGACATGCAGTTGAGGGTACATCTTTGGCTCATGCAGAGACAATAGCGACACACACAACAGTTGGCATGTGTGATCCCCGAGCGGGCGTGCCCTCCCCCATGTACCCCTGCGGCAGCGCACACACACCAGGGGCATGCCACATGGCAACATTGCCGATTGCGGGACGGGTGGCGCAGACACTACAACTGAGACACACGCATCAGCCACATCCCTGGCAAGGCCTACACTGCACCACGCCCAGATCCACGTGTGGAGTAGCCACACCCCTACGCAGTACCGACGTAAGCCAGTCCACCCCTGTTACGCTCACAGGGAGGTATGACACGGTTTCATGTCCCAGGTCTACACCACTGCCTGCGTGACATGGATGCGCACGCTGTACACAGCACAATGTCATGTGGAATGACCCCGGTCCTCCATGCATACACAACAACAACACGGACACACAGAGTGAGTTCATGGGGCACGTGCGCCCAGACCCTTTTATTGCCAGGCTCACATCTCCAGTGACGCCTGTGCTGGATGGGTGTTGGGTAGTGTAAGCCACCACTCAGGGGTTGGTTGGTGCTGGCAAAGACAACAACAGTGAACAGACAATCAGCAGTACAAGGTACGTACATCATGGGTCCCTGATTTGAGCAGTACAGAGTTTGTGGATCCGGATGCACAGCGGCCGGCACAGGCACACCGCCACGGGACTGTGACTTGCGGTGCACTGAGGACATGCCACGCGAGCTGAGCGTGTACTCGTAGATGTCCAAGGGACTTACGCAGAGGGTTGCGGAGGACAGTGGCAGGTGTCCTTCCAGGGCATGATGCAGAGGGCAGAAGCAAGCAGGAACAGGCAGATGGCGGAGTTGAATGCTACAGACCCCACTTTTGCAGCTTGTCAGTATCAGCTACATGTAGATGAAGACAGCCTCCAGCCCATGGGCTCAGACGCCACCGACGTCCAGAGATTGCCCATGGATTTCAGGGCACACACTCAGTGGCGCCAGAGCTGGAAGGGGATGCAGTCTGCGATGAGGCCTGTACAATGACATGGACTCTGCTATGTACAGAGCAAGACTCAGTTCAAATCGTGTGCCCTACTCCACAGCAGTGTGTGCTGGAGGCAGCGGTCAGCAGGGACACACAGCCACGTGTGGTAGGCATGCGCTGCACAGAGTCAGTGGCACCAGTGCAGTCGTTGGTAGTGTCCCATCACCTCCGTAAAGGTGAACCTTTTCTCCTCTGGACCGAAGTGCGTCTTCCTCCTACTCCTCTCCTTGCGTACTGTGACATGAACACTGCCATGAAGAAATACATACTCAGTTCCAAAAGTGCGACCTAGTTGGGCGCAGTGTCGGCCGGAGGCAGCGGTCAGCGCGGGCCAACCGCCGTCCAGCCATCTCCTCCTGGATCTCTCACACACGACGTTGGAATGTCATCTTTTTTTACTTTTGTGGGTGACGTAGGTTGTGGCACCAGAGCTGGGCGGGTGTGCAGCCGGAGAGGAGGCCGTATCCTGCCTGTGACTATCTGCATTGGATTGGTGTGAGGCCTGCAGGACCGCAGTGCAGGCCCAAGCCCGGAGTCAGCAAGGGCCCACAGACACGTTTGGTGGGAGTCCTATGCACAGACTTGGTGGCACCACATCGGAGGGAGTATGGTGACATGTACTCAGCCTTCAAACATGTACTCTGCCATGGTGTGATCAAGACTCAGTTCCATATATGTGACCTACTTGTCCGCTGTGCATGCTGGTGGAGTACGTCAACGGGAATGGAGGTCCGCGTGGCTGTGACGCTGTGGCCGTGATGATCCGAGGAGTCTGCCAAGGTCGGGGTCCTCGGGCTTGGAGCAGGCACCGGCACGTGGTGGGCCCGCTTTGACACACGCCGGTGTTGGCAGGTGAGCAGTGATGCCTGGATGCGCAGGGGCGGGCATGACGGCTCCGGGGACCAGCGGTCCGTGGTGCAGCAGGCGCACAGGATCCCAGGCAACACCGCTCATGGTGTAGGCCTCGTGGCGGGGTGAGAGGCACCGCCCTGGCAGGGACGTTGGGCATTCCGGAAGAGGTCCACACCCAGGGCTATGTGCTTTTTATTCACACCCATACGCTGACCTGGCGTACGCCGGGCCAGCCCACTCCTCTCACGCCTACAGAGGGGGACGTGACAAGCTACATTTCCTTGGTCTCCCCCACAGGCTGGGGTGACATGGTTGTGTCCACTGTCCACTACACCACACACCAGCAGTGTATGTGGACATGGATATGTGTGTGGTCTGCATACTGCAGTGTGTCCGACACATCCTCGCCACACTTGGCATTGTGTGCAGTCCCATTCATCAGTAACAGTGCACATGCCTGGTTCCCTCCTCTTCCCACATTTTGCTGATGTGTGACTGAGGTGCCATGCCGTTGATGGCTCATGTACATGGCTAGGCCTGGTTCCCATGGTGAGTTGTGCTGTCGTGTCTGGTGGGTGGGCATGTTTGGAATGTTGTATGTGGGTTGTGACGTGTGCATTTCCAGGATTGTGAGTTGTATGATTGTGGAGTTGAGGTGTGTGGTGTGTTCATTTGGTACTTACCAACGAGCACTGCATTTCCGTAGGTGCAATCCTGGAAGCGCCGGTTGATGATGGACTGTCGGAAGATGTATGAATCATGCACACTGCCTGGGTAGTTGGCGACGACATTGGTGAAGAGTCCCCGGTGGTCCACTATTGCCTGCACATTGATGGAATGCGTGTGCTTTCTGTTGCGGTTATTGTGTGCAGTGTCGGAAGGGGGCACAAGTAGGACATGTGTGCAGTCTATTGCCCCCAACACGTGCGGGAATCCAGCTATGGCGTAGAATCCTTGCTTGGTCTCCAGCTGTTCCTGTGCAGTGTGGGGGAAGTATAGGTACTGGTGTACCAAGCTGATGATGGCATCCAAGACAGGTGTGAGGAAATTTGATAGGGCTGGCTGTGAGACTCCTCCGACTCTGGCGGTTGTTGGTTGGAATGTCCCAAAGGCCAACAGGTGCAGCACAGCCAGCAGCTTTGTCTGCGGAGGGATGTTGGTTGTGCGCTGTGTTGGTACGCTCAGCCTGTGGGCAATGATGTTCAGGATGCGGAGGATGGTTGTCCTTTTGAGCCTGTAGTGGGCAATGACATACTCTGGTGTCATGTCTGTGAGGCTGGTGCGTTTTCTGAAGGTTCGCGGTCTGTGTCTGCGCTGCCTCTGTGGTGGTCCGGGGGGGTGGTGCGGAGGGGTCCGGGGGGTGGTGGCAGTGGGTGTTGTGGCCCTGTTGGGGCTCCGAGCTGCATGATGAGTAGCTCCATGGCATCTGTTGTCCTTCAGGTGTGGCTGTGGGCTGGGCTCCCTTTTCTGGTGCCGGCTGCCGTCCGACTTTACACCAGGTCAGAGCAGGTGTTCGTTTCCTGCTGCTAACGCGCCATATTGCATGTTTTGTGGCCTTATCGCCGATCTGCCTGGTCGTTGTGAATGTTGCGGTGTGGTGTTGACGTGGCTTTTTGCACAGGAACGCCTACTCTGCATCTCATTAGCGATAGTTGCCGGTGTCATCAGTGGCGATGCTTTCGGCAGCTGATATCGCGGGTTAACTGGTGTTAGGGGCTGTTAACACCAGCTTGTGAATGGTGCGATGTATTTATCGCAACATTGGCTGCGATAAAGTGCCGTTGACTCGATGATAGCTCCTTGAGAATATGCCCCTCTGACGAGAAAAGATTCTTTGTTTTGAAAACAAAAAACATCTTTCATCATTGGGATGCTAACCAGTTTTTTTAGGGTGCTGTTTCAACCCTTTGGAGCTCATTACTAGAAAACTTTAGATTTACCAAAGATCTGTTTTGCTTTAGGAAAAGGCTGATAGCTCATTTATTTCAGCTCCACCTGACTTTTCTTTCTTAACCAAATAGAAAATAACACACTTTATAACTTCCAACTCTTCTATTTTATTGCTATTCCTAGAAAACAGTAGATGCACCAAGGATCTGTTTTTCCTTAAGAAATAGTACAAAGCTCACTTATTTCAGTTACACATGGCTTGAATAGGTTAAAAAAAAGTATTACAAACTTTAAAACTTCAAATTCTTCAATCGAATTGCAATTCCTAATTATTTTGGATTTAGAAAACACTTTGCATTGGGTTTGCAATAACTTTTTAACGTAAAACCAATGTAAAGTACAGTGATTCAATTAACAATCTAATGTAAATAGTAATCTGGACCAATGCCACCTCCGGCCCCAACATCACCATCGCCTTCCCCGACGGCTACAAGATCCAGAGGAAGGACCGCCCAGACCGCCCAGGAGGAGGACTAGCCATCGCACACAAGACCCCACTCCGACTCTCCACCTCCAGCACGAGTGACCCCCACTCCAACACAGAACACCTCCACTTCCAGATCCAGACCAGCCCCAGAACCACGCTACGCGGCACCCTCATCTACAGACCACCGGGACCTCGCACCCAGTCCGCAACTACCATCGCCGAGCTCGCCGCGCCCCACGCCATCTCCTCCACGGACTACATCATACTCGGGGACCTGAACTTCCACCTCGACAACTACAACGACCCCGACTCCACCACTCTCCTCGACAACCTCGCCAACCTCGGACTGAAGCAGCTGGTCAACACGCCGACGCACAAAGCTGGACACAACCTCGACCCTATCTTTTCTGGTGGGACAAACATCCGCATCAGCCACACCACCCAGCCCCCCTGGACGGACCACCATTGCGTCCATTTCACCTTCAACACCACCACCGCACCCAAGCCCCGCCCGCGCCCGCCACAAAGGAACTGGAGCAAGGTCTCAGAGGAATTTCCCAACACCACCCTCCTCCAAGCCCCCCCCCAGCACCTCGACCGACACCAACTCCGCAGCTAGGGAGTTTCACCGCTGGATCTCCTGCTGCGCCGACAAACTCGCACCCCTCCGCCGCTCCGCCAAACAACGCCCTTTGAAGGCCGCCTGGTTCACCACAGAACTACTAAAAGCCAGATGCTCCTGCAGACGCCTACAGAAAACCTGGCGAAACCAGAAAACCACAGAAGCACAGAACAACCACAGGGGCGCCCTGAAGGAATACCACCAGCGCATAAGAGACACCAAACGGACCTTCATAAGAGACAAAGTCCAGACCAATGCGACCAACGCCAAGGAACTGTTCAACGTCATACAGCAATTCGCTAAACCCCCCAGCGAAGCCACGGACGTCACACCTTCCCAAGAACTCTGCGACAAGCTCAGCTCCTACTTCCACCTGAAGATCAAGAGCCTCTACGACAACTTCAACGAACAGATGCCAGACACCACCCCCCCCTCACCGCCGACAAGCCATCCATCATGACCTGGACCCCTGCCACCACAGAACTCATCACCACGACCATGAAGAAAACCCACTCAGGAGCCCCAACGGACCCCTGCCCACCTCACATATTCCACAGGGCCGCCGCTGCCGTCGCACCCGAACTAGGACGGACCATCAGCGCCTCCTTCATGTCCGGCATCTTCCCAGATGACTGGAAGTGGGCAGAGATTAAACCTCTCCTCAAGAAACCTACGGCCGACCCAACATGCCTGAAAAACTACCGGCCCATCTCTCCCCTCCCCTTCGCGGCCAAAGTCACAGAGAGACTCGTGAACGCCCAACTGACCGCCTTCATCGAAGAGAACTCCATCCTGGACGCCTCCCAGTCTGGATTCCGCAGCAACCACAGTACAGAGACCGCCCTCCTCGCCGCCACTGACGACATCTGCATGCTACTCGACCAGGGACACACAGCGGCCCTCATCCTTCTGGACCTCTCCGCAGCCTTCGACACCGTTTCACATCGCACGCTCGCAGCCAGACTCCACAACGCAGGGATACAAGGAGCCGCCCTCGACTGGATCCAATCCTTCCTCTCCGGCCGAACCCAGAGGATCAGACTCCCTCCCTCCCTTCCTCTCCCAACCCACCAACATCAACTGCGGAGTACCCCAGGGATCAACGCTCAGCCCCACGGTCTTCAACATCTACATGGCCCCCCTCGCCGCCATCGTCAGACAGCATGGGCACAGCATTGTATCCTACGCCGACGACACCCAGCTCATCCTCTCACTCACGAAGAACCCCTAAGACACCAGACTCTGTTTCCAGGAAGGAATGAAGAACGTGGCAGCCTGGATGATGGACAGCTGTTTGAAGCTCAACTCCGAGAAGACCAAGGTCCTCATCCTCGGACCCTGCACCTCCGCCTGGGACAACACCTGGTGGCCCGCCGCCCTTGGGAGCCCGCCCACCCCCACAGACCACGCACAGAACCTCGGCATCATTCTCGACTCCTCCCGCTCCATGAACCGCCAGATCAACGCCGTCGCCTCCACCAGTTTCAACTCCCTGCGCATCCTCCGAAAGATCATCAAATGGATGCCCCCCGACTGCAGAGAAACCGTCACCCACGTACTCATAACCAGCAGACTGGACTACGGCAACGCCCTATACGCCGGTATCAACAGGACCCTTCTACACAAACTCCAAACCATCCAGAACGCCGCAGCCAGACTCATCCTTGGGACACCACGTCACGAACACATGACCCAACACCTACGAGACCTCCACTGGCTCCCCGTTGAGAAGAGGGTCACCTTCAAACTCCTCACCCACGCCTACAAATCACTCAACAACATCAGACCCAAATACCTCAACGAGAGATTATCCTTCCACGTACCCAAGAGAAACCTCCGCTCCCCCGACCTCGCCCTGGCAGAAGTCCCCCGCATCCGCAGAAACAGAACAGGTGGGAGAGCCTTCTCCCATATCGCAGCCAAGACCTGGAACGAGCTCCCTGTGAACATCAGACGCTCCCCAAACCTGCACACGTTCAGGAAGGACCTCAAGACCTGGCTCTTCGACTGATCCGGAGCTGTCTCCCCCCCCCCTAGCGCCTTGAGACCCTCACGGGTGAGTAGTGTGCTCTACAAACCCCTGATTGATTGATTGATTGAATCTGCATTAAATTGTAACCAAAGGTAATGCAAAGCTGTGCAATGCTTTTGACTTTGAGTCAAGGAGTCATTCCATGGGTGGTGCATGGGAGTTCCGATGCAACCACCCATGGGTTTTGACATAAAGCCCTACTACAAATAATTGTAGAAAGGAATTTGCTCCAAAATCCTGCACCTCCTTATGGCAAGCGTAACAAAGAGAAATGTTTTAGTTTCTGCTCGTTTTTTCCCTCTTTGCATGTGTGATGCATTCTACAGCACACAAACAAAGTGGGAAATGCCTTAAAGCATAATTGGGTCTTGCCTGAGACAGTTCATGCACTGATGCAAGCGAGATACTTTTTTAGCTTAAAAAAATCTTAAAAAGGGCCTAGAGCCCACCCAATATTTACCATTGATTGGCTTCATCATCATTCCCATTCCTTGGTGATTTACAGTTTCAATTTCTCTTTGTGTGTTTGTCCGTTCAGTGGAGCAAGGTGCAACTACTGCTTCCTTCTAGTGTCCTTCCACTCGGCGGGTGCTTTCGGAGGTACTTTATTCTTATTCAACATGTAGCACTCCACAAGAGTACGTTTGCAGGCAGTTGCCCAACCTCCCTGCTCTGCATTGCTGCTTGCATGATCCCCCTCCCTCCCTCCTCCCTCTGTCTGTCGTCCTGGTGTCCCCTCCCACCCTCCCTCATCTTGCTGCTCCATCCTGCATCGTTGCTTGTCCATTGTTTGTGCTTGCCCAGTGTCACCTCACTGTGTAGTTGTGTGCCCATTGTTGCTTGTACGGTTCCTGTGGCCTCATTCTTGTGGCTTGAACCCCCATTCCCCTCCAGCATTGTTGCTTGCCCACTCCCCCTCACACATGCCCACCCACCTTCACCCCTTCCCACCCGTTGTTGCTTGCACCCTCCCACCCACTCACCTCCCTCTCCTCTCAACACATAAAAATTGACAGCCAAATAGCTCTCACAAATGTTAAAGATGTTTGGCTTTAACAACATGTTTTTAGCCATGTTGCACAGCAGTGCAGAATCTGTGCAGCATGGTTAAAAGTAAAAAATAAAAAGTACTATGATGCGGCCAGGGTTTGACTGCCTCATTCCATTTTTTTTTCTTTAACTTTCAACCATGCTGCACAGCAGCTGTGCTGATGTACAATATGGCTAAATAAAACATTGGCTAAGCCAATAGATCTTGCGTAGGCAAGATCTCTTGGCCTTGCCAATGCTTGATTTTGTACTCAAAGAGAAGTGTTCCTGTACAAAAACTATGCTTACAACAACACAGATACCCTTGCACTATGGTGAAAGAGTCTCTGCATTGACACGCCAAAAGTACATCAGCACAGGGAGAGACAAAAGCCACGCTACAGCTTAGTTGATAAGGCAATGTTCTGCTCTCTCCTGTTCAGTCAATGCAACACAGCACAGCAACTTCACTTGAGTTGCATGATTTTTTAATAAAACCTGGGGCCTAGAGTTTAGCTCAGACCCTAATCTGAACTCTACTCAGGTCATGTTATGTTACATTATATGTTATGTTATGTAGTTGTGTAAAGTGTACTATCACCGAGAGGGTATCCTGGTGCTGAGCAGGTGTGAGTCTAGCCAAATATAGGGCCTAGAGGGACTACTTGAAAAGCCAGGACTTCAGCTTGCTGCAAAACTGCATAAATAACGGGTAGCATCAAAGACAAGCATATACAAGTACTGCAAGGACATCACAATCATTATTGGTAAGCAGTAATAGTCAAGGTGGGAATTCGGAGCAGGAAAAAAGAGTTGAGGAAAAAAAGGAGGGGGAATGAAGGGGGAAAGATCTCAGTCGACTGTTTCCTGACTGGCTGTATCTAAAGAGGCAGTGTCGGTGGGTGCCAGTGGAGAGGTATTGGAGAGTCTGGAGTAAGGGTTAAGAAATACATACAGAGGGGTTGCCAAATATCTTTGGATCTGAAGGAGGGAGGTCGCAGCGTAGCGTAGACCTCACTGGTAAGGTTGCCGTATGTCATGCTTTTGAGCCATGAGGCCACGGTAGGGCGATGTACGCCCTAACGAAGAGCGATTTCTCTCTTAGCCAGCAATAAAGCAATGGTGGTGAAGCGGCGAAGATGTTTAGGGATAGATGAAACGTTGCCCAAGAGTGCCAAAAGAGGGGTAGGCCCAAGTGTGAGTGAGATCATATGTGATAGAGTCTCAAAGATAGCAGTCCAGTAGGTAGTAAGAACAGGGCAGGCCCATGTCATATGTGTGAAATCAGCATTTTGTGCTTGGCATTTAAGGCATTGCAAGGAATTGGAGGGATTGAACTTGGCCAGGCTAGCCGGGGTAGTGTAAGTTCTATGTAGAAACCAGAAATGGAGCAATTTATGGCGATGGTTGGGGGAGACAAGTTTGATTTTTATGCAGCAATATGCCCAATCCCCGTCGGTGAGTGGGTGGCCGAGATCCCATTCCCATAGCTGTCTGGCTTTACTGTCATTAGTATGTTTAAGGGCCATCCTGGCGCCATAAAGTCTAGAGACTAGGTGCTTACTATTGGAGTCCGTAATTAAAAGTATGAGAGACACGAAGTCTTCAGGCGCCAGTGGGTATGTAGGGAAGCGTGAGCGGACTGTGCTGAGTAGTTGTCGGAAAACAAATTGGTCCATGAGTGTGCCATAGGAGAGGTAAGGGGTCTGTTGTGGGGGAGAAAACATGACAGTTCGGGAATAAGTCCAAAAATGTATGGAGAGCGTGTGAGGTGAGAGTACGCAGCACCCGTTTGTTTGAGGTGAGTGGCAGCTAAGGGTTAGGAAAAAGCAGTAGTGCAGGTGAATGTAAGAGGCCCCGACCAAGTGTCCGGCGGAGTCTCCGGAGGGCCCAGCTAGTAGTTGAAAGAGTTTGTATATCTGTGGGTTTGAATTTGAGACTCTGTGGGAGCAAGGCTGTCAGTGGTATAGGGTCCGCAAGGTCGCGTTCGAGATTAGCACACGCTAAGCAGGCATTGGTGGTGGTACCAATGTTGGGCAAACTGTGATTGTGCGACAAGAAAGTACGTGTAAAAGTCAGGAACAGCGAATCCTCCACGTTCATATGGGAGAATGAGAGTATCCCAAGCCACTCGGGGTTTCGGGCCAGCCCAAATCAGGAGAATCAGCAACCCACGTAAATTCGTAAAAATAAGAGACAGGGAGGGGTATAGGGATGTTTTGAAACAAATAGAGGAAACGGGGGAGGAAAACCATTTGAATAATGGCAATCCTGCCTGCCATGGACAAGGGGAGGTGAATCTAGCGTTACGACGGACAATGGCGAGGGAAAATTAAATAATAATTCATTTTCCCTCGTCGTCTGTCGAAATCAGCCCCCAGCCCCACCGCTCTTACCTCCATGGGCCACGGTTGGTGTGTAGTATATAATGATTTGTAATATGAGATAAGCTCACGTAGTATATCTTCAGCTGCCGTAATTTGAGCTGTCTGGGAGGTGCAGTTTAGTGTTGCACCCTCATTCCCGGGGGAGACAGAGAAGACGGGCATTGTGCAGCCTGGGTGCTTGCCCTCCCCATATCGGTGGGCCTTTGCAGATTCTCTTTCTGCTAGGTCTGTAAAGTCTGTCAACAGCTGGGTTTGTTTGGAAAAATAATCAGGGTTGGGATGTGGAGAGTTTAAAAGGTCAAACATTGCCAGATCAGACTCCACCTGAGCCAGACCTCTGTGTAGGGTCCGGAGGATACTGGCATGTTTTGATATGCAAACCCCTCGGATATATGCCTTAAAGCGTCCCACAACACAGCATAGGTGTCTACTGTGCCTATGTTCACCCGGAAATAGTCAATGATCGGGTGGAGCAGTTGAGGGAAAGGCCCATCTAAGTTCCCTACCACTCCCATAGGGTATCATGAGAGTCATTCGGATAGGGGCTTGATCTGACCGTGTGTGAGGGAGTACCTTAATATCTCACATCCAGGGGATAGCATGTTCGGAAAGGAACCAGTGATCCAACTGAGTCCAAATCACGTGGGGGGCGGAGTAAAAAGTGTGGCCAGGGATGTCAGGGTATGGGGCGCACCAAACGTCCATGAGAGAATAATCGTCCAATATATCGCAAAAGGCTCACAATGCATGGGGTTTGCCACTTGGGCCAGTTGCTAGGGGAATCTAGCTGGGTTTCAAGAGCGAGGATTAGGTCACCTCCCAATATTAACACGTCTGAGTCAAAACAGCTTAGATGGACAGAAAGGTCTTGGAAGAAGCCGTAAATGTTGAGGAGCAGGACCTTTCTACCTACGAGAGGGCCCGTGACGAAGACATAGCGACCCTGCGAATCAGTGGTAGTAGTGTGATGGTGAAAAGGGATGTTTTTTATGAGTCATTATGCAAATTCGCCAGGAGTGGGGGCTGTAATTCGAAAAGTATCTGTGGGTCCCCCAGAAAGCAGCAAAAGTAGGTGAGGATTGGGGAGGGATGTGCGTTTCCTGTAAAAATTTCACCATTATGGAATGATGATTTAGATATGATAAAACCTGCTTACCCTTACGAGGGTTGTTAAGACCACGTATATTCCAGGTGAGAAGTGTGAGGTCAACATGTCACCTATCACAGTCCACCATTCGATCTGCTGAACTTTAATGGAGGTGTAGAGTCAGTGAAAAGAACCTCGATGTGTGATGGAAAGAGAAAAAAGAGAAAAGATAGAAAACACCATTCAAATAAACCCAATACCCCCCACCCACACCGAGCCAAAGGGCCTCAGTGAATCCCAAATAGATCAGTGATATAAACTCAGAACCTAACATGGGACTCAGAGTACTCCTGGGGGGGTGAGGAACGCCATAGTAGTCAATGCCCATTCTGAAACATGTGGCATAAAATTCAAATATGGGGAGGCTACGCAGACAAAAAGTATCTCGGGGGCAAAATTAATCAAAGAGGAGGGAGAAAGTGTCCAGTTTCGGCCAGTGTGGACCGAGCAGACCTCAGCCTGGGTTAAACAGGTCCACACTTGATGATATGTTCAGGTCAGGGGAGGAGCGCTCATGGGCGACGTGGGTCTGTGAAAGTACGCTGGGGCTCTGCTGCTTATAAAAGGATTTGACCTCGGCCGGGCTGTCAAAGAATCTGGCTTTGTTGTTTACCATGACACAGAGCTTGGCCAGATATAGCATACCGTACTTCAAGACGTTTTTGATGAGCATCGCCTTGGCGTCAGTGAACTTTCACCTGGCCTCTTGGACAGCGAGTGTAAAGTCAGGGTAGATGGAGACCATGGTATTATGATACAGCAGAGGGGCTTTTTCCTGTAGTTGAGGAGCCGCGCAACAATAGGGCGAGGGGGGCACCAGCAGAGGGCCGGAGGTTCAAGGATCTGTGTGCCATCTTCACGACGAAAGTTGAAGTGAATGATTCTGGACCAAAAAGTTCAGTGAATAAAGATTCAATAAACAGCTCAGGGAGACCCATATTCGACGTTTCCGCAGTGCCCACTATGCGAATGTTATTTTGTCACGATCAGGCCTCCAAGTCTTTGTTCTTGATGGCTACTGATTTTAGGAGGCGCTCTGTTTTCTTCACGCTGCATGCCCTAGCGCTTGCGTTGTCCTTGAATCCAGACATGCTCTCCTCTACTGCATCCAGGCAATGTCCGTGCGGCTCTAGGCGCTCCCCCATATGATCAAGGCGCGAGACCAGGGCGGGTTGGCGGCCATCCATGGTGCTAAAACCGTCCTGCAGCTCTGCCACAATCACCGCAGTGCCCTCCAGTGAGTCCTGGGGGGCGCCTGGAATTGCGGGTTTTCTTCTGTGTCCGATGATGTCCCGGAGCAGTCCATGGTCTTGGAGGGCTCAAATTTAAGTCTCCGTTGTTTGGGGTCCCCGTGACCCATTGTTGAAATGCAACAGTACACACGGGGGGCCAAAGAAGCAGAGGTGACTGCTAAGGGGGCAGTAAATGTTAACCAAGCAAAGACACCTAGTAGATGGAATCTGGCCAGTAGCCAAAAAGAAGCTGGGGCTCTGTGAGGTAGCAAAGAGCGTGATGCAGGTCGTCGCGCCTCTCGGAAAGCCTAAGGCAGTGCGTTGCGGATATGCAGGTTAATGGGACACTTATGGGGGGGTATCAATGGGACCCTTGTGGGGGGGGGTCCGGCCCCAGAGAGCAGTCGGCCAGCAGGGATATATCAGAGATCAGCGGCATTGATGAGTCGCCACAGGCTGCCCGGAGCGCCACTATGCAATCCCACCTCCAACACAGCCCAAGCGTCCAGGCAAGGGAGGGCGGCCCGCAACTGCCCTGAAGCCACCCAACAGTCATAGTGCGGGGTCAAAAAATGCAAGGAAAGCCCCCAACCAGCCGTGAGTGATGAAAAAGGTGTTAATGGCCACAGCAGGGTCTCTCTGTTTCGAATGGGCGTTCCCCACTAATCCGGGGGAAAGGAGATGCCAGCATCCATGCAGTGCAGGGAGTAGTAAGATGGGGAGGCCAGCCTGACAGGACCGCCACCCAAAGAAGGAAGAGTGAAGGCCACGGGGGGCAGCCAGGTTTCCAGTCCCCCTCCGTACCTGCTCACTGTAGGGCTCCCACTCGGGCTGGCCGGCGACAACCACCACTCATGTCAGGGGGGCACCACACGGCCTCAGTCCTTGAGTCGACCAAAGTTGTGAGTTCGGCTGCAGCCCCTCAGCTGGCAAAGAGGTGAGGCATGGTCCAGTCGTCGGCCCGAAGCGTCAGGAAATGGCGGTCTCGGCCCCTCCCGACTGGGTCTCTCCCGACTGGGTCTCTCCACGTCCACCAGGTGGGGCCACCAGGCAACTGAGGTGCAGGTCGGGCCTGCCTAGGCCGCAGCAGCTGGATGCGAGCTGGTCTCAAAGTAGGACGCAGGCGTACTCCAAGCAGCCGGCTGCGATGAGGGGAAGAGTAGGGCCCAACGCTGAATCCACTACCCCCCCTCAGACTCACCAGCGGCCCCTGTCTCCTTGGGGCCTCCAAGGTGGGCTGGGCTCTCAACGTCTCCCCAGGCAGTGGCGATGCGTATCGCCAGGCAGGCCACAGCAATCGGTTTCAGGCCGCCACCATGGTACCCGGAGGGTCGAGGGAGTTTCTTCCATGCCCGTTGTGCAGAAAGGAGAGGGTATAGGCTGCGTAGCCGTCAGGATGCGGGCATCGGCTCCGGAGCTTCAGAGCCGCGTGGCCATGTTGATCTCTTCATGGGCTCTTCAACTTGACTTTTGTTGAAGGTGTTGAATTTAGGGTCCAGGATTTGTCTGGCAAAGTGGGTAGGTCCTTTTACTCATTGAGCTGAGCGGTAGTGGGTGGCTGTAGCAATGTCAGGTGCCAATGAGGGTTCAGCGAGGTTTTCTGTGAAAAAAAGCAGGTCCCACATCTCTTTGTCATGTTGGGTGTGTGAAGGGGTGTTGAGGAGCATGCATGTGATTGCTGAGTGTAGTGTGGGCGGTTGCATTACTCTCTGAGTGTGAGAGGTGGGCTTTTGATATGGGTGTGGTGGGTGCTGGGAAAAAAAATCTCAGTGCTTCAGGACCATTTGCTTCATATTTAAAAATAAATAAACAAAAAAAACGCCAGTTGGTCCATTTGCACTGGTGGATGCACAGAGAACAGTTACGTGCCCGTCAGGCATGTGGTGATTTGTCAGGCATTACTGTAATGGAAATGGCCTCTGCCATTCTGGTGGCCTATCGGGCCACCAACCTTAGTAGAAATGCTCCCCTTTGTGTCACTGGAAATCTGAACTAACATTAAACATATTTTTTTCTGGGCTTGCCTCGTGCTTTGGCTTTTAGCTGCAAAGGAGAAACCTGACTAAGCTTGGTTGTTATAATCAGTTTTTTTGACTGAATACTATTCTGCACACTATTGTTATTAAATTCATTATTAATTTGTTCCATCATCTTAATGATTACTGCTACCTGACTTTGGGGCATATTTACAACAACTTGCGATAAATATCGCAAAGCGCGCTTAGCGCTATTTTTTTTATCGTCGGCTATCGCTGGATTTCAACGCCGAGATAGCGCATTATTATCAATGCTTATCTCCGAGGCGATATGAAATCCAGCAATAGCGGCGAAAAGTGCAATAGCGATTGAAAACCAGAGATAAATTGTGGGAGATAATTAAATCCTTGCTGATACACCCCTGTGACCTTAACCCTGCAATCCACCTCCCATTATGTAGATGGCTTAGTCAACTTTTAAGCAGGTGTTAAAATCCTGCGATAAGGGGGGTTAGCGCGATTATTCTTGTCGCTAAGCGGGTCTGCTGCAGGCTTGTAAATACCGCAAAGCCTTGTTAACGACTATTTCCATGTAGTTTTGCTCCGGAACGCCTACTTTGCATGTCATTAGCGATGGCATGCAGGGCGATACAAAACGGGAGCAAACTCACGGAAACTAGCGCTAACAAGGCTTAGCGCGAGCTTGTTAATAGTGCGATGTGAATATCGCTGCTTTTCTGGCTTTTAAAGCCAGAAAAGCGGCGATATGGTCCTTGATAATATGTCCCTAAGTTTTTAACAGTTAAATTCTCCAACACATTATAAATTTGTATGCATTTCGGAATCTATTCATTCCTTCATCTGGCGAGGGACCGTTTAGTTCCATTGAAACAAAAGCAGAAGCGTCAATTCCCATACCTGATCAATCAACTTAATATAGTACGCATAAAAACAGGTTAAATATGTCATCCCAGTATCAACCCGTTCACAATACCTTAATACCAGTTGACCAACCATGTAAACTAAACCAGCTGCCTTAGTCCGGTGACAACCATTTGTACAGTCACCAGAGCTCTACATGTACTGCACAAAGGGCAGATTCCTTAATTTTTCACACAAGCAATCAAATTTGCTGGACTGCATCGATCAGGGGGATAAACACAGCACAGAGCCTTAACTCCTGAAATTGGCCTGATGCTGATGTCATTCATGTACTGGTGATCTAAGCGGCTGCCTTGCGTAACGCAGCCGTGCAGAGGACAGTGTGCTTTCTAGCAAAAGATTTATACTGGATACAGTACAAATTTCTATGTCTAAACAAACAGATGGATGCCACACCCTGGATGTGTGCTGTACATATCAGCACACATGCAATACCTGCTTTTTTAAAGAAATTTTGATAGCTCCTGCTCCAAGGAGGCTTCATTTTTTATAGAAAGCCTGTCTGGCTATCTTAGTAGATCATGCTTTGCATCAAACTTAAGGGTATTCTTGCTGATCCACTCAAATAGCAAAATGTGTTTTACGTTTAAAATCCCTTAATATTTTATTATTTCCTGAAACATGCTCAGAGGAAATTTGAATCTGAATGAGTATCAGTTTTTTACTTCGCTGCAATCTAAGGTGTTTAATGAGAAATGTGTTTCATTTTTTAAACAGTTTGATGTATTATTTCATGAGACCCGGGCAGATGAAAATTTGAATATGGACTAACTGCTAGACCTGTCATCCTTAGGGTAGTCTTCCCCCAAACGTTTTGCCTGTTTACCTCCACTTTTTGAAGATTCTTTTGTTAGCCTTAGGACTCTGAGGGGCATATTCTCAGGGACACATAGCCGATTTAGCGGCATTTTTCTGCCACGAAAGTGGCGATAGATTTATCGCCCTATTCTCAAGCCT
The DNA here is from genome assembly GCA_963921515.1 of Calotriton arnoldi. Classification (NCBI taxonomy): domain Eukaryota; kingdom Metazoa; phylum Chordata; class Amphibia; order Caudata; family Salamandridae; genus Calotriton; species Calotriton arnoldi. The sequence goes on from CAWUFW010006652.1 coordinate 688,706, forward strand.
GCGCTAATAGCCGACATCGTCAGTTTTCCTGCAATAGCTGCCGCTAAAAACATCGCCAAAGCTGACCGAGACAATTAACGCTAATCATATGCAGAGTAGGCGTTCCCGTGCAAATACTCATGATAACACCACTTCGCGATATTCTCAACGACCGGCCAGATCGGCGATGCGGGCCAAAAACATGCGATAAGGCACGTTCGCAGCAGGGAATTTAGACCTGCTTTTTTCTGGTCTTAAGTAGGACAAAAACCTGCAGTACAAAGGGAGCCCAGCCCAGAGCCATATCTGAAGACCAACAGATGCCATGGAGCTACTAATCATGCAGCTTGGAGACCCAAGAGGGCCACAACACCCACCGCCACCACCCCCAGGACCGCCACCACCCCCAGGACCGCCACCACCCCCAGGACCACCCCCACTTCCAGGACCACCCCCCCTGGACTACCACCGAGGCAGCGCAGAACAAGACAGCGGACCTTCCGAAAACGCACCAGCCTCAGAGACTTAACGCCAGAGGATGTCATTGCCCACTACAGGCTCAAAAGGACAACCATCCTCCGCATCCTGACCCACATTGCCCACAGGATGACGGTACCAACACAGCGGACAACCAACATCCCTCCGCAGACAAAGCTGCTGGCTGTGCTGCACTTGTTGGCCTCTGGTACCTTCCAACCAACAACTGCCAGAGTCGGAGGAGTCTCACAGCCAGCCCTATCAAAGTTCCTCACACCTGTCTTGGATGCCATCATCAGCTTCATGCCCCAGCACCTTCACTTCCCCCACACTACGCAGGAACAGCTGGAGACCAAGCAAGGCTTCTACGCCATAGCTGGCTTCCCGCACGTGTTGGGGGCAATTGACTGCACACATGTCCTACTTGTGCCCCCTGCCGACACTGCACACAATTACCGCAACAGAAAGCACACGCATTCCATCAATGTGCAGGCAATAGTGGACCACCGGGGGCTGTTCACCAATGTCATCGCCAACTTCCCAGGCAGTGTGCATGATTCCTACATCTTCCGACAGTCCATCATCAACCAGCGCTTTCAGGATGGCACCTATGGAAATGGACTGCTCGTTGGTAAGTACCAACGGAACACACCACACACCTCAACTCCACAATCATACAACTCACAACTGTGGGAATGCACACGTAACTAAATCACATACAACATGCCAACCAACATGTCCACCTACCAGACATGACAACACAAGGAACTGTGGTAACAGGGGCCAGACATGTAGACAAACCATCCACAAAGGCATAGCCCCTCTGCCACACAATTGCAGAATGTGGGGAGAGGTGGGAACCAAGAATGTGCGAAGGAGGCAAGTGACCCATGAATAAGAATGTACACAATGCCAAGTGTGGCGGTGATGTGCCGGACAGTCTTGAGTATGCAGAGCACAGACATGTCCATGTGGACATATACTGCTGGTGTGGACAGTGGACGCAACCATGTTACCACAGGCAGTGGGGAAGACCCTGGACATGTAGCTATGTCGCCCCCCCTGCAAGTGTAAGCGTAGTGGGCTGGGCCGGCGTACGCCAGTCCAGCGTAGGAGTGTGAATAAATAGCCCGGGGCTCAGTTCACTTCTAGGATGGCCACCAAAGTAACTACTGTGTGTGTCTCTGTGCCCGCCATATCCTGACCATGGGCCTACACACACGTGGCCGACCACCTTCAACGGCCAAAGTTATACCGGCAACGAGGTGCCTATGTCACACGTCACCCAGCGCACATCTCTTCATCGCCTGCAGGGGCGTGTCTGCCAGGGCAGCGCCTCACACCCTGCCACGAGGAAGCCGCCGTGACCGGTAGTGCCTGCGTGATCCTGTGCGCCTGCTGCACCCCAGCCCGCTGGTCCCCAGACCCGTCCGGCGCCCAGCGGTGATTGCCTGCCCCAGCGCACCCAAGCCTCACTGCTCACCTGCCGCCACCGGCGTGTCTCCAAGAGGGCCCAACACGTGCCGGTGCAGTCTTCAAGCCCGAGGCCAGTGAGCTTGGCAGCCTCCTCAGCCGATCGCTGGCTTCTGCGCAACAGGCCCCCAGCGCACCCTGCGGCACCGCGGAGCTCTGTGTGTGCTGACTGCTCCCTAAGGCCCACACTGCGGTCCAGCAGGTCTCAGAAAAATCCATTCCAGTCCACCCCTCCAGGCCTACTGCATCATCGCAGGCTGCACACCCGCTCAGCTCTTTATGTGGGCCTACCTCAGTGCACCGCAAGTCATCGCCACGTGGCGGTAGGCCCGTGCCGGACACAAGGCCTCAGGTGCCACTACCTCTGTGCACCACAAGCCACCGTCCAGCCTCCAGGCCAACTGCATCATCGCAGGCTTCACACCCGCTCAGCTCTTCAGGTGGGCCTACCTCAGTGCACCGCAAGTAATCGCCACGTGGCGGTAGGCCCGTGCCGGACGCAAGGCCTTAGGTGCCACTACCTCTGTGCACCACAAGTCACGTCCAGCCTCCAGGCCAACTGCATCATCGCAGGCTGCACACCCGCTCAGCTCTTCAGGTGGGCCTACCTCAGTGCACCACAAACCATCGTCCCAAGGGGCTACCTCACAAGTCCGCCTCCAGCAGCCAACAGCATGTCCTCGGTAACGCCACTGGAACCCTTCACAGTCACGGGGCCACCCCCATCCCAGGCAGGCTGCTGGAAAGCCTGGGTGGAACGTCTAGAGACGTACTCCGAAGCGCATGACATTCTAGCACCGCGGCGGTGGCGCACGAGTTGGCGTGTGAGGAGTGTGAAGAAATGGCCCGGGGCTCTGTGCGTGGTTCAGTCCTGGGCTCTGGGCGTGGTTCAGTTCTGGGCTCTGGGCTTGGTTCAGTTCTGGGCTCTGGGCTTGGTTCAGTTCCGGGCCCTGGGCGTGGTTCAGTTCCAGGCTGGCCATGAAAGTAACTATGGCGTGTGTCTCTGTTGTAGTGTCGGCGCCACCCGGCCCTTAATCGACAATGTTGCAATGTAGCATGCACCCGGAGGGCGGGCTCACCCGAATGGATTAATAAAGGAGCGCAAGATCGCTCAGGGTCTTGGCTCATACATGCCAACTGTTGTGTGTGTATCTTCATTGCCGCAGCATAAGCCAAAGGCCTAGCCTCAATCGCAGCGCGAGTTCAGCCAGGCCTGAACTCTACATCTGTGTCTGCCCTATCCTTACCATAGGCCTACACACACGTGGCCGCCCACCTTCAACGGCCAACAGTACAGTGTTATTGTCAGGCTTGCGGACATGCGCAGACAGGCATGACAATGGTGTGCCGTAGGAGTGCAAGTGATGCAACCGCGCAGTGCACACAAGGAAATAGGCTCAGTGGGAGGGAGAAGCAGCTGTGAGGCTACGTAATACACATTGATCCCGCACATTTGCCAGAAGCAATACATTGCAAACATGAATCCCAAAGTCGCACACATCACACACCACAAAACTTGTAAGTCTGCCAACACAGCATGCTAGAACCACCAGTTTACACTAATCTCACTTGCCTCTCACAGGTGATCAAGGATATGCACTCTGCCCGTGGATGATGACACCCCTCCGAGCCCCGAACACCCCGGCCCAGAGGAAGTACAATGTGGCCCACAAACGCACCAGGGGCATTGTTGAGCGCACATTTGGCGTGTTAAAGTCACGTTTCAGGTGCCTGGACATCACAGGTGGAAGACTCCTGTACAGCCCAGAAATAGTGTGCAAGATGATCATTGCATGTTGTGTGTTGCACAACATATGTGTACGCACCAATGCCCCATGGATCCAAGTGCCAGATGCACCGGACGATGATGAGGAAGATGATGCAGGTGGACCACACCCCACTGCAGCTGCAGCAGGAATAGCCAGAAGGAACACAATCATTAACAGTTTCGTCGCATGAGCACGTCACATTGTGACTGTCAGCAATCATGGAACAGTACAAAATGACCACATGAACAGCATGTGCAAATATATTCATTGCAACACACATTCCCTGTGTGCATGTCAGTCCTCTGCATTAGCACATCACTCTGACAAGTGTAAGGAGTCCAACCGCTGCACACTCAAACAAATCATTGCTCGAGCTGTGGCATCCACATAACTTTGACTTTTTTTACACACAGACCTATTTCCTACATTGACGTGGGGCTAAGTTGGCAAATTGCGAGATTGTTCTTTAGGAGCAATGAGGCCACAGCTAGTTCACACATTCCCTGTCATCTCACTGCCTATCTGGGTCATGGTCAAACATGCGCATTGATATCAGTTCCTAGGGAGTAGCTTTTTTTGAAATCACTGGCCCTACATTCATCCATACTTGCATACTTGCTTGATCATAGACATGACACATCTGTGTGAATTACAATGTTTTAATCACATTCGGTGGAGTGTTGAAGCTGGACCAGTACATGGCCATGCAAACCCCACTTTACACTGTTGCCCCGTGGAGAGCCAGCCAGAGTCCTTTAGGGATTGACAAGTTCATCGAAAGAGAAAGAGTTCAGTCCGCAGTCTGATTGCTGTGTCATTGGTAACCAAACAAAATATGGCAGTCCATGTCGAGGGCCAAGGTGTGTGTCGCAGAATGTTTTGGGGGGCAGTGGAAGGTGTTAATCCAGGGCATGATGCAGAGGGCAGAACCAAGCTGAAACAGGCCATATGGCGGAGATGAATGCTACCGCTTCCTTCTTACCACAAAGGCAGAATCATCCACATCATCGTCCTCTGATGTGTGATGTGCCTCACATGTGGGTGGTGGTGTTTTGTCTGCACCACTGTGTGGCACTGACACATCAGGGGCCGGAGGTGGAATGTCTGCCGCACTGTGTGGCACTGACACATCAGGGGCCGGAGGTGGAATGTCTGCCGCACTGTGGGGCAGTGACACATCAGGGGGCGGAGATGTGGATGGAGTAGTAGCAGCAGCATTCATCTGCGCCAGGCCTTGTGGCAGCAATGCCATGATGAGGATCTGCAGGGCATGGAAGATCCCAGCTACATCTCGCTGGTGTGCAGCCGTGGCAGCCATTCTTTCCGCCTGCATCTGCTCCATGTTCTCCATGATCCTCCGCATGTGTCCCAACTCCCGGCTGACATCGCTGGAGCCACTCTGACTAGACAGTTGTTCTTGTCTCAGAGTCATGACTCCAGCGATGTCAGCCATGGCTTGTTGGAGGGCATGGAGCGGACTGTGGGTGTCCGTTAGGGACTGTAAGTGGTCCCTGATGGGACTTAGACACCCACGTATGGCATCTAGTTTGGCTGCCATGAGGTCGAACCCCACCCGCACCTGATCAGCCATCTCCTTCTGGACCTCTAACACACGGCGTTGGAATGCCATGTGTTGGTCGAGGGGATCGTGGGAGACAGCCATGGTGGTGGGTGCTTCCTGCTGTGTGGTCTGTGCAGGGGGTGGGGTCTCCTCGATGCAGCTGGGCTGCCCTGCTCCTGGGGGTGGGGTGCTGAGGGTCTCCATGAGCTGTTGGAGGGCGTCGGTGTCGATGGTGTGGAGGTCCTCCTCATCATCAGTGAAGAGATGTACGGTCTGCTCAGCAGGAGGTGTTGAATCTCCCTCTGCAATGTAAAGGGGAGATGCAGTTTAACAGTGTGTTCCATGTATGTTCACGCATTGGCCAAGTTTACAAACAGACTGCATGACAATGTACATTGTGACTGTTTGGGAGGAGATGCCTATTTGATGGGGGACAGTGGACATTTCTACACCATCAGGGATGTGGGGTTGTACTTGTCCATTATCATCTCACAGTTTCCTGCTATGCCAAATGTGATTGGCCAGTTTCTACACACAAGCAGCAGCAGTTGTGTCCTCTGTTCTGTTGTGAGAGTGTTGCAGTTTGTACCACATTATTGTCAATGTTGATGTGCTCTGATTCTTATGTGTGTGTGCTGTATTGTGGGAGAGTCGCCCCTGCAGCTCTGATTTTGCTTGCCCTTATCCCTTTCAGGCGGTGTGCCTTTCACTTCTGTGCTTATGCAGTGCTGAGATGTTGCAGACTTGGGTAAATTGGGCTCTTGGTGGGAGTTGAGACTCTTGGGCATGGTTTGTCCGCAGATGTCTTGTTGACGTCAGGGGTTGTTTGTGCATGTGGATGTGTCGGAGTGTGACCTGCTCCTTTCCGGATGTGGTCCACACTCAGCCACCTCAGTGTCGTGGCGTGCACCATGTCATGATAATTGGACTGCAGCCATGCTAATCATCATGCAGTGTCACTTGCATTGTCAGTGGGGCTCACGGACCCGCAGCTTTGCTGGGTTCAGCACATGTGCATGGGTTTGTTGTGAGATTAGTGGATGTGTGGGGAGGGCCCCCTCTGGGCACATTGTCGACGGGGTCCTACTTGCTGTTTCTATGTGTGCTGCAGTATGCCAAGGAGATCAGGGACATGATCCAGAGTCATTGTGGATGTGCACTGTGCTATACTTAATTGTGCATGTGTGCCATTGTGCCTATCTCCCCCAGTCCCCCCAGGCCCTGGTCGTTACTCACCCTGTTGCTGTTGGGTCAGGTCATGTTGAGCAGTGTCCGGTCCCCCAACTCCTGCCACCGTCTCCCCACTGATGACTGCGGACACCATTTCCTCCATCTCATCCAGCTCCTGCTGTGGCGCAGGACTCCCACCTCCAGTCTGCATTGCTGCTTTCTGGTTGTTAGCGAGTTTCAGCTTGGTTTTGCGCTTCACATCATTCCAGTGCTTCTTGCAGTCATCCACTTCCCTTCTCTTCACTCCGACTGCATTCACCTTGGCCAAGATGGACTGCCATATTGCATTTTTAGTTGCCAATGACACAGTGGAGGTGATGAACAGTTGTTGGTGGTGTTCTATCACCTCAGTAATCAGGATCTTGTTTTCCTGCGGACTGAATCGCGGGTTCCTCTTCTTCTTCTCCTTGCCCTCCTCCTTCCCCGAGGTCCCTGGCTGCTCCTCCGGGGTGTTTTTGGGGTTCTGATTGGCCTCTGTAGTTGCTCCAGCTTCCTCCATGGTGCTTCTCAGTTGTATGGGTTTTTTTTTCTTTCTTTTTTTGGCAGTTTTTATGGTGATTTTTCCCGCCTGACGTGGGAATAGCAGGCCTGGCGCTGCTTCTCGCTGATTTTTTTATCGCTGTTGGGCCCATCGCAACTTTTTTCACATTCGGGTTTTCTTTTTTATCGCTGTTGCGGTAGTTTTATCGCGGACATTTGACGCGTTATCGGGATACTATCGCCTGTTGCCAGCGTGTTGAGAATAGGCTAAGGTCCAGGTGGTTCTCCCCAAAACATGGTTACATTTGATATAACCACAATTTGGATATTTAATGTGTCAGTAAGTCCTAGTAGTGTGCACGACCTGTGCCCAGGGCCTGTAAATTAGATGCTATTAGTGGGCCTGCAGCGCTGATTGTGCCACCCACATAAGTAGCCCTTTAAACATGTCTCAGGCCTGCCACTGCAGAGCCTGTGGGTGTAGTTTTACTGCCACTTCTACTTGTCATTTAAAACCCTTTGCCAAGCCTTAAACTCTCCTTTTATTACATATATGTCAACGCTAATGTAGGTCCTAGGTAGCCCATATGGCAGGTTGCTGTGTAAGTAAAAAGTAGGACATGTACTTTTAAGTTCTGCATGTCCTGGTAGTGAAAAACACCTAAATTCGTTTTTCACAACTGTGAGACCGAATCCTCTGATAGATTAACTTTGGGGATTCCTTATTACACTTTTAAGCTGTAATTCCTGATTGAACAGGGTAATGATAAATCCTCTTTAATGGTAAAGCTAGATTTAACTTTACTATTTTGGAAATGCCACTTTTAGAAAGTTGGTATTTCTCTGCTCTTAAACCTCTGTGTGCCTGCAGTCTGTCTCTAATACACCTGTCTCTAATACAGGTCTGGGGTGGGTGACAGCTTGACTTTGTGTATTCCCTCTATATAGCCACACACAAAGGAAGGTTATGTGCCTCTAAGTGCTCATCTGCATCTTGATGCCTCATCCTGGGCAGGATGGGAGGAAGGAGCTGGCACACCTGAATACGCAGTGTCTTGTCCACACACAAAGGGTTGATTACCCCTCTGTAGTGATCATGGAGCAAGAGCTGGAAAGAAAGGGCTCTGTGCACTTCAAAGACCCTTCTTTGAAGTCACCCCCACTTCAAAGGCACAATTGAGTATAACTATGGGGTCTCTGACCCCACAAAATCAGTATACTGCTGGACCTGTGGATACTCTGCCAGGAAGAACTGCTGTGCTTCTGAAGGACTACCACTCTGTTGGACTGCTGCTCTGGAATAACTGCTTTTCTGCTGTGCTGACCTGCCTGCTGCCCGCTCTGCTGCTCTGCCTGGATCAGAAGGACTGGACCTAAACCACTTGAACCCAGAATGACTGCAAAGGCTTGCCTGCTTGCCACTTGTTCTGAAGTCTCAGAGACATCACAGACCTCCAGCAGCAGCATCTGGACTGTGCCATCTGTGAGCCCTACCCTGCCAAGTGGTGCCAATCCAGTCCTGCGCCCTTGAAAGTGGGTTTTCTGTGCTGAACCATTAAAATCCATGCATCGCCATCATCGCGTCAGTCGAAACCGATGCATCTCCTTCGACACCGACACACCGCTGCTCGAGGACATTGCATTGCTGGGAGCGCGGCTCAACAATGACGCATTGCCTTCATCATAAAGGGTTCACTGACGACGCATCTCTGACTGCGCGGATCGGAACCGATGCATCGCCTACATCCGGAGGTATCCATACGGATGCATCACCTCCTGTGCTCCCCGCATCAGATTTTCTACGTCAACGCATCCTCCATCCAAGGTACTTTTTCAGCAGGCCAAGGCTGGTCCCTGTATCCGACTCACTCTCCCTCGTGGTCGGCCTGAACTTGTGGATTTACCCCAGTAAGCACGACCAGATATCCCGAGTTGGTTCTTCAAGACTCTAAGCACTATATTTCTGATATTTTTTAAAAATTCCTAACTCCGGTTCGACTTATTGGATTTTTGTCATTTTGGTCTTGTTTTGTTCATAAAAATATCATCTATTTTTCTAACTTGATGTGGAGTCCTTTTGTGGTGTTTTCATTGTTTTACTGTGTGTTGTGTTGCACAAATACTTTACACGTTGCCTCCTCAATTAGGCCTGCATGCTCAGTGCCAAGCTAACAGAGGGTGAGGACAGGATAATTTATGGTGTGTGACTGACTTACCCAGACAAGGATTGTGGTCCCTACTTGGACAGGGTACATATCTCTGTCAACTATGGACCCTATATCTAACATTAGTGATCAGCGGTGAGGATAGGACTGGGACTCCAGAGGAGGAGGAGCAAGACATTGAGGAGGATAAGGGGCTGATCCTGGACTTGGAGGAGGACCTGGGACTGCCTGAGGAGAGGGAATCCAGCATCCAGTCAGGAGCAGTAGTTGTCCCTAGAGAAAGGAGCACCATCTCATCAAAGAACCTGACCCCAGAGGAGCTGGAGGACAGAAGGGAGGAAATAAAGCTGAAGCTGTAGCTTGGCAGGTTGGAGTAGGAGCAACTACTTGCCAAACTAGAGAAGGAGCAAGCTGTAGCTGAAAAGAGGCTAAAGCAAAGCCAAAGGGGATGATGGACGGAGTGTTGAACATTGCAAGCACTCACCCCCGTCAACTGATCTGGGTTTAATCCATCATCATTCTTTAGCTCACTCCGCCACCCCAGTTCAGACATGGCCATATGCAAATCAGTCTGACCCTGTGCCTCATGGGAACAGTCCAGCCCGAACTGCCAAGCCATGTCTTCCCTGGACCGGAAACAAGCATCCTGGGACTGGTTTCGGGCTCACAGCCCTCATCAGCCAGGCTATCTTGAATCCAGTGGCAAAGTAAGCAAGGGACCCACGCTTGGGCATACCCTGCCAACTTAGGGCGAACAATGCAAAACCAAAGGGGATGATGGACGGAGTGTTGAACATTGCAAGCACTCACCCCCAGTCAACTGATCTGGGTTTAATCCATCATCATTCTTTAGCTCACTCCGCCACCCCAGTTCAGACATGGCCATATGCAAATCAGTCTGACCCTGTGTCTCATGGGAACAGTCCAGCCCGAACTGCCAAGCCATGTCTTCCCTGGACCGGAAACAAGGATCCTGGGACCGGTTTCGGGCTCACAGCCCTCATCAGCCAGCTATCTTGAATCCAGTGGCAAAGTGAGCAAGGGACCCACGTCTGGGCATACCCTGCCAACTTAGGGCGAACAATGCAAAACCAAAGGGGATGATGGACGGAGTGTTGAACATTGCAAGCACTCACCCCCAGTCAACTGATCTGGGTTTAATCCATCATCATTCTTTAGCTAGAGGCTAGCCATGGAGGAGAGGAAGATTGCCCATGAGCTAAGCCTCAGAGAGCTGGACATAAGTTCACTATAGGTGGAGTCCAGCTGTAATGGGGGCAGAAATACTACAGTGTCCACTGTTGAAATAAGGGTCCACATATCAAAATACCTGGTGCACAGTTATGTGGTGGCGGATGACAGACAAATGGCTTGAAGCCTATGAAGTGCACAAGGTTTCAGAGGAGTCCTGGGGGGGGTAGTCTGTGGAGGCACGTGCCTACATTGGGGAGGGCTACACTCTTGACACTGGAGGTGGAGAACCAGACACACTACATGGCAATGAAGGCCATACCAATCAGCAACTTTGTACTGACCCCTGAGCTGTATAGACAGCCACTAGATCTCATCACAGACATGAGTGGATTTCTTAGATTATGCCAGCAAGGCACTGAAGGGCTGGGTGAGGGACAGAAAGGTTGATGATTATTCAGGGCTGTACAACTTGATTTTGAAGGAGCACATGCTTGATATTGGTTTTCCAGAGCTATGCCAACACCTGGGTGATAGCAAACTTACTGACCTCAGGAAACCTGCTGAAGAGGCTGACATCTGGGCCAGAACCAGAGTATCCAAGAAGGAATTTGGGGGGACTTCCAAAAGAGAGGTCAGGGTACCCTTCGGAAGAAGGACGGGGGAGATAAAAAGGTGTTCTCTCAAGGCCCCAAAAAACTATTCACAGGGGAAAGGGTCCCATTCCCAATCTGGCCACCAGAAGAAGAACTACCCTGACTAGAGTCAGTAGCCAAAAACTCCCAAGTGCTAAGAGTGTTTTGAGTATGGGCACTACAAGAGGAATCCCAAGTGCCTAAAAAGAGCACAACCCCCCACTGGTGGGAAAGTACCAGGGGTGGTAAGTGTAGTCCTGGGAAGAGTTTGTCCCAGTAAGTGGGGTCAGGGGGGGAGTTCAGTGAGGTTACCCTAGTGTCCCTGGGTGAAAGTGAGATGATTCCTAAACTCCATGTGCCCTCTAATAGTGCAAAGTATAGGCAATGGGTTACCATCAATGGGCAAGGTGTTGAGGCTCTGAGGGACTCAGGAGCCAGCATGACTTTGGTAAGGAGTCAGCCGGTGGCCCAGGGCAGGTGATATCCAATGCATTTCAATAGGTTGTGGTGGCTGACATCAGGGAGGGTCACTATCCAGTGGCCCTAGTTTCATTTGAGTGTGAGGGGGTTCAGGTGTTCTGAAAGTTGCAGTGTGCCCTGCCATGCCCATGGACTGTTTGTTAGGTAATGACCTTGAACACACTACATGGGAGGAGTGGAGCTCAAGGCACACCTGAAAATGTTAGGGTTACCTTGGTGGATTTGTGCAACCACCAGATCCATGGCTGTCCTGGATGGGAGTCACAAAGGGCTGGAGCCTGTAAAAATGGCCCAGCCAGCTGCTAAGAAGGGAAAAGACAGAGGGTGTTGGAAACCAGCCCCTGAATGTTTTTCACTTGAGGTGGATGAGCACCTGCGGTGGCCGCCCCAGAGCCCACTGAGGACGGCATTGGTCCCCTTGGTGACCTGCCAGAACTGGTTGGATGGCAAGTGGAAGGAGGACCGAACAAAGATCAGTTCTGTCAGGCACAGAGGGAATTCCAAACCTTGAGGGAATGAGGCAACAAGCTGAAGTCCAAGCAGCAGGTGATGCCTCTTAAAGTGATCACATTTACTGGGAGTACAACCTTCTTTACAGTGAGCCTACTGCATGGGACAACAAGGGCCCTGGTGGTCCTCCGATGCTACAGGGCCTTCCTACTGGAGCTGGCACACGACATAGCCCTGGCAGAACATCTGGGCCAAGACAAGACTATTGGCCTAGGATGAAGATTTCCTCAGATGCATTCTGTAACATTTGTGCGACCTGCCAGGCCAGTGGGAAGACAGGGCAGAGGCAGAAAACCCCCCTTCATCCCCTGCCTGTCATTGGCACACCATTTGAGATGGTGGGCATCAACATTGTAGGGCCTATTGAACCACAGACAGCCACTGGCTGCAGGTTTATCCTGGTGCTGGTAGACTATTCCACAAGGTACCCAGAGGCCATAACTCTGAGTACTGCAACTGCACCTGCAGTGGCTAAGGACCTAATGGGGATCTTTACCAAAGTGGGTTTCCACAAGGAAGTGGTGCCTGATAGGGGCACCAACTTCATGCCTGCTTACATGCAGTCAATGTGGAGGGAGTGTGGGGTAACCTCCACTCCTTACCATCCACTAACCAATAGGCTTGTTGAGAGTTTCAACAAGAGCCTGAAGGGCATGATCAAAGGTTTTGCATTTGTTTGTGGTAGAAGGTGGAAGCAGGGGCTCATTGGAGAAGGTTGGAGAGAGTTCGAAAACAGATATGTACAATATGGACTTAGTGTAGTAGAATTTTGTCCTACAAATTCAGGAAAACATTGTGTAGGAAAAGAGAGGTTAACCGCCCTTAGTTAAATTACTCATATCTGCAGGACATATGAGCAGAATTTAAATAGAGAGTCAACCCTTTCTTCCTGCGAGATATTACAGTGGAACCCTAACTGAAGTATTTCCCTGCCATATGTGTGAGGTTGACCTCCGTAGTGGCTGAAATTACTGACACTCTTTCTCTCCTGAAATATATGGGATACTATAACACATTCTGATGAAATGAAGGAGAGAATTTCTCCTTTTACCCTCCTGATGTGTTATTTATATTTAATTAGAATACGGTCCTGAAGAAGGTGGCAACATAACATTAAATACCACCGAAACGTGCGTTGACTGTTAGTGTGTCCAGTCCGGTGCCACTAAACCAGAGAGAGAGAATTAAACAGACTCCACCGGTGTATATAGGATATTTGTTGTTTTTCCAGATTAGTGTATGATGAATGTATGGTTTGCAGTGTTAGTGGGATGTTAGTAGAGAGTGTGATATGGGAGGACAAACGGAGTTGTGGTTTTTTTAGGTATAGGTGTTTTAAATTTGTTAAGCGATTGTGAACAATGTTATCATTGAAAAATGTGCAATACAGTGTATGATATCAAGAAATTAATACGTCTGAACTGTAATAAGTAACAAATAATGATTTTTTTGTAATGACGATAAAAAGAACAAAAAATAAATAAAATTTGGCAAAGTAGTATGCTATATATAAAAAATAAGCAAAGTGTGGTTTGGATTTGTTCCTTTGTGAAACAGATTGAGGCAGGTAGGACCCTCTATTATATTTCTTTGTGAATTCTTTCCCCAAGGTCATACGCCTTTTTGATATACCTTCTGTATACTACGGCATGGTCAAAGGCCTTCCTGAGGCCTAGAGGTACAAGTGGGATGTCCTCTTGCCATGCCTTCTCTTTTCTTACAGAGAGGTGCCACAGAAGGGAGGGGGCTTCAGCTGAACGAAGGGTGGGACCAAGCGCCCAGGAAGATTCCCCAGAATGTAGTTAGCTACATGGTGGTCTTCAGAAGCCAAATGGCAAGTTATAGAAACAAGCTTCAGACAACTTAGAAGCCAGCCATGAAGTAATGAGGCAGTGGTATGACCAAATTTATACCACTGTGGAATTTAAACCTGTGCAGAAAGTGTAGGGTATGGAACCTGTGGAGCCCAGGGACTTTGAGGACCGCTGGACTGGGCCCTATGAGATTTTTGAGAGGACGGAGAGGTCACCACCGTGGTGGACCTCAAGACCCCTAGGCTCCCCCACAGAGTGCTTAATATCAACCATCACAAGCCACCTGGGACTATCCACCTGTGTACAGCCTTCCTGTCAAGAATAAATCTTACAGGCTCCCTGACAAGGTGAGAGCCAGCATTAAAGATGATGTTTGTAAAATGCTGGAATTGGGGGTGATAGAACCCTCCAGTACCCCCTGGACCAGTCCATGCAGAAGAGTTTTAGATCAACACATTGCCACTTTGAATATTTGGTGCAAGGCTTGGAGATTCTGGTCCCTCTTCACTGTCGTTTGTAACTGCACTTAAATAAGTTCCAATGAATGGCCACTCGCATTTTGCTGCATATGATTAAGACTCGCCATGAGTTGAAACGCGTTATGCTGTGAAAAACTTGCTGTGATTAAATGATTTTTATCTCAACACGTTGGTGGGCCTGTTTGCATGGTACTGGAGCAAGAGTGCAAGAGCAAGAGTGCATGCTGCATTTGGAATGTATAGGTGACTGACGCACCCTGTCAGGCCCCGACCCGAGCCGAGAGGCTGGGCGTACCTAGCGTCATCTGCTTTTGGAATATATAGTTGTTTCCTATGTTAATTCCCATAGGATCTTTCAACATGGCTACAGCCTGCATTGCTAACGGAATCACACTACATTTGGCAGAAAGGTAGATGTTGGTCCAGGTAAGTGCCTTTTTGTGATTTGGTGTAAATCAGTTCAGTAGTTTTTGAAATGTTAAGGAAAATGCAAATTTGTATATATAGAGAATCCTATATCTGTGAACCCTCCTGATCTCGTGCTGAGATCGATTGGCTGCCAACATCTCAAACCAAAAAGTGTTGGCAGGCATCTTGGCACTTGGATTTACCCAAGTCCAAGAAGAAATATAAAAAAAAAAAAAGAAAAAAAGAAAAGGGGGCAGGGTAGAAATACCTTGACCCTCTAGGCATTTTGGGGGAGGGGGGGGTCCCACAGAGACCCGGCTGGGCCAAAAAAGCATTAAAAAAAAAATAGGTTGGATCCAGACAGAAAATTTAAATCAAAAGCAATGGGTGAGTCATGTCCCGGGGGCATTCTGATAATAAGGGTGGGGCACACGGGCCCCCCTCCTGGGGCTTATTATTGCCTCAGGGACCACCACCTCCCCAGGGCTTATTACTTTATAAACAGGGGGCCTCTCGGAACCCCAGGCACCTGGCACCACCACCTCCCAGGTGCCACATCCCAGAACGTAATCGGGGGAGCCTCTTGGACCCCTCTAGGCCCTGGGGAAAACCACCTCCCTGGGGCCAAGTTCATGTTTTAAAATGGGTGACCCCCTCCCGGCTGTTCTCAGCCCCGGGGACTGCTACTTCCCTGGGGCAGGCCCTAGAACAAGAAAGGAAGGGAGCCATGCGGCCCCCCTCCTGGAGACCCACCCAGGGCCGGCTCCTGCTATGTCACAGGGTGCCTACCCCCGGGACATAGCTGTTTGCGGTGGCTTGGCAGGAGTTTTACAGCTCTCGCTAAGCCACAGCAAAATGCTCTGCTTCTAGCAAGCGAGAGCAATAAATATGTTCTCGCTTGCTGGTCCCAATGGAGACTGGGTGCCCAGTAGACATTGCCAGGCCCCGGGGAATGGGTTCCCTAGGGCCAAAATAGGCCTGCGGAAAGGGGCAGTATGGTCCCCCCTCTAAAAGTTATTCAAGAAATCAAAAAAAGGCCGGGTCCTGGGGATGGGGTCCCCAAGGCTAAAATGAGCAGGGAAGGGGAGCCATGCGGTCCCAGTCTCATAAATAAAATAAGTAAAATAAAAAAAGGCCGGGCTCTGGGGGATGGGGTCCCTGGGGCCGAAATCGGCCCAGGAAAGGGGCGCCACGCAGCCCCCTCCCATAATGCAAAAATAAAATTAAAAAATCCTGGTAAGTCAAGAAGACCCCGTCACCTTTTACCTCCACTCTGCAAATGCGCCTCCTGGCGCACTACGAGTAGGGGGATGAAGTCCTGTTGGATCCAGAGGAACAAGCCCTCCTGTTACTTCCAGTAAGTCCCACACAGTGGGATTGCTCAGACATCTTCGAAGATCA
This sequence comes from Calotriton arnoldi, assembly GCA_963921515.1. Classification (NCBI taxonomy): domain Eukaryota; kingdom Metazoa; phylum Chordata; class Amphibia; order Caudata; family Salamandridae; genus Calotriton; species Calotriton arnoldi. The sequence goes on from CAWUFW010006652.1 coordinate 704,758, forward strand.
CACCCCCTTTATCCACCAGTCTGCAAACGTGACTCCTGGAAAACTGCTGGTTGGGAGATAAAGTCCCCCTGGATGCTTAGGGTCCTTGGAGGCCAACAAGCCCTCCTGTTACCTCCAGTAAGTCCCACACAGCGCGATTACTGAGAAGACTTCAGAGGCCACGCCCCCTTTCTCCACCACTTTGCAAATGTGCCTCCTGGTGGGCTGCTGGTTGTGGAATAAAGTCATCTTGGGTGCCGAGGGTCCTTGGGGGCTAATAACCCCTCCTGTTACCTTCATTAAGTCCCACACAGTGGGATTGCTGTGAGCTAGTCAGAGCTCCCACCCCCTTTCTCCACCACTCTGCACACGCGCCTCCTGCTGCACTGCTGATTGGGGGATAAAGTCCCCTTGGCTGCTGAGGGCCTTTGTGGGCCAAGAACACCTCCTGTTACCTCCAGTAAGTCCCACACAGTAAGATTGCTGAGAGCTAGTTGCAAGCCCTGCCCCTTTCTCCACCACTCTGCAAATGCACCTCATGGCGCAATTCTGGTTGGGGGATGAAGTCCTCCTGGTTGCTGGGGGTCCTTGGGGGCCAAGAAGCCCTACTGTTGCCTTCAGTAAGTGCAACACTGCAGGATTCCTGAGAGCTGGTTGGAGGCCCGCCCCCTTTCTCCACCACCGCGACTACCAGTTAAAAAATTATAGAAATTCACTTTAAAAAAACAAATGTTACAGGGACGTTATAGTTAGGAAATCAAATTTGAAAAACCTTATAAATTCACTGAAAAACCCAAAGGTTACAGGGATGTTTTAGTTAGGAAATAGAATTTTAAAAAAACCTTAGGCATTTGCTGAAAAAAAGAAAAGGTTACAGGGACGATATACTTAGGCTCAGATTTCACTTGTACAAAACCATAGAAATTCAGCAGTTATAGTTACCTGAGCTAACCATAACTTAAGCCCCAGCAATGCACTGCCTATGACCTCACATATTACATCGCTCATGACATGGTCAGTGCGAGTGAAATATGACTCTAAATATAGCGCTCCTGTAACCTTTGTTTTTTTCAGTGAATATATTTGTTTGTCTGTCTGTCTGTCTATCTATCTTTCTAATTGTATCTATTAATCTAATCTAATCTTATCTATCTATCTATCTATTTATCTATCTAATCTATCTATTAATCTAATCTATTAATCTAATCTAATCTATTAATTTTATCTAATCTATTAATCTAATCCTATCTATCTATCTATCTATCTATTAATCTAATCTATCTACTAATCTAATCTATCTATCTATCTATTAATCTAATCTAATCTATCAATCTAATCTATCTACCTATTAATCTAATCTAATCTAATGTATCTATCTATTAATCTAATCTAATCTATCCATCTATTAATCTAATCAAATCTAATCTACTCTATCTATCTATTAATCTAATCTTATCTATCTATATATTAATCTAATCTATCTATTAATCTAATCTAATCTAATCTAATCTTATCTATTAATCTAATCTAATCTTATCTATCTAGCTATTAATCTAATCTAATCTAATTTTATATAATCTATCTATCTATTAATCTAATCTATCTATCTATTAATCTAATCTAATCTAATTTTATCTATCTATCTATTCTAATCTAATCTTATATATCTATCTATTAATCTAATCTTATCTATCTATCTATCTATTAATCTAATCTTATCTATCTATCTATTAATCTAATCTTATCTATCTATCTATCTATCGATGAATCTAATCTAATCTAATTTTATCTCTCTATCGATCTAACTATTAATCTAATATAATCTTATCTATCTATCTATTAATCTAATTTTATCTATCTATCTATCTAGTAATCTAATCTAATCTAATCTATTTATCTATTAATCTAATCTAATCTTATCTATCTATCTACTAATCTATCTATCTATTAATCTAATTTTATCTATCTATTAATCTAATCTAATCTTATCTATCTATCTATCTATCTATCAATCTAATCTAATCTTATCTATCTATCTATTAATCTAATCTTATCTTATCTATCTATCTATCAATCTAATCTAATGTTATCTATCTATCTATCTAATCGAATCTAATCTTATCTATCTATTAATCTAATCTAATCTATCCATGCATATACATATATATATCACCAGTAGTTAGTTATAGTTAGGGCCAAGTTTCCATAGGAAAAGCATTTTTCGACTTGCCTATAATTTTGGCGTCATTTGACCAATCTTCATCAAATTTTCCAAAACAAGTGTCAAAGTAGTTCTATGTGACATTGAAAGTTTGGGGATGATCCGTACAGTGGGGACTGAGAAATAGGGACGCAAAAAAAGGGTGCGTTTGTAATGTTAATTTCCATAGGAACGCGTTGTCGAATCTACAGCCCGATCCGCTGGACGGCATTACACCAAATCTGGCAGAAAAGTGGATGTAGGGACACAGATTGTGCTTTTTGTTATTTGGTGTAAATTCGTTCAGTAGTTTTTGAGAAATTTAAGCTGAGAATTATAGATATATCTCTGGCCACGGATATTTTACAAAGGGTTCGTGATGAATCCCAAATGCACGCACCAACGGGAATTCTCTGATTGGCTGGATGCAACCGGAACAGAAAGTTGCAGCTGCCATTTTATTGTCTGGTAACGGTTCCTCTCACTGAAAATGTTTGTGAAAGCTAACATAACGGGTCAGGGTGGATATACATTGACCCCATGTTTGAGAAAAGGGTGTGTTAGTGACACAAGTTATGAGCCCAAAATAGATTTTTTTAATCTCACGCATATTCGCGACGATGTCGCGATCGCCAGCTCGGCCGGCCAGGTACCATTGCGGAGACATCATGACTATTGTGATGTCTTCGGGAATATTGGTGCAAATATAAAAATAAATCTATGAATTATTAATATGCATTGTTATAGAGCTATTGAGATTCTGATAAATGTTTTTGTAGAGTTATTTAGATAGTGAGTTTTCTAGTGTGATGGTTAACATTTTTAGGTCAAGTGTGAGCAAAGAGCTGTGGTAGTTCAGTACGGAGAGCAGATTCGCCCACTCCCTCACCCATATGTTTCATTGGCTTGTGTGTTTGTCCTTTGTAAATGCTTTCTTCTGATTCGTAATAGGCTTGTTAGTCCCTCCTTAGTACAGCCATGTCGTCATTTGTATCCTCCTATGGCTACTGGCCCCTTTACTTTGTTGTTACACGGTAAGCACTATATTTTGAGTTTGTCCTACTTGAGGCTGGACGACGTGCTTTGTTTACAGTCAGCGCGCTCTGCGCGCTTTCACTTTCTGAGCTGCGGGGACACTCGCGACCACTTGTTCCAGTGGTTCTGAGCAGCCGAGACTGCCCTAGTGCCTAGATATGCTCTGTATGAATTACCCGGGTCTACATTGCATGCAGTGCCTAGATACGCATTTGCATCCGCATTGCCCGTAATGCTTATATCTTCCCTACTTGTAGTGTATAGCCACTATGCAACTCATTTCTAGATCCACTCTGTATCTAGTGCCTAAATATGCTCAGAGTGTTGTGCCTAGCCGTGCTACACATGCAGTAGATAGATGTGATATTGGCAGGATAGACTTGTAGGGGCCGATTCCGATTCGGGCCGGAAAACTCTCCGACCGAGCCGGACCTGGAGAGATTTCCGACCGAATCGGACTCTGGCAGTCCGACCGAACGAGTACGATGCACACGCATGCACTTGGACTCGATTCGGTCGGACTCCCATTGAAGTCAATGGGAGCCGGTCGTACAACGCGTACGTGGGCTTCCATTGACTCAATGGGTGTGAGGCGAACAAGGGCCCCCCCTACAGCGGGTACGCGTCGATGCGCATCGCGCCGTACATGCACAGGTAGGGGGGACCCATGGGTCCCCCCTGTGTGCGACTCACGCGGCTACGCGTACAGGGGGGTCCGACGCGGACCCCCAAAATCCGGCTCCGACAGCTCTTTCGAGCCGGACGGCGCAAGTCGGTTGGACTGCTCACGGCGCACATCGTACTTGCCCGGCCGGGGAACGACTCCATTGCGCGGTGCGAGTTGTGTCCGTGCGAGTCGGTCGGAGCGTGTTGAACCCGCGTACGAGTCGGTCGGCGATTTCGCGGGCGCTCGCATCGTACTCGCTCGCCCGGACGCGCGTACGAATCGGTCGGGAAACAGGGCTCCGAATCGGATCCGGTAAAGCCGAATCCGATTCGGAGCCCTACCAGCCGAGATCGGAATCGGCCCCCATAGTGTCTAATTCTTCATCTAGCACCTGGTTCTTCTCTGTGGGCATTTATCATGTGTAATCTGCATATAGTAGAGCCTAGACCAGCTCTGCATTGAAGCTGACATTATGCTTCAGTGAGTTCATCTATGTGTGCCCTGCAGGTCGCACCATCGAACCACAACAGGGGGACGGGCATTTACAGCTGTACCATATTGTAAGAATGAAGCAAGAATCGCATTTGTTAAATAATATGCTTTGAGAAGAACCTAGATCAGCTCTCCATAGGAGTCTGCTCTTTTCTGAGAGTTCAGGGGTTAAGGGGAGTTTACCATACTGATGTGCATGGATTTACTCCAATGCACACACCTCAAAGAAGGACGACAGTTCCGAAGCTCATGTGTCTATGCACGTGTTACACTGAGGGCACCAGTGGCCAGTGTAACACGGCTGGTTGTGGATCTCTGCTGTGTACCTGTTCCTTTTCAGTGAATGAAGCACCCCTCCCTTTCCGGCTTGCGTCAGGGGCAGTAAGCGCTGTATAAATACCTCAAAAAAGGGCGACAGTTTGAAGCTCTCGCGTGTGGTGTGTGTTAAACTGAGTGCACCAGTGTCAATGTAACATGACTGGTTGTGGATCCCTGCTGTGCACCTGTTCCTTTTCACCGGTTGAAGCGCCCCTCCCTTCACAGCTAGCGTTCAGGGTAGTAAGCGCTATATAAATACCTCAAAAGAAGGGCAACAGTTCGAAGCTCTTGCATGTGCGTGTGTGTTAAACTGAGAGCACCAGTGTCAGTGCAACACAACTGGCTGTTCCTTTTCACTGAATGAAGCACCCCTCCCTTTACAGCTAGCGTTCAGGGTAGTAAGCGCTATATAAATACCTCAAAAGAAGGGCAACAGTTCGAAGCTCTTGCATGTGCGTGTGTGTTAAACTGAGTGCACCAGTGTCAGTGTAACACGACTGGCTGTGGATCCCTGCTGTGCACCTGTTCCTTTTCACCGAATGAAGCGCACCTCCCTTTAGAGCTAGCGTTCAGGGGAGTAAGCGCTATATACCTCTAAAAAAGGGCAACAGTTCCTAAGCTCGCGCATGTTACCCTGAGTTCACCAGTGTCAGTGTACCACGACTGGCTGTGGATCACTGCTGTGTACCTGTTCCTTTTCACCGAATGAAGCGCCCCGCCCCTTTCCAGCTCACTAGCACCTACCCAGACACGTTCCAGACTCCGTGGGTCATGGACAGATCTCTGAACTCATCACACAAGCGCTCTGGGCTTGGGAAGGTGTAGAAAAGCGCTACAAATCTTCTGGGAGTTAAAATGGGAAAAGTATATTTTTTACCCAAAACCACTTTTACTGACCCACACCCCGACAGACCATTCTGGAATCAGCTGAGCAAAAATTTATTTTCATGCAGATTCATCAAACGGCACAAAAGTAATTACGTAATCAAACAAGCATTTGCAATACAATAGGTCTCGCATTTGCGAGAGTTTGAACTATTGGTATTGTAAATGACAATGCCTTTTATTTATGTGTTTTAAAAAACCTGCAAGCGGAGCATAAACACACACTTTATACTCGTTACTTAGGAGAAGCAAGGCTGGCAGTAACTGTGCCTCTTTCACTCCCGGCCTTGCTTCTCGTAAGCAAGGACTACAAGTACAAAGTGCGTGTTTACGCACCGCTTACGGGTTTACAAAACACATAAATAAAAAGCATTGTCATTTACAATGCCAATAGCTCAAACTCTCGCAAATGCTTTTCTTTGAGAAATGCTCAATATATGTTTTAAAGACACAAGAAATATTTGCCAAATGATGAAGGTATGCCATTCAGAAAAGGTTTTGTGCCTTGAAAAAGTAAGAATTGTTGTTTTCAGTTTTAGAAACTCACTGATGCATGTGCACGCTGAGTAAAAGAGCAATGTATGCTCTTAGAGAGCCATGTATGCAATTATATATCAAGTGTGATATCTAGACTTTGTCAAACACCCAGGCACTACACATGCACTCTTCCAATCACGCAGGCATTAATTATGTTCTCATTGAACTACGCATGCAACACCCATATGCTCATCCAATCACCCAGATAGTAGCAATATAGTCATGTGAATACACAGGCACTAACTATGAAGATATGGAACCACTGATGTAGTTCCTACATACTCAGGGAATTATGCAGGCCATACTTATATTCTGAGAGAATCACCTAGGCACTATCTATGCACTCATCCAATCATCTAGGGAGTATTGTTGTACTCAACCAGAAACACATGTAGTTTTAGTGAGGAATATGTACTCTTTTAGAACCATCTGGTGAATTATTTATGTAACCTGTCCCACACTGTTTGCATGTACTCTGAAGAATTAGTGAGCTATGGGCCAGATGTATCAAGCGTTTTCCCGTTCGCAAACGGGCCGATTCTGAGAATCGGCCCGTTTGCGAACGGGATAAAGTGTTTTGGGATGTATCATCCCAAAAGGCATTCGCAAAATAGGTAATCGCAATTTTTGCGATTATCTATTTTGCGAATGCATTTAGGGAATCGCAATTTGCGATTCCTTAAATGCAATGCAGGAAGCCAAAAAAAGTTGCGACCTGGCTTTAAGGAATCGCAAATTACCACCAACTTCTAGTTGGTGGTAATTTGCAAATTCCTTTAAAAATGCTCTTTTTAGCATTTTTCTGCATGGCATGTGGCGCATATACATGCCCTTAGGGCATGTATGTGCGCCACATGTGCACACATGCATATTTCAGGGGTGCAACAGGGTGTCCTTTTGGCACCCTTAAAATTGCATGCGTAATTTGCGAGTACCTATTTGGTACTCGCTAATTGCGAATGCAATCCTAATCATTGCTATGGGCCTCTAGGCCCAGAGGAATCAATGGGAAGGGATTCCTTAATAGCGAATCACAATTTGCGATTCGCTATTAAGGAATATGTAGGATTCGCAATTGTTTTTGCAAACCCTATATACAAGTAGAAAAGTATTGAAACACTAAATGTACCAGTGACACAGTGGCAGAGAGGCATAGAAATAGCTCTAATGGTGTGTTTTGGGATGTACAGTATTGAGGCACTGTATGTACTTTTACACTTTGGTTGGTGTTTATTTTAAAATTGAGTACATAAGGGATAAACTGGTCTTTTAATGTGTATAAGTGAGAACTGAGATATGGTGCAGGTGTGTTGTAGGGCAGGGTGCTATAATATTAAAAGGTAACTAATTAAGTTTTGTGTTTTGGTTTGGTACATTGAAGTAAGTGCTTGTAGTTATATAGGTAAGTTCATTTGTAGATTTAAAACTGCAACATAACATAAAACTGTTTTTGTATTATGTGTAAGCCAGTAATAAAGTAGTTGGTACATTGGCTAGAAATAAAAGTGAAATATCATTTTTTTTTTTACAGAACAATATCTGCATAATTACAGACGGAATGCCTACAAAAACTTGGAGGAAAAAGGAACAGAAGCAACTACAGTATTTATGCAGAACTGAGACTCAAAAGGGGCACAACGAAGAAAAAGTGGTGAATGAAAAAAGAGCCACTGGTAAGAGGACAAAGTCATTTCATAAAAATTTACTTTTGCATGGCACTGTGGCAGACGTAGAAAAGGTGTGTACTGATGTGCAGTTTCGTTTCTTTGGTCCTGAGCATGATTCCAGGGAAAATGAAGAGTTGTTAAGAGGAGGAGCTGTAGAACAGGACATAGATATTACAGTTGATACTTTTGATAGAGATTACAAACTTTTACACAATGTGGTCTCACAAACCAGAGTATGTCTATAAATGTCGACACACTCACTAGAAGATTCAAACACAGACTGTTGACTTGTATTTAAAAAGCACAAAAAGTAAATAATTATAACTGGCAAAAGTTAGCTGTGTATTTATTTGTAGAGGAATGCATTGACTTGCCCATTGGCAAGTTATGTGTAAGCAGTGCTACAATAAATTAGAAAAGAATAAAATGAAGACCACATAGATATTAGATACCCATTTTGTAAGATAATAAAATGCCTGCTAATGTGGTAAACTATAAAGGGCCAAAAATAAAAAAAATAAGTCAACATTTATGACTCTATGCAGCCTTGCGAAGGGCTGTTGTGGACTGCTCTCCAGCACCCACTACAACTCCACAAACCATGCAGTATGATGCCATCCAGGAAAACTGTGGAGCCAAATCTTGAAGTTGAGAGTGGACCTCTGAAGGGTCTCTCTGCCCTAGTGTTGTTGCGGTTGCTATTGAAGTTGAGGGTTATTTCAGCCTTGCATAGCCTTCTTCATGCTTTTACACTATTGCTATGGTTTGTCTTTAGATGGTAAAGCATGGACATAGTCCCACAAGAATATTTTTTATTTGTACCCCTTGACAATGTCTTGTGACATATTGTGCATTGCGCAAATCTGCTCACTATGAACTCCTCTTAAATGAATGAATGAATTAAATGAAATTTGTAAAGCGCGATGGCTACCCTAAGGCCTCCCAGCGCTGCAGAACGGCACAGCCATTGGATGGGCAAGTGTGAGAGTTAGACCCCATTTCTGAAGAGGTACGTTTTTAGACACTTCCGAAAAGACAGCAGATTAGGTTCACTTCGAATATGAAGTGGAAGGAAATTCCAGAGGATGGCCGCTTTGTGGGCAAAGGACCGACCGCCACATCTAGCTCTTGATATTTTTGGGGGTAGGGTGAGAAAGGCAGTCGATGAGCGGAGATTTCTTGAAGGTTGGTATGGGGTAATCAAGGATTGGATAACAGCTGGGCCTGTCTTCCAAAACGCTTTGTGTGCAGTACACAGTGTCTTGAACTGGATACTTTGCTTTATTGGCAGCCAATGCAGGGACACCAGGGCTGGTCTGGCTGACTGTCGGCGGGGGATCTGAAGAAGCAGGTGGGCGGCGCAGTTTTGAATAATCTGGAGCTTATTGATGGTATATTGAGGGGCTCCCAGAAAGAGGATGTTACCATAGTCCAGGCGACAGAGGACGAGGGCTTGGACCATGATCCTTCTGGCTTGGAAAGGGAGGAGGGGCAGAATTTTTCGCAGTAGTCTGAGTAACCCAAAGCAGGTAGCCGCAAGCTTAGCTGCTTGATGATTGAAGGTAAGGGAGCGGTCTAGCCAGATACCAAGGCTCTATATCTGGTCTTTTGGGGTGGGAGCCGGTCCAAGACAGTTAGGCCAGAGTGTCGTTGAGTTGAAAGAGGGAGAGTTGCCCAGGAACATGAGTTCCGTTTTGTCCCCGTTGAGTTTAAGGCATGAGAGTTCCATCCATCTGGCAACCTCCTCTAGGCAATGGCCTAGAGTGCAGGATGACCCATCGGGGTGGTTAAGTGCCACCACGAGCTGGGTATCATCTGCATAGGTAATGATTTTAATGCCAAATGGGTGGACGATCTCAGCCAGGGGTCTCATGTAGATATTAAATAGTGTGGGGCTTAGGGAGGAGCCCTGGGGAACCCCACACGTTAGGGGCAACTGCTTTGAGGACACTTCTCCTTCAAAGACCTTGAAGGATCGCTCACTCAGAAAGGATTGTAGCCAGGTTAGTGCTGTACCGGATACTCCAAGGCTTCTGAGTCTGAGGATCATCGTGTTATGATTAACAGTATCGAAAGCTGCGCTGAGGTCAAGGAGAATAATCGCGGCATTACCTCCTTGGTCCAGGATCCTTCTAGCCTCCTCAGTTGCTACGAGGAGGGCGGTCTCTGTCCCGAATTTGGGACGAAAGCCAGTTTGGGAGGGATGGAGTAAGTCATTGGATTCTAGAAAATCCACTAAAGTAGTGTTAATGTGTTTCTCCAGAATTTTGCTCACCCAAGGAAGGAGAGAGATTGGGCGATAATTAGAGAGGTCGTCCTGATTGAGGTTAGCTTTCTTTAGGATGGCTTTAACCATAGCACATTTCCAGGCCGGCGGGACTATGCCAGATGAGATTGAAGAGTTAACAAGGTCGAGGATAGCAGGACAGATGATCTCAGTGGCAGAGGTGAAAATGTGAGGGGGCGGGGTCTGTTGGAGAGCCGGATTTCAGTTCCATCAGGATTGGGGACAACAGGGCCAGGTCAGGGGAGGGAATTGACTCAGTAAGGGTTTGCTGCCATGTTGTGATTCTGGCGTAAATGACATAGTTAGAGGGGTTTGACTAGATGGGAAAGACAGATAGATGTTTTGAATTTTCTGCAGAAAAAAGTCTGCTAGGCTGTTACAACGTGTGAGCGCACCTTCGGGTGAGGGTGGTTTCGTTGGCAGTTGAGTGAGGGTTTTAGCGATGCGAAAAATTTCCTTGGGGGAGTTTGCAGACAAATTGATCTTGTTTTCATAGAACGCGGCTTGGGCAGCTTTGATTTCCCGTTTATAGGATCTGATTGCTTCCTATATTCTAACTTCGAGGAGTGTGAAAAGTCCTTCCTCCACTTCCTTTCAATCTTTCTGCAGGATTGTTTTAGCTCTCTCAGTTTGGGGGAGAACCAGGGGGCAGTATTCTGCCTACTGATTTTATATTTGGGTTTTATTGGAAGTACTGCATCTAGTGAGCCTTCTATCCACAGATTAAATTTCTCAGTAGCTAGGATGGGATTGGGGTCGCTGGCTGGTCTAGTGGCTTCCAGTACGTGTTTCTACTGATCAGTGGGGAGGCTAGACCAGTTCCGTTCCTGCACGTTCATGATAGATAAATGGGTGTGTTCTTCTTATTTTCTTAGTTGAAAAATGTATTATCCAATGATATTCCTTTATATCTCAGTGACATGATTTTATGTTTTGAATTTATTTTGTTGTACTTTTGTAAAATAAAAATAATTTTTTTTTATGGTAACAAAAATGGCAACTGGGACAGGATGAATTTGAAAAATGTGCACTGAGAAATGTGCAAAAAATATTAAAGGGGAGAAAAAATTAGCATGCATGATTTTTTGCAGCATTGCGAATAGCTGTAACACACTGCTCACCAGCACCTATAACAATTCTACAGTCCATGCAATACGTGGCCATTCTTGAAAACTCTGGAGCCATATCTGTTATAGAAGTCTGCACCTCTGAAGGGACTTTCTGGCTGGGTATTGTTGCAGCTGCCACTGATGTAGATGGTCCTCCAGCTTCCCTCTGGTAGATCGCCCATTGGAGACGTTTTCTTTGATAGGTTTTAAGATAATATAAGATGGACATCGTCCCACATGAATATTTTTTGTTCGGCCCTCTAGAGAGGGTCTTGTCACTAGGTTTGCAGCAGTTTTTGATTCCCCATAAATTTGGACAACAATGGATAGTTTGATGTTTGTTTGGCAATTATGTTGTGTTTGTGAGTTCAAATGTTGAAAGTTATTTTTTGAAACTTGTTTTTTAGAAATATGTTGTTAAAGTAGAGTTAAACCAATATGTTACTAAACAGCTAGACTCAAACTTTGAGTAAAATATGTCTATATATATGTTTTACATTTTGTCATTTGTATTTGTGCCAACTGAGGTCATTGCAACCTCCAGTGTTGCTGTGAAGAAGGAAAATGCATTTTTGATGTAGTTATTTTGACAAATGAATACAATGAGAAAGTTAAATTAGTATCTTGCTAAATAGCTACACTGAAACTTTATGTAAAATAAATCTATATATGTGTTTTACTCTTTGTCAAAAACACCCGGTATTCGCAGTGTGTCCTTGGCAATTGTACTCAAAGAATCACACAGGCACTACCTGTGTAATCATCAAGGACCGCCTTTCTCCACCACTCTGCAAAAGAGCCTCCTGGCACACTACTAGTTGTGGGATGAAGTCCCCTTGGCTATTGAGGGTCGGTGGGGGCCAACTACTCCTCCCGTAACCTCCAGCAAGTCCCACACAGTGAGGTTGATAAGAGGTCTTCGGTGCCTCCTCTCTCCACCACTCTGCAAACGTGTCTCCTGGCACATTACTAGTTAGGGAATGAAGTTCTCTTGGATACTAAGGGACCTTGGGGACCAAGAAGCCCTCCTGGACCTTTATGTAAGTCCTACACAGCGGTATTGCTGAGATCTGGTCAGAGGCCCTGTCCCCTTTCCCCACCACTCTGCAAACACCATTGCTACTTAAAAAAACATAGAAATTCACTGAAAAAACCAAAGGTTACAGGGCCATTATAGTTAGGAAATATAATTTTAAAAACCTTAGAAATTCACTGAAAAAGCCAAAGGCTACAGGGACGTTGTAGTTAGGCTTAGATTTCACTCATACGAAACCATAGAAATTCAGTAGTTATATAGTTACCTGAGCTAACTATAACTTACACCTCCGCAATGCACTGCTTATGACCTCATATATTACATCACTCATGACAGGAGGCACATTTGCAGAGTGGTGAAGAAAGGAGGCGGGGTCTCTGGCGACTTGCCAGTCTTTTTTTTTTTTTTTAATTTATTGCCTCGTCAATTTTGGCCCCAGGGACACCATCCCACGGGGCCAGGCCTATTGTGAATAAGGGAGGGGGGCCGCAGGCCGCCCAGGTCAATTTCAGCCTTCGGGGACCCTATCCTCCAGGGCCCATCCTTGTTAAAAAAAATATTTCATACATTTAAAGGGAGGGGGCTGATTTCGTCTCCAGGGACCCCTTCCCCCGGGGCCCAGCTTCACTAGAGGTTGCCCTGGTCCTACCCAGGGCACCCACTCTGTTGGGACTGCGGTGGAGCCTCAAGGTCCCCGCGGTCTCTGCTGGCTCAGCACCTCCTACGGGAGCTGGCATTGCTTTGACAGAGAGGGAGCTGCTGAACATGTAGCTCCCCCTCTGTCAAAGCAATTATGCTCCGCTTTGAGCAAGCGAGAGCAAAATGCTATTGCTTGCTCAAAGCGGAGCACAGTTAGCTATGACATGGTGGGAGCGGTAAAGCTCCCGTCAAGCCACAGCAAACAGCTTTGTCCCAGGGTTGGGCAACCCAGGACATAGCAGGAGCTGGCCCTGGGTTGTGGCGGTCCCAGGACCATGTATGGCTCCAAGAGGGTGACCGCGCGGCCCCCCTCCTTTCTTCTTTTAGGTAGGGCTTGCCCCAGGGAGGTGGAGGTCCCAGGGGCCGAGAATGGCCACACAGCCCCACTTCCATTTTAAAAAAAAAATTTGGGCCACCGGGGAGGTGGTTGTTCCTGGGGCCCAAGGGTGTCCATGAGGCCCTGCATGTAAAAAATAAACAGCCACTGGGAGGTGGTGGTCCCCAGGGTGGGGGGGGGTCCACAAAGCCCCCCATTTCATTACCATTAGCCCGGGGAGGTGGTGGTCCCCAGGGCTGTGGGAGAGGCGTGGGCACCCCCTGCATAATTAAAATACACTGCCACAGGGGTTTGGCCCACCTGGGGGCTTCCTTGAAAAGACACGAGGGAGCCCGCACATCTTTTTTCTTTCAATTTTGCCTCAGATACTCAGGTCTATCCACAAATTTGTGTCAAAAATTAATAAAGAAATGCTTTCAACCCTTGGCGGGGTCCCTGTGGGACCCCCCAACCACATCTTGGAGGTCAGGGTATTCCTACCCTGCCCCTTTTTCTTTTCTTTTCTTTACATTTTTTGAGGGACTAGGCTTCAAGCCGTGTCCCAAAATGGCTGCCAACACCTCTTGGTTGAAGTGTTGGCAGCCAATCAAATTTCAGCACGATGACTGTGGTTTCACAAGTCCACTACAAGGCTCCTCGTCCGCAGATATCTATATTTCTTAAACTTAAATATTTCTAAAACTACTGAACAGATTACACCAAATCACAAAAAGCACGCTTTCCGGACCAACATCTAGCTTTCTGCCATATTTGGTGTCATTCCGTTCAGCATGTTTAGAATCCCTATGGGAAAATGCATGGGGAAAACGGGTTTTGGGACCCTCATTTTTTCTCGGCCCTCGCTTTACAGATCACCCAGAAACTGTCAACACAGCAGCTGAACTGACTGCAGCAAATGTTTTGAAAATGTCGTAGAGATTCGTCAATGAGCACCAAAGTTATTGGCAAAACAAAAAACGCTTTTCCTATAAAAACATGGGGCTAATCATAACTACCTACTGGCAAAACCCAGTTTTGTAGACACCAGCAACCATTTTGGATTTTCTGTCTACTTAAACCACATACACAGGTTTCTCAACACTACGCTTTGAGAAACCTTGTGATGCGCGTTACGCTTTGAGAAACCTTCTGATGCGCGTACCTGCTATTGCTGAACTTCACAGACTAGCAGCAGTATCAGAGAAATAAGCAGTGTCTGAGAAAAGCATTTGCAGAGTTGGCTGGTAAACTTTATCCTCTCCGACTTTGACACATTGTAGCAGGAGACATTCCTTATGAACAGGATGACATTGTTTCTAGAATGCCTAATGCTTTTGAGACATTGTCGATGTAACAAGAGTTGTTGCATAGGAACAGAAAACATTCAAGGCATTATTAACCCCTTAAATGCTGGGCCTCACCATTCCTTTGGCTATTTGGGGTAGTTTGCGCTGAGTGCGGAATAATTGTCACGCCTAATTTTCTTCCTTTTTTTCCAACATCCTAGGGTTTTAAAGCTACTCAGGTTTTGTGGATTGCCCTGGAGGGGACAGAGAAAATATGCAAAATAAAGCTCAGTTTATTTTCTGGGGAAAAATAGGAAAAAAGTGCTCCAGATAAAAGTTTCTGTTTTTTTTTCCTACAATGACATCAATGAACAGTTTGCTGTGCTAAAGTCGCCTTCTTCCCAGGTTTCAAGAACATGCAGAGCTGAATAAAAACAATTTAAATATGACCACGGTTTTCTCATTTTTGAAGGAGGTAGCCCATTGTTCCTATTTTTTGTGCTCTCAGCCCAATTCAAGTAGTGGAAACCAGTGTGAAATGCATGGCTGATCCAGGAAAAGCTACAGATTTCTGAAAATCAGACAATTCCAAATTCAGTAAGGGGTCATGTGTTAAACCCTCAAGGTTTTCCCAAGGAAACTGAATTGAAAATGAATTGGGAAATGAGTGGGAAAAACAGCTATTTGTGACAATATTTTCATGTATAACTTTTTGTCACAGTGGCCGATTTACAAAAGCAATATGCAATTAATTTGTGCTAGAGCCGTCTGGTTCGGGGATATATAGGGTTTGAAGGTTCACCAGGAACCGAAGGAACCCAGAGCCAACAACTGAGCTGCACCGTACAATGTTTTTTTTTATTGTGTATCGAGCATAGACCAATTCATATGGTGAAATATGTATAGTGAAAAATTGGTATGAAGGAAACTTATGTATTTTTAAATGGACACAAGATATGGAGTTTAGAAGCTGTGGTTATTTTCCAGAATGTCTTCTATCTTACAGACTGGCTTATATTTGGAAGGCACAAATGCAGCAAAATCCACTTGGTAATGACAAATGTTCTACTATTCTGTGCTTCCACATGTCTTCTGATAAAAATGATAACTCACTTGTGTGGGTATGCCTAGTGCCCGCAACAACAAATGGTCCAAAACTCAATATGGGTACATCACAATTTTCCATTCAAAACGGACCCTTTTTTGCAAAGTGGGTAGCTGTCGATTTTGGGCCTTAGCTCAGTAGGCACCTAAGGAAACCTAGCAAACTTGCAAATTTTTTAAAAACAAGACACCTTGGGGAATTCAGGGTGAGGTGACTTTCAGGGCTCTTGTCTGCTTTTTGTACCCAGAATCCCTTTCAAACCTCAAACTTTGACTAAAAAAACACATTTTCCTCATATTTCTGTGATGGCAAGTTGTGGAATCTGCGGGGAGCCACAAACTTCCTTCCACCCACCATTCACCCAAGTCTCCCAAAACAAATAGTACCTCACTTGTATGGGTGGGCCTATTGCCTACAACAGGAAACGGCCCAAAACGCAACATGGATACATCACATTTTTTCACTCATAACTGACCCTTTTTTTGCAAAGTGGGTAGCTGTGGATTTTGGGCTCTAGGTCAGCTGACATCAAAGGAAATCTAGCACACAAGCACATTTTAAAAAACTAGATAACCAGGAGAGTATAAGAGTGTGTCACTTGTGTGGCTTTAACTAGATAATTTTACCTAGAAGCCATTGCGAATGTCAAACTTTGGCAAAAAAAACACACATTTTTCTCACATTTCTGTGATGGAAACTTCCGGAATCTACAAAACTCCTTCCACCCAGCGTTACTCCACTTGTGCCGATAATAACGCTGTGCCACATGTGTGGCTTGGACTAGTGCCCGCAACAGGAATGGACCAAACCAAGGTCATTGGGAGCCCTAGCGAGAGACTCCAGTTGACCTCGGTTTGATCCGTTCCTGTCATGGGCACTAGTCCCAGCCACATAAGAGGCTCAGAGTTTTTATCGGCACAAGAGCGGCGTTGCTGGGTGGTAGGAGTTTTGTGGATTCCTGCAGATTCTGGAAGATTCCATCACATAAATGTAAGGAAAATGTGTTATTTCAGGCATAGTTTGAGGTGTGCTGGGCATTTTGGTTAATAAAATCGCATGGGATCTACACAAGGCACACTACCGTGGAATCTCCTTGTTGTCTTGTTTTCAAAAATGACTGTGGTTGGTAGGGTACCATGGGTGGCTGCCGAGCATGGCCCCAAATCCCGCAGCTACACCTATCACTAATCTCTACTCATAGTGCTTTAGGTCCTTTTGTGTCAAGATCTCTTGGTTCACCCACCAAAGTGAGGTACTATTGTTATCGGGAGACCTGGGGTAATGCCGGCTGGTAGGAAATTTGTGGCTCCACGCAGATTCTAGAAGTTTGCCTCACAGACATGAGGAAAGTGTGTGGTTTTAGTCAAAATTTGCAGCATATTGTGGGATCCATGAGAAGCACACCACGCTGGACTGCGGGGTCTAGTTTTCAAAACTGTCTGGGTCTGGTAGGTTTTCCCAGGTGGTAGCCTACCCAACCCCAAAAAGTGCAGCCATTCACTATTGCAAGAGGGACGATGTTGGGAGTTAGCCACACTCTGCTGGCCCATGTGTAAAAACAACACCCAAAAAATCAAATGTCCTGTTGCTTGCCATTGGGATAGGATTTCTTAGTCTGCAGTGGAGCAGAAAGACTGAGCCTTTAGGGGTGAGGGTGGGGCGGGTGTTAGGATGGGCTAGACTCACCCTATTATTTTATTAAATAAATATATTGCTGGCATACAGTGGGCTTTCTGACCCCAGTGGCAAACCTCCTCTCTGCCCTAGGTGGGGAGGGGGGGTGGGACCGATTTATTCCTTTTGGGGCGGGGGTGTGGCCAATGCCAGAGTTCAATACCAACACCACTTTCTTTTGCGCCAAAGGCAAAATTCCTAGTGTCATGTGGACTTTTTACCCCCTGGTTGGCATATATTGAGCAACCTCCTCAATTGGGACAAACCTCTTAGCTGCTTTCAGGGCTCAGAAAGACACTATTGCCCCTTCTGGTTCAGGGGTATGGCTCAATGCCAGGGTAGGCCGATCCTTCCTTTTTTTTGTTTTGGCACTATGTGGAATTCCCTGGTGTTTAGTGACTTTCTGCCCCCCTCAGGGGCAAATTGAATGCAAACCCCTGTCTGCTCCTGGCAGCCTGGGTTTCAGAAAAACTGGTTTGTCCCATTTGGGGTGGGGGTGTGGCCAATGTCAGTTTTTCTGCCCGACCACGATCAGACAGGGGTTTGCCTTCAATTTCAATTTGCAATGCACCAGGGGTCCTTTATAGCCCTCCCCAGTGTCGGCTAATGGCTGACAGACGCACTGGGGAGGGAAATTATGCAAGTTTATATTTAGATTGTGTGTTTTATTTGGAGTGTGTATATATAATATCTTGACTTGTATTTCGATGTAAATGCACACTAATGGGGTATTCATTTATACCTTGGCATAATTAATAGCAATAGTCTCTAACTTTCAAAACCATACCCAGATTGTAAGTTGACTGCAAAGTATCTTCACTCACAAAGCACACAAACATCATAGCTACAAAGAGTGAAGGTTTCCCTACATGTAGCAGTAGTACGGTCTCCCGAATGATAAAGTGCACATCAATATAGGCATGAGATGGGCTGGGTTTAGTGCCCGCAACAGAAAAGGATCAAACCAAAGTCAATGGGAATAACACTGTACCATTTGTATCGTTCGACTTGGGGAATTGCTAGGTGGTAGGACATTTGTGGCCACCCAGAGATTCCAAAACCTTTCCATCACAGAAATGTGAGAAAAATGTGTGTTTTTAGTCAATGTTTGAGAATTGCAAGGGCTCCTGGGAAACAGAACCTTAGGAGACCCATGCAAGTCACCCTACCCTAGATTTCTCTAGGTGTCTAGTTCTTAAAAATGTGCGGGTTTGCTAGGTTCCCTTGGTGCTGGCTGAACCCAATATCCACAACTACCCACATTGCAAAAAATGGGTCATTTTTCAGAGAAAAAAATTTGATTTGTCCATGCTGTATTTTGACTGTTTCCTCTCTCGAGCATACGCATACCCTAACAAGTGAGGTACCATTTTTACTGCAAGACTCAGGGCATGCTAAGTGGAAAGAAGCTTGTGGCTCTGCAGATTCCAGAAGCTTCAATCACAGAATCCATGATTCAAATGTGTATGTTTAATCAAAGTTTGAGGTTTGCAAGTGATTCTATCTAAGATAACATAGTGAGAGCCACACAACCCGCCCCAACCTGGATTCCCCTAGGTGTGCAGCTTTCAAAAATGTGCATGTTTGCTAGGTTCCACTAGGTGCCGGCTGACTTAGGGCCCAAAATGTAGAACTACCAACATTGAAAAATGTGATGTGTCCATGTTGTGTTTTTTCCCGTTTTTTCTTGCGGGCTCTATGTGGATCCACAAAAGTGAGGTACCATTTTGATAGACTTGCTAGGCAGAAGGAAGTTTTTGGCTCCCTGCAGATTCCATAACTTTCCTTCACAGAATTGTGTGCTTATTTTAGTCACAGTTTGAGGTGTTGAGGTTTGCAAGGGATTCTGGGTAACAAAATTTGGTCAGAGCCCCACCAAGGATTCCTCTAGCTGAATAGTTTATAAAATGAACAGGTTTGCTGGGTTTCCCTAAGTGCTGGCTGAACTAGGATTCAAAATCCACAGCTACCCAGATTGCAAAAAAAGGGACTGTTTTTAGTGAAAAAATGTGATGTGTCTATTTTGCATCTTGGGTCCTTTCCCTTCGCGGACACTAGTCCTAACCACACAAGCAAGGTACCATGTTCATCAGGAATCTTCGGGAAAGGCTACATGGAAGTACGTCTGTGACTCTCTGCAGATTTCAGAACTTTATACTACAGAAATGTGCGGAAAATTTGTTTTTTTTTAGTTAAAGTTTGAGGTTTGTATGGGATTCTAAGTAATAAAATCAGGTGGGAGCCACAGAAGTCACCCCACTCTGGATTTCCCAGGGTGTCTACTTTTTAAAAATGTATGGAGTTGCTAGATTTCCATAGGTGCCAGCTGAGCTAGAGCTCAAAATCCACAGCTACAGACATTGCAAAAAAAGGGTCAATTTTCAGGGGAATAATGTGAGTGTCCATGTTGCATTTTGGCCTCTTTCCTCTTGGGGGCACTATGCATACTCACACAAGTGAGGTACCATTTTTATCGAGAGGCTTGGGGGATATGCTGCCTGCGCCTGGATACACTCACAGGTCATTAGCCACGCTATACAAATCCAGATTGATTGACTGATTGATTGAGAAGGAAGTTAGTGGTTTCCCGCAAGATTACATAACTTTCTGTCAAAGAAAGGAGGAAAAAGTGTTTTTTATTTAAAGTTTGAGGTTTGCAAGGGGTTCTGTGTACATACTCTAGTGAGAGCCACACAAGCCATCCATCTCTGAATTTATCTAGGTGTCTAATTCTCAAAAATGTACAGGTTTGCTAGGTTTCCCTAGGAGATGTCTGAGCTATGGCCCAAAATCAATAGCTACTCACATTGGAAAAAACAGGTACGTTTTCAGTAGAAAAATGTGATGCGTATATGTTGCATTTTGACCCATTTCCTGTCACAGGCACTAGGCCTCCCAACACAAGTGAGGTACCATTTTTATTGGAAGACGTGTGGGAACAAAAAATAGTAGAACATTTGTCATTACCAACTGGATTATACTGCATTTGTGCATTCCAAATGTAAGCCAGTGTGTAAGAAGAAAGACATTTTGAAAAATGCCCTGTGAATCTCATGATAGTACGGGTACCCCTAAATTCCAGATGTACAAATAACCACTGCTCCCAAACTCAATATCTTGTGCCCAATTCTGAAATTCATAGCTTTCCTTGATAACCATTTTTCAATCTACACATTTCATCATATGAATTGGTCTATACTCGGTACACAATGAAAAACCATTGTACGGTTCAGCTCTGTTGTTGGCTCTGGGTACCTCGGATTCTTGGGAAACCTACCAATCGTATATATCCCGCAACAATAAGGGTCTAGCGGACGTAATGGTATATTGCTTTTGTAAATAATCATCATGACAAAACGTTACAGATGAAAACGTTGAAACAAATGGCCATTTTTCCTACTCCTTTTCAATATTTCTTTAATTCAAGAGTTCAAGTTTATTTTTATTTGTTTGATTAATTAAAATCTTACAAAAGCTACTAAAAATTTCCATAGATAAAAGAAAATTAAAACAGTTGTATGTAGTACCAAAAGTTATAGCCAGATAAATACAGTACACGGTATAATATTTTTTAAAATACAATAGATACAGGTTTCAAATTATTTTCCTATAATTTTTTCCCAATTAAAATCAAAAATTTTAAAAATGCAGAGTTCAAGGAAATATCATCAGCGCTTAAACATGCTATCAAGGCTTGCCTACATGTCCTTACTCCACGATCATTAAATAGTCTCTTAAATATACTTTTCCTTTCATTTTCTAATTCGGGGCAAAGACACAGTAAATGAATAATATTCTCTTGTACTGTTTTGCACAACCTACATTGAGTATCCTCTTCTGATTTCTTCCATGTCGGTAAATGACATAATCCCGGCATTAAGCCAAATCGAGCATTAATGAAAATATGTTTGTTTTTTTGTGACCACGATGTTTCCAAATATTCTTGGACCTTTTTTTCTGAAATCCATTTATTATTGGCCATGCATGTTTTCTTTTTACAAATATTTCTTTGTCTTTTATCAGCGATAGATGATTGGTTAGTTTATTAATTGTTTTTTTAAAGCTTTCCCGTGCAATAGTAGTTTCCCAAATAGGTATAACGCCAAATTCTTCTATCACTTCATTTAAATAAGTCCACACTTGCAATTTCCTATTAGCTTTTACTTCATGCCATAGTAGCTGGGAGATTTGATTTTCATGATCATTTTTAATACGGTTCCACACTTTCAGAGATTGACCTTTTCTTGCATATAACTGGTTATTTAACCCAAATTCCAGCCTCACTTGAGCTTGCGAGGCATTGTTAGGCAGACAAAATAGGGTTTTATAAATTCTTGCAACCGCATTATTAATAATCTCCGCATCCTTCCCGTTTAGTACCTCACTACCATATGTCAAAGTCGGTAGCAATTTTGCTGTGATAACCTTTAAGAATGGATGGTAAGACAAATCACTTATTGCTTTCTGGATGATCCTAAATGCTGCTAGCAAAGAATTTGCTTTCCTGTTGATATCCTTTTTTTGGGGGAGAAAGTTCCCATTATCATTAAATATGACTCCAAGATATTTATAAGATTCAACTTGCTCTAATCTAGATTCTTCCAGTAACCATTTATATTTATATTTTATTCTTGTATTTTTTGTAACTACCATTACTTTAGTCTTTGCTTCATTTATTATCATATTGTTGTCCTTTGCATATATTGAGATACAATCAATTAACCGTTGCAATCCAATTTTAGTTTGACTTAAAAGAATAACATCATCTGCATACAGCAACTTGGATATTTGCTTATCGGCTAGCTTTGGTGGATGCGCATTTACACCATTTAGAGTTGCTGTAAGATCTGCTAAAAACAAGTTAAAAAGGAGCGGGGCTAGGACGCACCCTTGTTTTAATCCACCAGCCATGTGTATTTCTCTTGTTAGCCCTCGACCGTCACCGATCCTCACCCTGATCCAAGTGTCCGTATACAAAAGTTGAACCAATTTTAATAATAAATCCGGAATTTCCTGCTCTTTTAGTTTTTGCCACAGACGTTGTCTATTCACACAGTCAAAAGCCGATTTAAAGTCTACAAAGCAAAGATACAAGGGCTGTTTTGCTGAAATTGCCTTATTCATTAATACAGATACAATTAAAATGTTTGTAGAAGTACCTAGACCTTTAATGAATCCTGTTTAATTCAAAGGCAGAACCCGTTTTTCCTTTACCCAATCTGTTAAGCTTGATAGTAAAACTCCTGCAAATAACTTTGGGTTATCAAACGATAATTCTCCGGCAATTGCCAGTTTCCTTTTTTAAAAATAGGAGATATTAATGACCCTCTCCAAGATTTTGGAATCAACCCCGTCTGAACAACTTCATTGAAAACCTCTGCTAGGTATTCCGACCAGAAGTCCGGATTTTCTTTGTAAAGAGAAAACGGAATGCCATTTGGGCCTGGTGCCCCGTCTTTTTGTTTCTTTATTAGCTTGGCCACTTGGGTTTTTGTTATGTTAATTTCTATATCACATTCTAAATCTACTTTAACCATCCCAATCTGTTTGGCATTCAAAGTATTTGCTTTAGCAACTGGGTTTAAATGTTTTATAAGGAATGTAGACCATTCTTCTTCAATTAACACGGATACTACTGCAGTTTTGTTAGGTCTTACTAAGCCATTTATTATTTTCCCAAACTCCCTTGAGTTTGTTTGATTACTTGCGTAGTATATTTTGGTCCACAAATCCTGCCTGGCTTTGTTTTTTTCGTTCCAGATTAGTTTCCGCAGAATTTGATTTACCATTTTTAATTGAATTTGTAAATCTTCATTATTTGGGAACTTGATGATCTGTTTCCTAAGTGTATTGCGGGTCCTTCTTGTTTTCCTAACCGTATATGTTAGATTGATCTTAGTTTCCCATTTTTTCATTTCACTCACTTGTTTAATCTCAACGCTAGATGTAGACTCAAAAGACTTAACTAGTTTCTGTATAAAATGTTCCCATTGGTCAATTGCCGACCTCTTAGTTTTTTCTTTAAAACATTCTTTTACCATGCCTTGCGCCTTTTCATTTATTTTATCCATATTGTTTGTTTTCCATATAAGTTTCCTATAATTGATAGTACACGTCTGGCCTTGCATTGTTAAATACTTTTGATGTTTCAAGCATGACAATTTTATATTAATTAGTTGTTGACTATGGTCGCTATCAGCCACCTTCCTTAACTGATACGACATTATGTTATTAAAGATGTTTAGTGATACCATCGTGTAATCAATTTGTGATTTAGAATAGTGTGAAAAAAAAAAAATGACCAAGCCGGTGGTATATCCGAAATGAATCTACCATTTAATATTCTTAGGCCCAGTGCTTCTATATCCATCAATAAATTTCGCCCTATTGAGTTCTGTTTAATATGTATAGCAGGATCCATTATTTGCTCAGGAATTGCCCACTGTTGGTTTTGAGACTGTACAACATCATCTCGTAAAAGGGGTATTAATAGATTTAAGTTAAAATCACCCGTTAGAATGAAATCAGCAAAGGGATCTTTCATTATTTGCTCCAATAAAAGGCTTATCAGGGCAGTACACATATCCTTCCTCGATTTCTGTTTTGGTGGGATATATATATTTATTATAATTAGAGCTTTTAATTGTTTATGTTCACCTGATGCTAAACGCATCTTTACCATTTGAAGATTGGAATTGTTCGTAGCTAACTGCTCATGATCAACTTTCAAATCAATTGATATAAATGTTGCCAGACCCCCACACGGGCGACCAAATTTTTGAGTTTTAGTTGCAGGCTCGAAATAACCTTTATATCCTTCTATCAAAAATGGGTCAATTGCCCACGTTTCCTGCAATAATATAATTTGAAAGGAACTTGATAGACTATCTATTTGAACATTTTTTGTCTTTTTACATATCCCATTTATGTTCCAAGAGCACATTCCTATTATTAAACTATCCATATTCCATTCTTTTTTATTATCTTCAAGTGTATTCTGTAATTTTCCTTCATTTCCATGTAATGCTGTCAAAATCCACTCTTTATTTATTCCGTTGGCTTTATCCACTTTTGTTTCATTAAACAGCTTTTCATCTTCACTATCTATTTTTCCAAGGGGATTTTTTAATATAGAATAGACCGTATCGTCATTTTTCTTTTTTCCCTTTTTTTTATTGGACTTTCTTCTTTTATCAGCGGTGTTGGATATACCTTTGGGGCTGGTTGACTAATTGTTATCCCCCAACTACGAAAAATTTCTTGTTCATGGATAATTAGTTCCGCTATATCATCAGTAGCCACAGTCAGCAGAGTTATTGGATGCCCACCTTCAGGATTTTTAGAAATCCAACGCATTCTAAATCTTCTGTTGTCACTTTTTCTAATAGTGGAATTGATTTCAACAAGCGAAGTATGTTTCCTCTATTCAAAATGTCTTGTTTGCCCCGTGAGTCGTATAATGGTTTAAGGATAATTTGGGCAGGCCTTTTGGGGAGCGGCACTTCTTGCTTTCTTTCCTTGCAATCATAATATTCATTATATACAACTTGTTTAGCTTGACCACTTTTTACAATAACTAGTTTCTCCCATTTTTGTATTTGAATCACATGCTCTTTTAGTTCTAACAATTCTATCGATTTTATCGAATTGTTCTTAGTTTCCTCTTTCCGCTGATTTAGTGCGGCTATATTTTCCTTCTGTCGAATTAAATTACCGCCTATTCTTGGTGCAGTATTTTGCCCTCCTTGGATTGTCCTCGGAATCGCTGGATCAATACATGTTTGTTCCTCCTTACAGTTACTGGATGAGGATTTAAATTTAACGGGGATCAAAGGGCTCTTTGCTTATTCAATCTGATCACTTTGAATATTTTCAATAGATTCCATTTTTATTACACAACCGTTTCTTTTCAGACTACTTTTTTCATCTCTTTCTAATCCTTTATTTTTCTCCGTTCGTGGTACACAGAACCTTTGGCCCTTGTTATCTAATATAGTTTTATTTATCGTGGAGAGTTTTTGGTCAGTGAGATGTTTCAAAGGCTTCATAAAGATATCGTAATACTTTTCTTTCTCTTGCAGTATTTTTTCAAGCTGACTCCCCAATAAATCATCTTTTTGTTTTTCTATAAGTGTTTTCATATATTTTTCTTCTTTTACCGTAACCTTGGGGGCTTCCAACTTGGAGTCTGTTTTTGCTGCAAACTCTTTCTTGGCCTTATTTCTTGCTTTGCGCAGTTTTTTCCTTTGTCTTTTTGTTAATTCCATGTTTTCTTCCAGGACTATTGAATCTTCCGTAACCTCTCCTTCTTTATTCTGCTGTGCTAAGTCTATTGAATCTTCCTTAACCGCTCCTTCTTTGTTCCGCTGTTCAGATTGATCAAGCAATGTATCCTTTTCTATTAACTTATTTGACTCTTGCTTAACGCTCTGCTTTATTTCCGAGCTTAATTTAATCCAATCATCGGAGTAAGTTATGTGACCAAACTGCATCTCTTTTCTTTCTTCTGTAGAAACTAACATATTTTTCTTTTTTTCTGATTACCACATCTCCTGTTCTTTAATATCATGTTTTTTCCTAACAATTTCTTTAACGTCATCTAATATCGTATGCACAACTTCCGGGATACTCGCTAATTTATTTATTATAGGTGCACATGTACAGTCTAAGTAAGTTGAGGCCGCTTCATTTTGTGCTTTAATTATCAAACTATTTAACTCCGCCAACTTGTGATCGATTCCAGAGACTGCATTTGCCATCACTCCAAGTATTTCTATTTGAGTGTCCATTTTATTTGACTGATATGTCAATGCTTCAAGGGTTAGTACTGATGTTTGGTAAAATATATCCCATATTGATCCCGGATCCTGATCGTTTATATGTTTTTTTGCTTTTAGATCAGTATATATTTCCTTATTTTGAGTAGCCTCAACCCGATTAGTATCTTGATTATCTAATAAGCTCTGTGTATTAACCAGTCTATTTATTTTTTTACTACTGCTTGCAATTTTGAATACTGATTGATCATTGAATCCTAGGGTTTTTTCCTTGAAGAACGATGTTTGTAACTGATCAGGAGTATCACTTTCCAGCTCTTTATGACTCAGTTCCATATTTATTCCTCGATCCATTCCCTTTGGTATACTCATCCCCAGTAGGTTGTTACTATTACCATTTATTTGTGTTTGCTTTCCTTGTTCGAGGTTGTGAACATTATTTTTCCTTGTTTCAACCTTAACTTATATTGGTAGTGGAGCCCCTGGAGTCATTGGACTCATAACCATATCATCTTGTGCCATTTCTTCTGTTAGTATTTCAATCTCACACAAATCTGCATCACTTTTATTTCTTTGAGTGTGTGATACTGGAATTAAAGGCTCTAAGTCCACTCTTTGTTCAGTTATAGTTCCCTGTAGACTTTCAAGTTGCGGGTTAATAGTTTGCTCCTGTTCCCGCTCTAGACCAAATGTTTGAATTTTTCTTTCCAAGGTGTTAGTTGGCTTAATCGGAGATTGTAAGTGTTTTGTTTCCACTTCTAGTTGCATTGACATCAGTGCTCCTGCTGGATCTCTCATACAATCAAACTTATAAGGTATTTTTGTAGATTTTTCAAACATCCGTGCTATTGGCGAGATTAGCGTTTGATTAGAACCCTTTATCAGCCCTTTAGTATTTTTTATCACTCTTGGTGCTTGGGCTTTCCGCGTTCGTCTTGTGGGAGGGCCCGAAGTCCTTTCTTTCCCAGAGCGCATTCTCAATATCTGTTTAATTTATTTTATAAATATAATAAAATCGATCAATTTAAAGTCAATTATCAATTGTCAATTATCTGTTTGATCTACAAATATTAAGGGTGTATGAAAGGCACAAAGCAGTCATATGCAGTCGTTCCTCTGCTCCTCTACTCCTCTACTCCTCCGTAGTTTTTCCTCTGTTCTTCTGCTCTGCTTCTTCTACACAGAGCAGGAACAGGAGCCTGTGTCAGGAGGTGGAGGGGCCAAAGGAAAAAAACAGAAATCAACCTTACCAAGCGACTGCCAAGAATCTGCCAAGAATCTGGTTGGTTTTCGAGCAGTGACCAGGGCCAGGTCCACTGCACACACACTGCACACCCCTTCACCTTCACTTTAAACTTTTTTTTTTTTTCGGTTATGTCAGTAAGCCACAGTCCACAGTCCAAGGCAGGCAGTCAGCTCACCTCACCTCAGCTCCTGACAGCTCCTAACAGCAGACAGTATGCCAGTAAGCCTGGCAATCCGGTCTTTGCTGCTCCTCCTCCACTCAACACCCAGCGCGTAGCTGGGCCACAGCCTCATCCGCCAGAACTGCCAAAGTTGCTGATACTACCTGCCAAAACTACCTCAGCCGCTCACCACCACCACCGCTCTCCACCGCTGCCTTTGCCGCCACAGTCCACAGTCCAAGGCAGGCAGTCAGCTCGCCTCAGCTCACCTCAGCTCCTGACAGCAGACAGGCAGACCACAACCAACGCCAACCGCTAATGAGGGCGAGGGGCGGCCGCCAATACGAGCCGATGCGAGCTGGTACGACACGGCAGTACCAAAGCAGCACCAAGCCCTCCGACACAAGCCGGTACAGCCGGTGCGGCCGGTGCGGAGTCAAGAACGGTAACAGCGGCGAGTTCAGCGTGTTCAGCGTCTTCGTCTTCGACTGCTGCTACTGGTGCCGGTCGGTGCAAAACCGCAGACTGGACTCTGTGGCTGATATCCTTCGGGATCAAGTTTGCGCTATATAAAACTCTCCTTCAGCAACCTGCTCGCGCGCTTCAAGAGTTGTACTGTATTGTATAGAAATTATATTTATATAGAGCTAACTACCCCATATGAGACATTGAAGTGCTTTTCGGCAAGTATCACGCAACTCTGGAAACCAAAATGGATTAGTGGTGGATTAGTGTAGGGAAATTTAAGTTGTTGTGGACATGTGAGTCTTTTAGTTGGATTAAATAGGATAAAGGAGGGATAGAGGAGAGAAGAGTCTAAAAGAATTTATTTGGGAGATCATAGTAGTAAAATGAGGTTTGGGATGAGTCAAAAGAGAGAGAGAGGAGGGAAGGGTCTAGAAAGGGTTATTAGGGAAATTATAGTAATAAAATGAGGTTTGGGATTAGTCAAAGAAGGGATAGAATATATTCAATTCAATCTGTCAAGCTGCTTGCAGTCCAAGCACACAAGACATGACTGAAGACATTATGCTGCCATTGAACACCAATTTCCAAGAAGGCAGTAGCATAAAGGATTCACTGTAGGTGTCAGAGAAGGAATGGTGGCATCCCAACGTATAGATTCTTACTACATAGTTCCACAGTAACCGTAAGTTAATTATAATGTAACATTATCTGCTGAATACAGATGCAACCCACTGCCATTCCATCTGTAAAGACCTCCAAGAACACATGTGTTTGGTTTGCGCTATACAAATCTGCTTATATAAATATAGGCAGTCCACTTTAGATAATGCAAAATCAAGATAACTGCAGCAATGCAGTGGGGGATAGAAACAGTGTAATGAAGTTCCCCAGAGCCCCCGCACCCAATCATCCCTCCACGCCTTCCCATGTCCCCAGGCTCGCCCTGCGGCCTCCTCACCTGTTTACGGGAAGCCCCAGCGTGAGCTGGTGCAGTAGGCCTCAGAAGGCCACCGGCCCAGCCTGGGGATGTTGTTGCCAGTGATGAAGAGGTTGCAGCCAGGGATCCCGGATGGGATCTTGGTCAGTTCTTTACCCAGGCACTTGACAGCTAGGGGGGCTTCGGAACACTCACAGGGGACCAGGCAGGACTGTGAAGACTGCAAGGGCCACAAGCAGAGAAGGGCTGCTAGAAGGAATCATGGGTCCGATGAGGGAGGGGCATCTCTATGAGGGTGCGTATGGCCGGAGAGCGACCATCTGAATAAATGGGGCAGAACGGGGTGATGTAATGTGAGGAGGTGGACAAAGGAGTTAGTTTATTTGGGAAAACCTTGTGGGATCTAAACATATTACCCCTTGCTGAATTCAGAATTTCGTCTACTTTTCAGAAATCTTTAGCTTTTACTGGATCACCCATGGGTTTCACACTGGTTGCCACCACAAGCTGGAAGTAGGCTGCAAGCACAAAAAATAGGAAAAGTGGGCTACCTCTTTCAAAAATGCCAAAACTGTGGTAAAATAATAGGTTTTTTAATTTCGCGCTGCATGTTCCTGAAAGCTGAGATCTGGCGACTTTAGCACAGGAGACCGTTCGTTGATGCCCTTTTTAGGGAAAAAGACAGATACTTTTTTCCTATTTTCCCCAAAAAACACTTAAAATGTAACTATATTTTGCCTACTCTATCTGTCCCCTGCAGGAGAATCCAAAAACCCTGTGTACCATTAGAATCCCCAGGATGTTGAGAAAAAGGACGCATATTTGGTGTGGATTCCATATCTGGGCAAAAGGTATGGAACCCTAAGTGCGAACTACCTAAATAGCCAAAAAGGGCTCAGCGCTGGGGGGAAGTCTTAGCAGTTAAGGAGTTAACATATGTTTTTCAGAATAAATAAGTGGGGGTATGTCATCACAAACAGTTCATACCTGATCATTGGTTTGTCATCATAACCAACTCAAGCCTGTTGTATGAGCATAAGCTTTTCCACACAACAACAAGTGCAATACAGGCATTGTTTTTCAGTTAAGGCACACAACTCCTGCCCAATCAAAACTTGAGGAATATTCATATTTGAGTGGAGTTATAGCCCCTCTCTCAGTACTGTTTCTTAAAGTTCTTTTTCTCTCAGTAATGCTTCTTAAAGCTCTTTTTCAAGTGCTGACATGAGGTCAAAGAGCGCTGCACCGTCAAGACAGACCTAAAAACAAACTGTTGCTATTTCTCAGTAAATAAAATCTAATTAACAAGGTACAACCAGTGGACAATTGCATTTAAATCTGCCATCAAAAGATAGGATAACATGGTCCATAGAGTGTGATTTGAAATGCTTGCCTTTAAAACAATACTTGACTTTAGGCTTTGTAGCTTGGCCGACCATGTCGAAATATAAGACTATTTGTTCAAATGAGGTTTAGTCTTGTTCAGATATTATGTAAGGAATATCAATGTGGGTCGCTGTTCCTACACTCAAAATTACTGTGTGCAAGGATATTGTGCCCTTCTTTACTCAGTGCCTGATTTAGAGTTTGGCAAACGGGTTACTCCGTCACAAACGTGGCGGATATCCCGTCTGCCATTTTACATGTGCCATTGGATGTAATGGTCTTGTAATACGGCGGACGGGATATCCATCACATTTGTGATGGAGTAACCCATCCGTCAAACTCTAAATCAGGCCCTCGGTCTGTAAATACACGTGATAAAACCACCAGCTGCAAATGACAGCGTCAGAGACCAAGGCTTAGCTGAGACCCCACCTGACTCAGTCCCAAAGCATGTGTAAATGTGGAAGAAAGAAACCCAGCAGGACTTGTATGGCTCTGCATGGCTTAGTAAATCCAGGGTAACGCAAGGTAGTGAAAATTGCTGCCTTGCGTAACTCTGCATTGGGAAGAAATTGCCTGGGTGGAGCTTGGAGATTCCCATGCATCCACCCATGGATTTTGACGCGATCATAAATTTACTAAGGGTAGTAAACCTGGGATTTCATCAAAATGGTACACCTTCCACAACAGAAGCGTAATGAGGAGAAATACTCTTAGGATTGGTTTTTTGCAATAAGGTGTCCTAGCCAAACCTAGGCCTAGGGGGACTACTTGCAAAGCCAGGTCTTCAGCTTCTTGTTGAATTCAAGAAGTGAGGAGGGGCTCTTACGTGTAGCAGCAGTTAATTTCACACTTTAGGAACAATGTAGGATCAGCCTTTACTGCTGGATTTGGTTTTCAGTATGTGTGGCATGTGTGCAAGTGGAGTACAGAGGAGTGAAGGTGTGTGTCTGGAAAGTTTGTGAAAGCAAATGCAATTGTTGAGGTATGTAGGGCTAGTGTTATGTAGTGCTTTGAAAGAGTGAGTGTGGAGTTTGAATTGTGCTTGTTTGTGGATGGGGAGCCAGTGGAGCTGCTTCAGGTGTGGTGAGTTCTAAATGGTCTGCAGTGACTTTTTTGTTGATCCCAGTATAGAGGGTGTTTCTGAAGCCCAGCTTGCTAGTGATAGCGGCGTCCATGACTGTTTTCCGGGGAGTTGATTGGGAGCCATTTGAAAATCTTCCTCAGTATCTTCAAGGTATAGAAGCATGAGTCGGTGGCAGCATTGACTTGGGAGGTCATGTTGTGTTTGCTGCTGTTGACGATCCCAAGGCTCTTGGCATGGGTGGTGGGTGTCAGTCCTACCTCTGTTGGCAACCAGGTGGAACCTTATGGTGAAGTGCTCTTCCAAATGATCATTATTTTGGTCTTGTTGGTGTTCAGCTTCAGATAGTTGGCGATTTCAGTCATGCAGTCAATGAACTTGATCTGAGTACTGGGCCTCTTGTCGATGAAGGAGAGAATGAGTTGTGTGTCATCAGTGTAGGAGAGGGCATTGATGTCATGAGAGAAGCTGATGCAGGCTAGAGAGATCATATGTGCATTGAAGAGGGTTGGGCTCAGGGAGGATCAGTGAGGAACTCTTCAGATGAGGTTGTTGGTGTCTGAGGTGCATGGTGCCAGGCTGGCTGGATGTCGTTTAGGCGTTGGATGAGGATTGAGTGGGAGACCGTGTCAAATGCTGCAGAGAGGTCTGAGTCTTCTTTATTCAGAGTCATGCAGATGTCTGAAAACAGGCTGAGGGGTGTCGAGGGTGGTCGTTGAGGTATTCATTGAGACATCTGTGGATGATTTTCTCTAAGACATTGACAGGGAGTGGTAGCAGGATGATTGGTCTGTAGTTGGTGAGTGCTGAAGGGTCCATGAAGGGTTTCTTCAGCAATGTGAGGACACTTGCATGTTTCCAAGCATCTGGGAAGGTTGTGGAGGAGGCGGAGATATTCAGAATGAGTGTGAGCATGGCGCTGATGGGTGGCAGTCCTCTGAAGTAGGCACAGCAGGGGCAGGGGGTTCGATGGAGCACCAAAGTAGATGGACTTCAAGGTGGCAGTGGTTTCTTCTGGAGTGAATACCAGCATGCGGTTAGCTTTGGTTCTTTGGGTAAGATCAGGAGGCGTTTGGCAAAGTCTGTTGGGTCCGGTTGCGGGTTGAAGGGTTGAAGCTTGCAGTAAGTGGCGGAGATTTTGTTGCTGAACAACTGAGAGCAATTGTTGCACAGGTCCTGCGAGGGGGTGATCAAACTAGAGGCGGCCACGAAATCCTTCACAATGGCAATTCCTTTTCCCACATATAATTTACCCCATTCCTTTTCCCACATATAATTTCTCCCTTTCTTTAATTCATCACACCCTGCCACCTATTGTTAAAGCATTCAGTGTCTGGTGTAGACTACAGCGTATCAATAACCAATGAATTATCTGGATATTACAAGCTATTTGTACAGTCTTTGCCATTTTGAAACTTCAACCAAAGGGGATACTTGGGGATTGGCCACAAATAATTAAAAACCGGGTAGGACATCTGCGTAGGACCACTAAATAATGAAGGGAAATACATGGCTCTTTATTTATTGTGTTGTGAATCTCCAGCCATGCATTTGAACACTGAAATACAATTAAGCTAAGCAGAATCACAAGCTCTCATCCTTATTGAAATCTTACCACAAAAGCATCCTTTCAATTAATTTTGAACTGTTTTGACTAACCATGAGACAGTGAATCTAAGATGGAAATTAATGTAAAACCACTCCCTAACGTGCCTAGGTAACAGAATTATTGTGAGAAGTCTATAAAAGGGCTCCCATAAACACCTATAGTAAAATCCCTAAACCACCTGCATATTAATAAAAACAGTGAAAAGGCGATAAACTCTGAATAGGAGCTAGATGGACCCACTGGAGTAGTGCTCGAATCTGTGTGCTGGCTCCAACTATCATGTCAATTCTGACGCAATGTTCAGGCTTTCTCGCACCCAATCTGAGGACTGACCCAGTGCAGTCTGGTGGTGCAGAGTGCGATGACATCAGGCCACTTCCGGCGGTGTGTGCTGCTGAGAGAGAGCAGTATCGGATCGCACGGCCATTTAAAGATGGCAGCCACGAGTCGCATAAGGAGACGGTGTGCGCTGGGCACACTTTAAGGTCACATCGGTGGCCATGTACAGGGGGAGTCTTGTGGAGGCACAGTGATTTAGTGCAGCCCAGAGGAAGGCAGCACTACTGGCAGCGGGCTTTAGACCTTGGCCAGTGACCAGGAAGGCAGGACCTGCTAAGCAGGCATACAGTGGGAAGGTTGGATGGAACTGGCACATTTTGATGGGCCTGTTCTGTAGCCCTAGTTGTTGAAGTGGTCTGCCCTGGTCCACCCTCCCCTCCGTAAAGGTTGCCTTGTGGAGGGGTGGTGGTGCTGCGCAGTGTGGCCAGAGAGGCTGGTTCCCAGCCTAAACAGATCCTGGTGCAGAGTAGGTTGCTGGATGAACCTGGCCTGGGCTCCTCCCATCGCCAACTCTGAAGATAGCCCTGAACTGCCATGATGAAACTGGGCTGGCAGCTGTGGAATTCAGTAGGTGTTGTTACACTCCTTAAAAAGCAGTTGCTGACCTGGGAGTCCTTCGCACAGCAACATAACTGGGCATTCTCACTAAATCTGCACTGCACTGCACAGAAGGATATGGTGAGCTTCTGTAGGACTACAGAGGGACAGTGATTGCGCAGATGGAGTTACCCTGCTGAGTGGCTTCAGCGTTAGTGAAAAACTAATGACTGTATATCCACCTGCTAGGATCGATACAGGGGGTAACTTAAACATGGGGAGGCACTCTATGACCAAGATCCCATCACCCCAGGATTGACTTCTGGATGCTAGTTAAGTGCCTAGGATTGCATGACCTTTGACTCCTGGTTGATCAGGAGACTGTACCCTGCTCAAATAAGCTGAATACTATCCTGGCTGCCGTATCGGCCACTAGAGACACATTAGAGACATGTGGTCCTGGACATTAGCCTCCTCTGAGATGATCAAAGCAAAACTTCAGAACAGATCAATAACACAGAAATAGCGATTGTAAAAC
The DNA here is from genome assembly GCA_963921515.1 of Calotriton arnoldi. Classification (NCBI taxonomy): domain Eukaryota; kingdom Metazoa; phylum Chordata; class Amphibia; order Caudata; family Salamandridae; genus Calotriton; species Calotriton arnoldi. The sequence continues at coordinate 739,131 of CAWUFW010006652.1, forward strand.
TAAAACCAGCATCAAAAGAATTCAAGTGTCTCCTAAACTATCTCATACATGGTGGAAATATCTTAAATAAAAGTCTGAAGACTCAGAGAGACCCGCATGATGAAATAATGTATGCATAATAGGGCTGTCAGAGAGAGTTGAAGGCTGATGCATTATTACATATTTTGAGAACTGGATCTGACAAATAGTGGCCGTGAGTGTGCTAGACAAGTTTGGGAACATGTCTGCGTTGTGTAGTGGCTATCTAATATGCCAGCCCATGGAGAGAACAGAAGCACCACCTTCAACGGGAATCCACCACAATATGTTATTTCGGGGTGCAGGATATGTCTTGTTTGATGGAAATATTTGTCCAGCAACAAGGGCTTTAAAGAAGAGTATGCAGTTCTGTAACACGATCCCACTGATGGCCAAAGGCAGTAGCCAAAATGGTGGCACTTCCAGGTTGCAGTCTTATTTTGCCTGTAGTAATCATTGAAGTAGGGTCAGTGAAATTGTTGTGATCCTTACCAAATTAATATGGGGTACAAATAAACATAGGGTGGCACTGACCAAGCTCCAGCTTCCTATGCAAGAAGGAGGGCTAGCTACTCCTGATTTACTCTTTAACTGCTCAACTGCAGAGGCTGGTACGGTAGTTAGCTGAGCAGGTGTGAGTATGGGTAATAGGACCCCACCTGTGATGGACCTACTGAAAAGGCTTCTGTGGGCTGCAAAGAGTACTAAACGCTGCTGGAATAGATGCCGCCATAAAAGCTGTATAGTTACATTATATGCACCTAAATTACATATTGATGAGAATTAAGTCCTAGGGTGGACAGAAAACAGGAAAATAAAAATGCCTAGTAAATGTAGGAGACCAGTTCATGCAGCATACAATATTAGATTTTAGGGAATTGAGCGAGGAATAGGATTTACCTCAGGGCCAATGACTTATCTACAGAGCAGTAGTCATTGCCCTTAAATGAACATGGAAAGTAGGGACCCATGAACCGCCTAGGAAACTGGAGTTGGAAACAAATATCCCTACTAGTCATCTGGAGTTGGCAATAAATATCACTAATAGTGGGATACACAAGGTCTGTGATTCTCTTAACCATGCACTACTCAGGCAAGTAAAACCCCCAATAGACACCTTGAATTAAAGAGGAGCAGAAGATGTAAACAGACTCATACAGAGGGGGAATGGGGCAACACTTAAACATGGCCCTACAGTATCCAGAAACGCTCACTTAAAACTCATCCATTTCTATTATGTACAGAGAGCACATATAACCCAGAGGAAGATTAATAAATATCACCCATACCTGCATGATGCCCGGAAGCATGGGCAGACTAATTACATATGGTTTTGTCCTTGTTCTCCACTCCTGTTCGCGCAGTATATCGACCCATTTTTAAGAAAAATAGCACAAAGCATTGCCATCCCTCCAATAATTATGCATGGTTATAAAACCAAAATCTTGACATATGCAGATGATGTGGCAGTTTTGACTTCTAACCCAGAAGCTGCTATAAAGGCAATAGAGACAGAAGCATCTGTATTTGGGGACATCTCCGGTTTCTCGTTAAACAAGGAAAAGACGCAAATTATCATCAAAAACAAGATTGTTTTGGCTGATAAAAGAGTAGTTAAAAAGCATTATATTTAGGTGTTTTTATCTCTTCGAAAGTGGAGACTATTGTTAATTTAAATTTAGAACCTCTGGTAGATAAAACCAAGAAAGGGTTAGCAAGGTTAAATAATTTGCATCTCACAATGATAGGCCGCTGTAACTTTATAAAGTGTTGTAAATAGAAAGTCCATGAGCCAGGTATACAAAACAGGATAGCTTTATTCAGGTTTAGTTCCAGGGTAAGTTTGGTAGAAGAAGATAAGTAGATAGTAGAATTGCCCCACCAGGAGCAGCCTCCCTGCTGCTCAGCCTGCATCCACCAACTGACACTCCACACATAACCAGGCAACCAAGCATTCCATGACATCATCACACATTCCATAACTCATCCTGGCTGAGCAGTAGGGAAGACCCAGCTGGGGAAGAGGAATGGCAACAAGTAGATTATAACACATCCCCCTTCCTTAGGAAACTAAAAGCAAAAGTGAACGAAACAAACGAAAACATCATCATATACATTACATCAGAAAAGATGGTAAGAACATTCCAAAAATGCATGCATGAAAAGTAACACTCCAAACTATACATGCATGAAATGTACATATAACATTACATCAGGAAATATGGAAGGAACATTCCAAAACATGCATGTAAAAAAACACATTCCATTCAAACTATACATGCATGAAACACGCCTCACGCCCCACGCCCCATCCCTTAGGGAAAATAAAGAAAACGAGAATTGCGAGAGCATGGCTTAAAACACCAACAAGCCTATGCCTCTAAGTATTGGGTACTCACCACCCACAACCTCAACGTAATAGGGTACACACTTCCCTATAAACTGAACTGGGGCACTCACCGCCCCACAACCTCAACGTAGTAGGGTACTCACCACCCTAGAAAACAGAACTGGGGCACACACCACCCCACAACCTCACCGTAACAGGGTACACACATCCCTATGAAACAGAGCTGGGGTACTAACCACCCCACAACCTCACTGTAACAGGGTACACACATCCCTATGAAACAGAATTGGGGTACTCACCACCCCACAAACTCACAGTAACAGGGCACACATATCCCTATGAAACAGAACTGGGGTACTAACCACCCCACAACCTCACTGTAACAGGGTACACACATCCCTATGAAACAGAGCTGGGGTATCAACGACCCCACAACCTCTCTGTAACAGGGTACACACATCCCTATGAAACAGAATTGGGGTACTCACCACCCCACAAACTCACCGTAACAGGGTACACACATCCCTATGAAACAGAACTGGGGTACTAACCACCCCACAACCTCACTGTAACAGGGTACACACATCCCTATGAAACAGAATTGGGGCACTCACCACCCCACAATGACACCGTAGTAGGGTACACACATCCCTATGAAACAGAACTGGGGTACTAACCACCCCACAACCTCACTGTAACAGGGTACATACATCCCTATGAAACAGAACGGGGGTACTCACCACCCCACAACCTCACCACACATCCCTATGAAACAGAACTGGGGTACTCACCACCCCACAACCTCAATGTAATAGGGTACACACATCCCTATGAAACAGAACTGGGGTACTCACCACCCCACAACCTCACCACACATCCCTATGAAACAGAACTGGGGTACTCACCACCCCGTAACCTACATGTAACAGGGTACACACCACCCTGTGGAACAAAACTGGGGCACTAACCGCCCCACAACCTAACACAAAAGGGAAACACACTGGGGCCCTAACCGCCCCACAACCTCACGTAATACTCCAAAAGGTCAACGTAAAAGGGTACACACTTCCCCCCACAAAACAGTATTGTAGCAATTTTAAAAAAAACAAAAAGAAAGTCTTTCACTCCGGTGAGCGATCTCTCACCCGAGGTCTCCACTCAAAACTCCACGCGGCTGCGGCATCCAATGCGATGTAGGGAGGACAAGGCACCTGAGACTCTTCAGTGTGCTCTGGCTGATCTCCACCGACAATAAAGAGTCATAGCAACTCCAAAGTTAAAATGAAGTACCACACACAGTTCGAAGATCCACCCTGGGATCGAACACCTAATCCTGACTCAAAAGTTCTATTTTCTTTTCAGCCAACTGTGCAACGTCGTCTTCAAGGAACAAATCATTTGCTGAAAGCCTATATGGCATGCAGAAAATCAGCACCTTCTTATCCCACGAGAACACCACCTTCAGTCGAGCGGAACATTTCGCCGTTCACTCAACTCTATTGGCAACGCGGTTGGCAAAAGGGTGCAAGGGGTGTACGAGGCTGGAAACAGTGAAGAATTTCGGAGTACACCACCAATCGCAAGATGGTGGCACGCAGCGTTGATGCCGCGCAGGATGGCTCCCGGCATCACCGTGCTCCCAAACGTCCATGGGAGGATACCTTGCGAGGGAGCAGACGTCAGAAGAATAGAATGGAGGGGCAGCGGGTAAGTCTGCGCGCTCTCAGTGTGTGCGCGCTGTGGACAGCTCGTGACAAGTTTTGAGTGCCTGGGAGCAGTTCAACTGCCATGGTGCAGCAGTAACCGCATTAGGCATCGCAACCGGCAAAAAGGAAAAAAAAAAACAAAGTACTCACAATAACTGATAAGTACAAGTACACCTCCTCTGTAGTGTCTGCCAAAACACACCACCAGCCTCTGTAGATGGAGCGCAGTGATACACAATTCTTGTTCCTCACAAGTAAGCGCTACTTTTAACATCCATTGCAGCGCTAGACTTTGTGGGAGTCGAATTCACGCTACTGAGAAGATTGACGACTTGGCAGACTCTGCAAATGAAGAATTAAAGCCATGAAAGTCACAGTTGGTCACCGGTCAAATGCAGCTGTGAAGTTGAAGGTCAAACGCTCTAAGCTGCAGGCTGTCCTGTCACATATCCCCCTTTTAATACAATAAATAAGAAAGCATCCTAAAATAATATATCATTCATCATTCATGTAAAACATAATCCCTAAAGCGGACAGGAACTGTTCGAATCCTACTACTGCTCCTGTACACACCATCTCCATCACCTCTTGAGACACAGCTCCCTCCGGTTTGCACACCAGAACTGGAAGCACAATCTCCTTGACCTAATAGTGCAGTATTGGAAGTTTCTCTTGGTTCAAAGTTTGCATTAGTGGAAGAAGAACGTGTCAAGTCACCAAGACCATACCAATTATCACTCACAGAACCATGACCCACTTCGCCAACCCTCTCTTTCATCTTTTGACAAATTATGTCAGCCTGTTCTTTACTCACTTTAACAAGAGCATTTCTGTTCCACCATCCTCTGTCCTGTAACAAACAGCCATGTGTGATACTCTCAAAACTTTGACAGGCACAGAAAATCTAGATTGTCCTTTGGTAACCTTAATAGGTTTGGTTTTTTAGTCAAGACCCAATCTCCTGGAACTAATTCTCTCTCTTTGACATGCATGCGTTTATCATATTCACGTTTGTAAATAACCTGTTTAGCTCTCACCCTTTCTCTAATTTTGCCCAAATCAAGATCACAAGATTGTGTGACACGATCTAATAACCATCCTGGATTCAATTCTAAACCAAAAAGTAATCTTTTATACATATATACTCCAAAAGGAGTTACAAATGTAGTTAACGGTTGTGATTCAGCTGATAAAGGAATCTGATGATAAGCTGAACGCAAATCAATAGTAGTAAAAAATGTACTACTTCCTATTTTGGCAAGCATATCATGAATCCTAGGGAGAGGAGGGCAGTCTATAATAATATTGCGATTACGTACCCTCAAATCCGCACACAAACGGATGTCACCAGAAGATTTGCGTGCGACTACAGCAGCCGAAACCCACTCAGATGAGTCAACTGGTGTTATTATATCTTGAGCACACATCTGATCTAATAATTTTTTTAAATCTTCCCTAGCTGAGAGAGGCACTGGTCTGACTTTCTGTGCAACAGGAACAGCATTACTCTTAAGCTTAATGGCATGTTCAAATCCTTTAACTGCTCCCACATTCTGGCTAAAAACACAAGCATATTTATTAAATAAATCATCTAACTTATGATCGTGTTCTTCAATATTGCTAATAGATGACACTGGCAAATCACCTAAAACAACAGGTTCAGGATGTCCAGGTCTAAGTATTATGCCTAAGCTAGCTTGATCAAGCCACCCCGGAATGTCACGTCCATTAAGTGCAACATATATTTTTATGAAAACTTCCCTTCTTTTAAATTTTATAACATCAGAGAAATAACCTTTCATTATTATGTCATATTCACCAAATGCCTTATTTTGTATTTTGTTTAGAGCAATTCCTTTAGATTTTCCTAATGAATGTCTTAAAATGTTTGATGTTGTATTCACAAGATGTTTATGGGCCTACTCTAAACCAAGAAGAGCACTGAGGTATCTCTCGCTCCCAAAAAGAGAGAGGCAGGTGGGCTCTCCCAAATCTTAAACTATATTATTGGGCCTCAATGCTGCAATATAGCCGGATGTTATTAATGGGACCTTCTCGAACGACTTCCCAAAATTTGATCCCTTCCATATTCGAATTATTGCTAGGGAAAGAGGCTTGGGGCTGTTTGTTGAGGCAAGTCGAATATTGTTACTACAAAAAAGTACGGTTTAAGTGTCTTTTGGGTGCGTATAAGGCTTGGGTCGCTATACGGAAACTCTTGGGTTTGGGGAGACTGAACTTTTATACTCCAATTCTGAACAATCCAAACCTACACGAAATGTTCAATGACGGCTATATGCAAGCTTGGTCCTTGGCAGGTATAGATAAACTAGGTACCTTTTTTTCTCCTTTTGGCCTTGTCTCGTTTGACGAGCTAAAGTTAAAGTTTGGTATTAACAACAAGGAGTTTTTACGTACCTACAGGTTAGGGATTACATTCAGCGGAAAGTGGGGGGCCAGTGGTTTTGATAAAAATGTTTTGGTTGATAGCTTAATAACGAAGAATTTATTTCGTATTGGGACAATGTGGAAGTTAGTCCTTTCCAAATAACGGTCTTAGGCATATTCTGTTGATTAATGGTGATTTATTGAGGATCACAGATACATAGAGACCCCATCCAGCAGAGAGCTGAGAACAAATGAACAGAAACTTTGAACAGCGCTAAGCAACCAGTGCCACACTCCAAATTCTAGAAGCTGTGGCTGACAGAGGGAAAAGCTAAGAACACCACATCACCTCCCCCTTCACAAATAAAACAACAAATAAATAAGTTGTTGCAAGACTAGCAACAAATAACATGGAAGACCTGTAAGAAACCATAACATGTTAAAAACAAAACAAAGTGCATGAAATAGATCAAGAAACACAATCTTGTAAGCGTAGGGGAACACGCTTTAAGCGAAACGGTCTAGACACCCTTTCAGAAGTTTCAGGCTCCTGATTCGCCATGCGTGTATGAGGCACACCGGTGGTATCCAAGGAAGACAAAGGGTGAAGTTTTGCCATCCTGCTGAGATTCCAAATCTTGTGATCACTTGTCTTTATGGTGTTTTTAAACACTTTAATAACCTGAAAAGGCTTGCTAAACTTGGAAATACCACTAGTTCTCCTTGGAGACTTAATTTTGACCCAGTCTCCAATATTAACTACTGTACTCTTGACAGCCTTTCTTTCATCATACCGAACCTTTCGTTCATTCATAATACCTTTATCCCTTTCTCTCCAACCATCCGTGCTGCCCAAATTGTCACTCACTAAGGACCTCTTGTCACACACCCAAGAGGGAACAATTTCAACATTCGCCATCCTACCTTTGAACAAACGAAAAGGAGCCACCCCAGTAGATGAATGAGGAGTGAACCGATACTCCCTGACTTTCTTTTTTAAAGCCACCTCCCAATTATCACCACAGGATCTTGCCTGTTGCATAGATTCCTTTAAAACCTTGATAAACCTTTCCACAACACCGTTGCTTTGGGGATGATATAAAGAAGCTTTCTTGTGCTTAATCCCCCTCAAGGACAGAAACTCTTGCATTGCTCTCGAGGTAAATTGAATGCCATTATCTGACAAGAGAGTTTGTGGGAAACCTTCACTCTCAAAAAGCTCATCTAAAAACTCAATCACCACAACAGACTCCACCAAATTTACCACCTTTATCACAGGCCACCGTGAAAACAAATCCATGCACACAATGACGTAACAATCTTGAGATTTGAGCCTCACAGGTCCTAAAATGTCTATCGAAATATCAGACCATGGACCAGCTGCTTGTTCCCTAACAATCATGGGTTGACATGATTGACATTTAAGCAATTTGTCACAATTTGCACACTCAGCACAATCACGAACAAGCCTCTCAACAAAAACATCCATGGCGGGCCACCAGTACGCCTCTCTGATTCTCTCCTTGGTCTTGGCAATGCCCATGTGTGAAGCATGAGCATTTTTGACTAACTTATCCCTCAAAGTAAGTGGCGGAACAAGCTTACTACCGCGCAAGAGAAGTTCTTCCACTACAGCCAAATCTTCTTTGACATGCCAAAAACCTCTGAGCATCTCATCATAGTCCTTCTTCTCACACCAACCACCTTTCACCATGGTAATGATTTTTTGTAAAACATCATCGCCCAGAAGATGTTCCCTCCATTCACTTTCTGTTATTATACCCTCACTGATTAAACAAACATTAACTTCTTCTTCTAAGTACTCCCCTCCAAACCATTCAACATCTTCAACAGTGTCATCGTCTCCAGTTCCAAGTCTCAAAAGACAATCAGTAAGCACATTATTGGCACCAGGTAAATACGACAACTCAAAATCAAACTCTTGCAGAGCTATCACCCATTTGCGAATGCGATGGGAAACAAAATCAATACCCTTCTTTGTGAAAACCTCTTTAAGAGGCTTGTGGTCAGAGAAAACTTTAAACTCTTTTCCCCACAGGAATTTCCTCAACTTGCGTATAGCCCAAAACACACCCAGAGCCTCCTTTTCCACAACCGAATAATCACATTCAGCACCTCTCAAAGGTCTGGAGATAAACTAGACTGTTTTCTCCTCCCCATCACCCTCTTGCAACAAGACAGCTCCTAGTCCAGTCGAACTTGCGTCCGTCATAAGATATGACATCTTGGCAGGGTCAAAGCAACTAAGGCACGGGGCATTATTGAGGTCCTTTTTAATGTGAACAAATTCCTCTTCACAATTCTTAGACCACACAAATTCACACCCTTTCTTCAAAAGAGATCTTAGGGATAAAGTCTCCCCTGCAAAGTTTGGTACAAATTTGAGATAAAACTCAGCCATTCCTAAGAATTTGACTAACTCATCCTTACTCGAGGGTGAGCGTAGATTAAGGATAGAATTTACTAGAGCAGCTTTTGGTTTAATACCTGCCGCTGAAACAAAGTGTCCAGGATATTCTATCTCTTCAACGTTAAACTTGCATTTATCAGCACGAAGAGTGAGACCCGCATCTTGTAATTTCTTCAAGACAGACCTCAGCCTCACATCATGTTGTTCAAGATTGACCCCAAAAATGAGTACATCATCTTGATACACTTTGACACCCTGAAGACCTCCAAGAATGCCTTCCATCACTCTTTGAAAGACGGAGGCAGCTGAAATGAGGCCAAAAGGTATCTTTAGAAACTTAAATGTTCCAAAGGGTGTCACGAAGGCTGTGAGATCTTGAGAAGTAGAGTGAAGTTTAACCTGGTGGTAAGCAGAGGTCAAATCCAAGGAAGAAAAACGCCTTGCCCCTTCAAGAGAGCACAACATCTCAGTGATGTTGGGTAAAGGGTAGTGGTCAACGATCACTGCTCTGTTGAGCTCTCTGAGGTACACAGAAAGCCGGGCCTCCCCATTAGCCTTCTGAGCCATCACAACCGGAGAGACCCACTCAGTTGCCTCAACTTCTTGAATGATGCCCTTCTTCAGAAGTTTGTCCAACTCACATTTCATACTCTCCCTTACCAAGAGAGGCACGTTCCTAACCTTTGCAACTTTTGGAACAACATTTTTCTTCAGAACAATGCGATGGACATAGTTCTTAAAGCAGCCTAGATCACTTCCAAAAACAGCAGGAAAGACCTTGATCCAATCTTGAGTGGAATGATCAACCACACTCACAGGTGGCAACTCTTTTAAGCAGACTGGAGGACTTTCGTTAGGATCAAGAAGCACATGAAGGTCCCTTTGGTGAAACCAACTAATAAGTGAATCACCTTTCATAGAAACATAGATCTTCCCAGGAATGACCCTCCCTTTGAAATCAATTGTTCCCCAAAAATATCCTAACAAGTCTAACGTCACCCCACCATACCCTTTGGGTCTGATGTCAGGTTTTGAAAGAGACACCTTGCCTAGTAAATTGTTCTCATAAAAGATCTTTGGCACCAACGTAATTTTGGCTCCAGAGTCAAACAGCATCTTAACAGGTGCATCATTAACTAGTACAAGTTCATAAGGACCATCAAATGTATCCCCAGAAACTTGGCAGATAACAATTTCTTCTACATCTTCTTCAAAAGGTCCACCTCACTGACTTTCTTTTGTGCCTTTCCAAATCTACAACACTTAGAAACATGACCTCTCTTGCCACAAATTTTGCATATGGCTTTCCAACCTGGACAGTCTTTGAAATTAGCCATATGGCCAGGGTCACCACACCTAAAGCACTTTCCTTGGAAACCTTTTTGTAAAGTTGGTTTTTTGAGGCAAAGAATTTTTGGGTTTAACAGTTTTATATACAGTTTTATCCACCACCACCTTCACTTCGGAACTCTCTTTTCATTAGAAGAGTTTTTCCTTATAACAGCAACACAAGCTTTTGAATGCTCATGACTCTTAGCTATTGTTAAGACTTCTTGAAGAGTGGGATTGTCTTTTTGCCATAAAGCATCCCTAGTCTTGTCTTGTACACAACCCAACATAAGCTGATCCCTCAAGCGTTCTTCCAAGGTGGTACCAAAATTACAAGTTGAGTCTAATTTGCATAAAATTGAAATATATTGCTGAACCGACTCTTCTTGTCTCTGCATCCTTCTTCCAAAATGATAACGTTCAAGGATAGTGCTTATTTTCGGAAGATAATGTAAGTCCAGCTTTTTTACGCAGATCTCATACTCATTGAGTGAAGCAGAGTCACTATCTGAGAGTTCAGGGAGGTGTTCAAATACTTCTTGGCCTTCAGAGCCTAAACAATGCATAAGAAGTGAAGTTTTCCTCTCTGCACTCAAAGAAGTCCCACAGACACGAGCATAATGAATAAATACCTTTTTCCACTTTTGCCATGAAAGAGGGGATCACCTGGTGAAGTTAGAAAAACGGGGGTGCTGTGACATTTTGCATTTTCGAATTAAAAGAAACTTACAGTGATAATAAAAGTACAACGTTGCTTGTCGAAAAGTAAGTAGACTATTTGCATCTACTGTGTGTGTGTACTCAATGAACAACAAGCTACAAATATCAGAACTTACAAATTATTATTACTTTATGCTAAAATGCATAATAAGCGAACATTACTTGTAGGAAGACTGAAGCTGTGCGCATCAGCGTGTAGGTAACTGATGAGCTGAAGTATAAATTGAAATTGAGTTATACTCAGCCGTGCGCGTTAGCGCATACTGTAGAAGGAAACGAGCTGTGCACATCAGTGTGTAATCTAGTGCAATCCAGTAACTCAAAGAGCTGTGCGCATCAGCGCGTAACCTTGTGTGTGCCTCACCCGTAGGTAAATCGTCACCAAAATGTGGAAGTTAGTCCTTTCCAAATAACGGTTTTAGGCATATTCTGTTGATTAATGGTGATTTATTGAGGATCACAGATACATAGAGACCCCATCCAGCAGAGAGCTGAGAACAACTGAACAGAAACTTTGAACAGCGCTAGGCAACCAGTGCCACACTCCAAATTCTAGAAGCTGTGGCTGACAGAGGGAAAAGCTAAGAACACCACAGACAATTTATCAGTCACTGAATAATGAAATGAAAGACGATCTTGATAAACAGTGTGTTAAGTGGCAGAATAAGATGACGATCTCTGAAAATGAATTTGCAAAGGCTCTTAGCTTATCTCAAACTGTTAAGTGCCATGGGCCGATCTAATCGGCCCAGCCCTGCCAAGTATCACGCATCAGGCGTTAGACTAACGCATTTCAGTGTGGTGATTCGCATCACCGCACTGAAATGCAAAGTCACGCATTATAGCCTCCTCACCTGTCAAGTCGGAGCGCTGCTATATTAAAATGTACCATACAAGCTACAATGGCAGCGCGCTGGGCGCGCTGTTCCTGGCAGGCTTGGGGGCTCTGGCGCAGCTGCAAGAGCTGCACAGTGTTACAATGTATCACTTAGGACATTAGCGTTCACTGACGTCAGGACGTCGGATTCATTGCTTGCCTAATGGCAACCGGGACATTGTACGTGACTTTAGCGGCCGCAGGTGGCATTTCTCAAAGTTTGCATGAGCAGCTGCCTGCTCTTAGGCCGTGCGGCTGGGGCAATGGCAGCATAGCGTGCCCCTCGCACCGCGTGGTGGGTGGTTCCCAGCGATGGACGCAACCGGCGGCTCGCGTACCCGCAGGCACACACTGCTGCCCTGCCGAGGGCAATATGGAAAACAGCTCACCGCTGCAGTGCTCGCACGCTGTATTCCGCAACCGGACTCGATTCCACCGGCCGCGCCTGTGAAACTGTGTGTGTGTGTGCTCAGGTCCTGGCTGAGACAGAATAATGCGGCATGAGGAGTCGTCAATGCCATCCTCGAAAGAAGTAAGTGTGCCTGAGTCCAGTATATTAGTTGCTTTAAGTGCGAAGGCCACAATTCTATTGGAAGGAGGGCGGTGCACACAGCAATACTTTTAAAATTAATGTTGTGAAGCCCCGCAACGCAACTGATGGACCCAGATGGTCCCAACTCCCGGCACGGACTACGGCCAGCGGCCCGGGGGAGCCCAGCACACGACTGTGCTCCAGCTGCCCCTGAGAGGTCACAGTGTCTGAGAAGAGTGCGCAGGACGGAAGGCGGCAGCGCGCTTGCAGCAGGAGTTGTTTTTGTGACCACGATGCGGTCCTTTACCGAATTGCTGCAATGAACCTCGCAAAGTAAGTGTGTGTCCCAGTGCCCCCTGAAGTGTGTATAATCTCTCTGACATTTAGTTGCCAATGGTATTGGTTTTAAATTAGCAGTTGTAGCGCGGTCATGATCACCTGCCTGCCAGTGCCCTCTAGCAGAAGTTCACACACAGTACGTAACAGGAGCCTGCCAGTGGTATCTCGCAGCAGAGCAGCATTGGATAGCTCTCTGTGACAGCCCTGCTGTGGTGTGATCTGTGCGTCCGAGGTAAGGGGGAGGCGGCGGACCAGGGTATGATTATTTTTTGGTGTCTGTGAGTCGAGGAGTAATGTTAAATTAATGCTGCTTGCTGTGAGTGACCTATGTGCCTCAGCTGCCTAGTGCTCAGCTACTTGTCCACGAGTCAGCTGTGTTGACTCTTTTAATTTTAAATTTAGGCACCTTATCTGTGCTGCTGTTTGCAGGGCTGAACAAAGCGATACAAAAGGGGGATGATGGACGGAACGTTTGAGCCAATCAAACACTCACCCCCAGTCAACTGATCTGGGTTTAATCCATCATCATTCTTTAGCTCACTCCACCACCCCAGTTCAGACATGGCCATATGCAAATCAGTCTGACCCTGTGCCTCATGGGAACAGTCCAGCCCGAACTGCCAAGCCATGTCTTCCCTGGACCGGAAACAAGCATCCTAGGACCGGTTTCTGGCATTCCAGCCGTCATCAGCCAGGCTTGCTTGAATCCAGTGGCAAAGTGAGCAAGGGACCCACGTCTGGGCATACCCCCGCCAACTTAGGGCGAACAAAGCGATACAAAAGGGGATGATGGACGGAACGTTTGAGCCAATCAAACACTCACCCCCAGTCAACTGATCTGGGTTTAATCCATCATCATTCTTTAGCTCACTCCACCACCCCAGTTCAGACATGGCCATATGCAAATCAGTCTGACCCTGTGCCTCATGGGAACAGTCCAGCCCGAACTGCCAAGCCATGTCTTCCCTGGACCGGAAACAAGCATCCTAGGACCGGTTTCTGGCATTCCAGCCGTCATCAGCCAGGCTTGCTTGAATCCAGTGGCAAAGTGAGCAAGGGACCCACGTCTGGGCATACCCCCGCCAACTTAGGGCGAACAAAGCGATACAAAAGGGGATGATGGACGGAACGTTTGAGCCAATCAAACACTCACCCCCAGTCAACTGATCTGGGTTTAATCCATCATCATTCTTTAGCTCACTCCACCACCCCAGTTCAGACATGGCCATATGCAAATCAGTCTGACCCTGTGCCTCATGGGAACAGTCCAGCCCGAACTGCCAAGCCATGTCTTCCCTGGACCGGAAACAAGCATCCTAGGACCGGTTTCTGGCATTCCAGCCGTCATCAGCCAGGCTTGCTTGAATCCAGTGGCAAAGTGAGCAAGGGACCCACGTCTGGGCATACCCCCGCCAACTTAGGGCGAACAAAGCGATACAAAAGGGGATGATGGACGGAACGTTTGAGCCAATCAAACACTCACCCCCAGTCAACTGATCTGGGTTTAATCCATCATCATTCTTTAGCTCACTCCACCACCCCAGTTCAGACATGGCCATATGCAAATCAGTCTGACCCTGTGCCTCATGGGAACAGTCCAGCCCGAACTGCCAAGCCATGTCTTCCCTGGACCGGAAACAAGCATCCTAGGACCGGTTTCTGGCATTCCAGCCGTCATCAGCCAGGCTTGCTTGAATCCAGTGGCAAAGTGAGCAAGGGACCCACGTCTGGGCATACCCCCGCCAACTTAGGGCGAACAAAGCGATACAAGCGGGGATGATGGACGGAACGTTTGAGCCAATCAAACACTCACCCCCAGTCAACTGATCTGGGTTTAATCCATCATCATTCTTTAGCTCACTCCACCACCCCAGTTCAGACATGGCCATATGCAAATCAGTCTGACCCTGTGCCTCATGGGAACAGTCCAGCCCGAACTGCCAAGCCATGTCTTCCCTGGACCGGAAACAAGCATCCTAGGACCGGTTTCTGGCATTCCAGCCGTCATCAGCCAGGCTTGCTTGAATCCAGTGGCAAAGTGAGCAAGGGACCCACGTCTGGGCATACCCCCGCCAACTTAGGGCGAACAAAGCGATACAAAAGGGGATGATGGACGGAACGTTTGAGCCAATCAAACACTCACCCCCAGTCAACTGATCTGGGTTTAATCCATCATCATTCTTTAGCTCACTCCACCACCCCAGTTCAGACATGGCCATATGCAAATCAGTCTGACCCTGTGCCTCATGGGAACAGTCCAGCCCGAACTGCCAAGCCATGTCTTCCCTGGACCGGAAACAAGCATCCTAGGACCGGTTTCTGGCATTCCAGCCGTCATCAGCCAGGCTTGCTTGAATCCAGTGGCAAAGTGAGCAAGGGACCCACGTCTGGGCATACCCCCGCCAACTTAGGGCGAACAAAGCGATACAAAGGGGATGATGGACGGAACGTTTGAGCCAATCAAACACTCACCCCCAGTCAACTGATCTGGGTTTAATCCATCATCATTCTTTAGCTCACTCCACCACCCCAGTTCAGACATGGCCATATGCAAATCAGTCTGACCCTGTGCCTCATGGGAACAGTCCAGCCCGAACTGCCAAGCCATGTCTTCCCTGGACCGGAAACAAGCATCCTAGGACCGGTTTCTGGCATTCCAGCCGTCATCAGCCAGGCTTGCTTGAATCCAGTGGCAAAGTGAGCAAGGGACCCACGTCTGGGCATACCCCCGCCAACTTAGGGCGAACAAAGCGATACAAAAGGGGATGATGGACGGAACGTTTGAGCCAATCAAACACTCACCCCCAGTCAACTGATCTGGGTTTAATCCATCATCATTCTTTAGCTCACTCCACCACCCCAGTTCAGACATGGCCATATGCAAATCAGTCTGACCCTGTGCCTCATGGGAACAGTCCAGCCCGAACTGCCAAGCCATGTCTTCCCTGGACCGGAAACAAGCATCCTAGGACCGGTTTCTGGCATTCCAGCCGTCATCAGCCAGGCTTGCTTGAATCCAGTGGCAAAGTGAGCAAGGGACCCACGTCTGGGCATACCCCCGCCAACTTAGGGCGAACAAAGCGATACAAAAGGGGATGATGGACGGAACGTTTGAGCCAATCAAACACTCACCCCCAGTCAACTGATCTGGGTTTAATCCATCATCATTCTTTAGCTCACTCCACCACCCCAGTTCAGACATGGCCATATGCAAATCAGTCTGACCCTGTGCCTCATGGGAACAGTCCAGCCCGAACTGCCAAGCCATGTCTTCCCTGGACCGGAAACAAGCATCCTAGGACCGGTTTCTGGCATTCCAGCCGTCATCAGCCAGGCTTGCTTGAATCCAGTGGCAAAGTGAGCAAGGGACCCACGTCTGGGCATACCCCCGCCAACTTAGGGCGAACAAAGCGATACAAAAGGGGATGATGGACGGAGCGTTTGAGCCAATCAAACACTCACCCCCAGTCAACTGATCTGGGTTTAATCCATCATCATTCTTTAGCTCACTCCACCACCCCAGTTCAGACATGGCCATATGCAAATCAGTCTGACCCTGTGCCTCATGGGAACAGTCCAGCCCGAACTGCCAAGCCATGTCTTCCCTGGACCGGAAACAAGCATCCTAGGACCGGTTTCTGGCATTCCAGCCGTCATCAGCCAGGCTTGCTTGAATCCAGTGGCAAAGTGAGCAAGGGACCCACGTCTGGGCATACCCCCGCCAACTTAGGGCGAACAAAGCGATACAAAAGGGGATGATGGACGGAGCGTTTGAGCCAATCAAACACTCACCCCCAGTCAACTGATCTGGGTTTAATCCATCATCATTCTTTAGCTCACTCCACCACCCCAGTTCAGACATGGCCATATGCAAATCAGTCTGACCCTGTGCCTCATGGGAACAGTCCAGCCCGAACTGCCAAGCCATGTCTTCCCTGGACCGGAAACAAGCATCCTAGGACCGGTTTCTGGCATTCCAGCCGTCATCAGCCAGGCTTGCTTGAATCCAGTGGCAAAGTGAGCAAGGGACCCACGTCTGGGCATACCCCCGCCAACTTAGGGCGAACAAAGCGATACAAAAGGGGATGATGGACGGAACGTTTGAGCCAATCAAACACTCACCCCCAGTCAACTGATCTGGGTTTAATCCATCATCATTCTTTAGCTCACTCCACCACCCCAGTTCAGACATGGCCATATGCAAATCAGTCTGACCCTGTGCCTCATGGGAACAGTCCAGCCCGAACTGCCAAGCCATGTCTTCCCTGGACCGGAAACAAGCATCCTAGGACCGGTTTCTGGCATTCCAGCCGTCATCAGCCAGGCTTGCTTGAATCCAGTGGCAAAGTGAGCAAGGGACCCACGTCTGGGCATACCCCCGCCAACTTAGGGCGAACAAAGCGATACAAAGGGGATGATGGACGGAACGTTTGAGCCAATCAAACACTCACCCCCAGTCAACTGATCTGGGTTTAATCCATCATCATTCTTTAGCTCACTCCACCACCCCAGTTCAGACATGGCCATATGCAAATCAGTCTGACCCTGTGCCTCATGGGAACAGTCCAGCCCGAACTGCCAAGCCATGTCTTCCCTGGACCGGAAACAAGCATCCTAGGACCGGTTTCTGGCATTCCAGCCGTCATCAGCCAGGCTTGCTTGAATCCAGTGGCAAAGTGAGCAAGGGACCCACGTCTGGGCATACCCCCGCCAACTTAGGGCGAACAAAGCGATACAAAGGGGATGATGGACGGAACGTTTGAGCCAATCAAACACTCACCCCCAGTCAACTGATCTGGGTTTAATCCATCATCATTCTTTAGCTCACTCCACCACCCCAGTTCAGACATGGCCATATGCAAATCAGTCTGACCCTGTGCCTCATGGGAACAGTCCAGCCCGAACTGCCAAGCCATGTCTTCCCTGGACCGGAAACAAGCATCCTAGGACCGGTTTCTGGCATTCCAGCCGTCATCAGCCAGGCTTGCTTGAATCCAGTGGCAAAGTGAGCAAGGGACCCACGTCTGGGCATACCCCCGCCAACTTAGGGCGAACAAAGCGATACAAAAGGGGATGATGGACGGAGCGTTTGAGCCAATCAAACACTCACCCCCAGTCAACTGATCTGGGTTTAATCCATCATCATTCTTTAGCTCACTCCACCACCCCAGTTCAGACATGGCCATATGCAAATCAGTCTGACCCTGTGCCTCATGGGAACAGTCCAGCCCGAACTGCCAAGCCATGTCTTCCCTGGACCGGAAACAAGCATCCTAGGACCGGTTTCTGGCATTCCAGCCGTCATCAGCCAGGCTTGCTTGAATCCAGTGGCAAAGTGAGCAAGGGACCCACGTCTGGGCATACCCCCGCCAACTTAGGGCGAACAAAGCGATACAAAAGGGGATGATGGACGGAGCGTTTGAGCCAATCAAACACTCACCCCCAGTCAACTGATCTGGGTTTAATCCATCATCATTCTTTAGCTCACTCCACCACCCCAGTTCAGACATGGCCATATGCAAATCAGTCTGACCCTGTGCCTCATGGGAACAGTCCAGCCCGAACTGCCAAGCCATGTCTTCCCTGGACCGGAAACAAGCATCCTAGGACCGGTTTCTGGCATTCCAGCCGTCATCAGCCAGGCTTGCTTGAATCCAGTGGCAAAGTGAGCAAGGGACCCACGTCTGGGCATACCCCCGCCAACTTAGGGCGAACAAAGCGATACAAAGGGGATGATGGACCGGAGCGTTTGAGCCAATCAAACACTCACCCCAGTCAACTGATCTGGGTTTAATCCATCATCATTCTTTAGCTCACTCCACCACCCCAGTTCAGACATGGCCATATGCAAATCAGTCTGACCCTGTGCCTCATGGGAACAGTCCAGCCCGAACTGCCAAGCCATGTCTTCCCTGGACCGGAAACAAGCATCCTAGGACCGGTTTCTGGCATTCCAGCCGTCATCAGCCAGGCTTGCTTGAATCCAGTGGCAAAGTGAGCAAGGGACCCACGTCTGGGCATACCCCCGCCAACTTAGGGCGAACAAGCGATACAAAGGGGATGATGGACGGAGCGTTTGAGCCAATCAAACACTCACCCCCAGTCAACTGATCTGGGTTTAATCCATCATCATTCTTTAGCTCACTCCACCACCCCAGTTCAGACATGGCCATATGCAAATCAGTCTGACCCTGTGCCTCATGGGAACAGTCCAGCCCGAACTGCCAAGCCATGTCTTCCCTGGACCGGAAACAAGCATCCTAGGACCGGTTTCTGGCATTCCAGCCGTCATCAGCCAGGCTTGCTTGAATCCAGTGGCAAAGTGAGCAAGGGACCCACGTCTGGGCATACCCCCGCCAACTTAGGGCGAACAAAGCGATACAAAAGGGGATGATGGACGGAGCGTTTGAGCCAATCAAACACTCACCCCCAGTCAACTGATCTGGGTTTAATCCATCATCATTCTTTAGCTCACTCCACCACCCCAGTTCAGACATGGCCATATGCAAATCAGTCTGACCCTGTGCCTCATGGGAACAGTCCAGCCCGAACTGCCAAGCCATGTCTTCCCTGGACCGGAAACAAGCATCCTAGGACCGGTTTCTGGCATTCCAGCCGTCATCAGCCAGGCTTGCTTGAATCCAGTGGCAAAGTGAGCAAGGGACCCACGTCTGGGCATACCCCCGCCAACTTAGGGCGAACAAAGCGATACAAAGGGGATGATGGACGGAGCGTTTGAGCCAATCAAACACTCACCCCCAGTCAACTGATCTGGGTTTAATCCATCATCATTCTTTAGCTCACTCCACCACCCCAGTTCAGACATGGCCATATGCAAATCAGTCTGACCCTGTGCCTCATGGGAACAGTCCAGCCCGAACTGCCAAGCCATGTCTTCCCTGGACCGGAAACAAGCATCCTAGGACCGGTTTCTGGCATTCCAGCCGTCATCAGCCAGGCTTGCTTGAATCCAGTGGCAAAGTGAGCAAGGGACCCACGTCTGGGCATACCCCCGCCAACTTAGAGGCGAACAAAGCGATACAAAAGGGGATGATGGACGGAGCGTTTGAGCCAATCAAACACTCACCCCCAGTCAACTGATCTGGGTTTAATCCATCATCATTCTTTAGCTCACTCCACCACCCCAGTTCAGACATGGCCATATGCAAATCAGTCTGACCCTGTGCCTCATGGGAACAGTCCAGCCCGAACTGCCAAGCCATGTCTTCCCTGGACCGGAAACAAGCATCCTAGGACCGGTTTCTGGCATTCCAGCCGTCATCAGCCAGGCTTGCTTGAATCCAGTGGCAAAGTGAGCAAGGGACCCACGTCTGGGCATACCCCCGCCAACTTAGAGGCGAACAAAGCGATACAAAAGGGGATGATGGACGGAGCGTTTGAGCCAATCAAACACTCACCCCCAGTCAACTGATCTGGGTTTAATCCATCATCATTCTTTAGCTCACTCCACCACCCCAGTTCAGACATGGCCATATGCAAATCAGTCTGACCCTGTGCCTCATGGGAACAGTCCAGCCCGAACTGCCAAGCCATGTCTTCCCTGGACCGGAAACAAGCATCCTAGGACCGGTTTCTGGCATTCCAGCCGTCATCAGCCAGGCTTGCTTGAATCCAGTGGCAAAGTGAGCAAGGGACCCACGTCTGGGCATACCCCCGCCAACTTAGAGGCGAACAAAGCGATACAAAGGGGATGATGGACGGAACGTTTGAGCCAATCAAACACTCACCCCCAGTCAACTGATCTGGGTTTAATCCATCATCATTCTTTAGCTCACTCCACCACCCCAGTTCAGACATGGCCATATGCAAATCAGTCTGACCCTGTGCCTCATGGGAACAGTCCAGCCCGAACTGCCAAGCCATGTCTTCCCTGGACCGGAAACAAGCATCCTAGGACCGGTTTCTGGCATTTCCAGCCGTCATCAGCCAGGCTTGCTTGAATCCAGTGGCAAAGTGAGCAAGGGACCCACGTCTGGGCATACCCCCGCCAACTTAGGGCGAACAAGCGATACAAAGGGGATGATGGACGGAACGTTTGAGCCAATCAAACACTCACCCCCAGTCAACTGATCTGGGTTTAATCCATCATCATTCTTTAGCTCACTCCACCACCCCAGTTCAGACATGGCCATATGCAAATCAGTCTGACCCTGTGCCTCATGGGAACAGTCCAGCCCGAACTGCCAAGCCATGTCTTCCCTGGACCGGAAACAAGCATCCTAGGACCGGTTTCTGGCATTCCAGCCGTCATCAGCCAGGCTTGCTTGAATCCAGTGGCAAAGTGAGCAAGGGACCCACGTCTGGGCATACCCCCGCCAACTTAGGGCGAACAAAGCGATACAAAGGGGATGATGGGCGGAGACGTTTGAGCCAATCAAACACTCACCCCCAGTCAACTGATCTGGGTTTAATCCCATCATCATTCTTTAGCTCACTCCACCACCCCAGTTCAGACATGGCCATATGCAAATCAGTCTGACCCTGTGCCTCATGGGAACAGTCCAGCCCGAACTGCCAAGCCATGTCTTCCCTGGACCGGAAACAAGCATCCTAGGACCGGTTTCTGGCATTCCAGCCGTCATCAGCCAGGCTTGCTTGAATCCAGTGGCAAAGTGAGCAAGGGACCCACGTCTGGGCATACCCCCGCCAACTTAGGGCGAACAAAGCGATACAAAAGGGGATGATGGACGGAACGTTTGAGCCAATCAAACACTCACCCCCAGTCAACTGATCTGGGTTTAATCCATCATCATTCTTTAGCTCACTCCACCACCCCAGTTCAGACATGGCCATATGCAAATCAGTCTGACCCTGTGCCTCATGGGAACAGTCCAGCCCGAACTGCCAAGCCATGTCTTCCCTGGACCGGAAACAAGCATCCTAGGACCGGTTTCTGGCATTCCAGCCGTCATCAGCCAGGCTTGCTTGAATCCAGTGGCAAAGTGAGCAAGGGACCCACGTCTGGGCATACCCCCGCCAACTTAGGGGCGAACAAAGCGATACAAAAGGGGATGATGGACGGAGCGTTTGAGCCAATCAAACACTCACCCCCAGTCAACTGATCTGGGTTTAATCCATCATCATTCTTTAGCTCACTCCACCACCCCAGTTCAGACATGGCCATATGCAAATCAGTCTGACCCTGTGCCTCATGGGAACAGTCCAGCCCGAACTGCCAAGCCATGTCTTCCCTGGACCGGAAACAAGCATCCTAGGACCGGTTTCTGGCATTCCAGCCGTCATCAGCCAGGCTTGCTTGAATCCAGTGGCAAAGTGAGCAAGGGACCCACGTCTGGGCATACCCCCGCCAACTTAGGGGCGAACAAAGCGATACAAAGGGGATGATGGACGGAGCGTTTGAGCCAATCAAACACTCACCCCCAGTCAACTGATCTGGGTTTAATCCATCATCATTCTTTAGCTCACTCCACCACCCCAGTTCAGACATGGCCATATGCAAATCAGTCTGACCCTGTGCCTCATGGGAACAGTCCAGCCCGAACTGCCAAGCCATGTCTTCCCTGGACCGGAAACAAGCATCCTAGGACCGGTTTCTGGCATTCCAGCCGTCATCAGCCAGGCTTGCTTGAATCCAGTGGCAAAGTGAGCAAGGGACCCACGTCTGGGCATACCCCCGCCAACTTAGGGCGAACAAAGCGATACAAAAGGGGATGATGGACGGAACGTTTGAGCCAATCAAACACTCACCCCCAGTCAACTGATCTGGGTTTAATCCATCATCATTCTTTAGCTCACTCCACCACCCCAGTTCAGACATGGCCATATGCAAATCAGTCTGACCCTGTGCCTCATGGGAACAGTCCAGCCCGAACTGCCAAGCCATGTCTTCCCTGGACCGGAAACAAGCATCCTAGGACCGGTTTCTGGCATTCCAGCCGTCATCAGCCAGGCTTGCTTGAATCCAGTGGCAAAGTGAGCAAGGGACCCACGTCTGGGCATACCCCCGCCAACTTAGAGGCGAACAAAGCGATACAAAAGGGGATGATGGACGGAACGTTTGAGCCAATCAAACACTCACCCCCAGTCAACTGATCTGGGTTTAATCCATCATCATTCTTTAGCTCACTCCACCACCCCAGTTCAGACATGGCCATATGCAAATCAGTCTGACCCTGTGCCTCATGGGAACAGTCCAGCCCGAACTGCCAAGCCATGTCTTCCCTGGACCGGAAACAAGCATCCTAGGACCGGTTTCTGGCATTCCAGCCGTCATCAGCCAGGCTTGCTTGAATCCAGTGGCAAAGTGAGCAAGGGACCCACGTCTGGGCATACCCCCGCCAACTTAGGGCGAACAAAGCGATACAAAAGGGGATGATGGACGGAGCGTTTGAGCCAATCAAACACTCACCCCCAGTCAACTGATCTGGGTTTAATCCATCATCATTCTTTAGCTCACTCCACCACCCCAGTTCAGACATGGCCATATGCAAATCAGTCTGACCCTGTGCCTCATGGGAACAGTCCAGCCCGAACTGCCAAGCCATGTCTTCCCTGGACCGGAAACAAGCATCCTAGGACCGGTTTCTGGCATTCCAGCCGTCATCAGCCAGGCTTGGCTTGAATCCAGTGGCACAGTGAGGCACAGGGATCAGACTGGTTTGCATATGGCCATGTCTGAACTGGGGTGGTGGAGTGAGCTAAAGAATGATGATGGATTAAACCCAGATCAGTTGACTGGGGGTGAGTGTTTGATTGGCTCAAGCGTTCCGTCCATCATCCCCTTTTGTATCGCTTTGTTCGCCCTAAGTTGGCGGGGGTATGCCCAGACGTGGGTCCCTTGCTCACTTTGCCACTGGATTCAAGCAAGCCTGGCTGATGACGGCTGGAATGCCAGAAACCGGTCCTAGGATGCTTGTTTCCGGTCCAGGAAGACATGGCTTGGCAGTTCGGGCTGGACTGTTCCCATGAGGCACAGGGTCAGACTGATTTGCATATGGCCATGTCTGAACTGGGGTGGTGGAGTGAGCTAAAGAATGATGATGGATTAAACCCAGATCAGTTGACTGGGGGTGAGTGTTTGATTGGCTCAAGCGTTCCGTCCATCATCCCCTTTTGTATCGCTTTGTTCGCCCTAAGTTGGCGGGGTATGCCCAGACGTGGGTCCCTTGCTCACTTTGCCACTGGATTCAAGCAAGCCTGGCTGATGACGGCTGGAATGCCAGAAACCGGTCCTAGGATGCTTGTTTCCGGTCCAGGGAAGACATGGCTTGGCAGTTCGGGCTGGACTGTTCCCATGAGGCACAGGGTCAGACTGATTTGCATATGGCCATGTCTGAACTGGGGTGGTGGAGTGAGCTAAAGAATGATGATGGATTAAACCCAGATCAGTTGACTGGGGGTGAGTGTTTGATTGGCTCAAGCGTTCCGTCCATCATCCCCTTTTGTATCGCTTTGTTCGCCCTAAGTTGGCGGGGGTATGCCCAGGCGTGGGTCCCTTGCTCACTTTGCCACTGGATTCAAGCAAGCCTGGCTGATGGCGGCTGGAATGCCAGAAACCGGTCCTAGGATGCTTGTTTCCGGTCCAGGAAGACATGGCTTGGCAGTTCGGGCTGGACTGTTCCCATGAGGCACAGGGTCAGACTGATTTGCATATGGCCATGTCTGAACTGGGGTGGTGGAAGTGAGCTAAAGAATGATGATGGATTAAACCCAGATCAGTTGACTGGGGGTGAGTGTTTGATTGGCTCAAGCGTTCCGTCCATCATCCCCTTTGTATCGCTTTGTTCGCCCTAAGTTGGCGGGGTATGCCCAGACGTGGGTCCCTTGCTCACTTTGCCACTGGATTCAAGCAAGCCTGGCTGATGGCGGCTGGAATGCCAGAAACCGGTCCTAGGATGCTTGTTTCCGGTCCAGGAAGACATGGCTTGGCAGTTCGGGCTGGACTGTTCCCATGAGGCACAGGGTCAGACCTGATTTGCATATGGCCATGTCTGAACTGGGAGTGGTGGAGTGAGCTAAAGAATGATGATGGATTAAACCCAGATCAGTTGACTGGGGGTGAGTGTTTGATTGGCTCAAGCGTTCCGTCCATCATCCCCTTTTGTATCGCTTTGTTACGCCCTAAGTTGGCGGGGTATGCCCAGACGTGGGTCCCTTGCTCACTTTGCCACTGGATTCAAGCAAGCCTGGCTGATGACGGCTGGAATGCCAGAAACCGGTCCTAGGATGCTTGTTTCCGGTCCAGGGAAGACATGGCTTGGCAGTTCGGGCTGGACTGTTCCCATGAGGCACAGGGTCAGACTGATTTGCATATGGCCATGTCTGAACTGGGGTGGTGGAGTGAGCTAAAGAATGATGATGGATTAAACCCAGATCAGTTGACTGGGGGTGAGTGTTTGATTGGCTCAAGCGTTCCGTCCATCATCCCCTTTTGTATCGCTTTGTTCGCCCTAAGTTGGCGGGGTATGCCCAGGCGTGGGTCCCTTGCTCACTTTGCCACTGGATTCAAGCAAGCCTGGCTGATGACGGCTGGAATGCCAGAAACCGGTCCTAGGATGCTTGTTTCCGGTCCAGGGAAGACATGGCTTGGCAGTTCGGGCTGGACTGTTCCCATGAGGCACAGGGTCAGACTGATTTGCATATGGCCATGTCTGAACTGGGGTGGTGGAGTGAGCTAAAGAATGATGATGGATTAAACCCAGATCAGTTGACTGGGGGTGAGTGTTTGATTGGCTCAAGCGTTCCGTCCATCATCCCCTTTTGTATCGCTTTGTTCGCCCTAAGTTGGCGGGGTATGCCCAGACGTGGGTCCCTTGCTCACTTTGCCACTGGATTCAAGCAAGCCTGGCTGATGACGGCTGGAATGCCAGAAACCGGTCCTAGGATGCTTGTTTCCGGTCCAGGGAAGACATGGCTTGGCAGTTCGGGCTGGACTGTTCCCATGAGGCACAGGGTCAGACTGATTTGCATATGGCCATGTCTGAACTGGGGTGGTGGAGTGAGCTAAAGAATGATGATGGATTAAACCCAGATCAGTTGACTGGGGGTGAGTGTTTGATTGGCTCAAGCGTTCCGTCCATCATCCCCTTTGTATCGCTTTGTTCGCCCTAAGTTGGCGGGGGTATGCCCAGACGTGGGTCCCTTGCTCACTTTGCCACTGGATTCAAGCAAGCCTGGCTGATGACGGCTGGAATGCCAGAAACCGGTCCTAGGATGCTTGTTTCCGGTCCAGGGAAGACATGGCTTGGCAGTTCGGGCTGGACTGTTCCCATGAGGCACAGGGTCAGACTGATTTGCATATGGCCATGTCTGAACTGGGGTGGTGGAGTGAGCTAAAGAATGATGATGGATTAAACCCAGATCAGTTGACTGGGGGTGAGTGTTTGATTGGCTCAAGCGTTCCGTCCATCATCCCCTTTTGTATCGCTTTGTTCGCCCTAAGTTGGCGGGGGTATGCCCAGACGTGGGTCCCTTGCTCACTTTGCCACTGGATTCAAGCAAGCCTGGCTGATGACGGCTGGAATGCCAGAAACCGGTCCTAGGATGCTTGTTTCCGGTCCAGGGAAGACATGGCTTGGCAGTTCGGGCTGGACTGTTCCCATGAGGCACAGGGTCAGACTGATTTGCATATGGCCATGTCTGAACTGGGGTGGTGGAGTGAGCTAAAGAATGATGATGGATTAAACCCAGATCAGTTGACTGGGGGTGAGTGTTTGATTGGCTCAAGCGTTCCGTCCATCATCCCCTTTTGTATCGCTTTGTTCGCCCTAAGTTGGCGGGGGTATGCCCAGACGTGGGTCCCTTGCTCACTTTGCCACTGGATTCAAGCAAGCCTGGCTGATGACGGCTGGAATGCCAGAAACCGGTCCTAGGATGCTTGTTTCCGGTCCAGGGAAGACATGGCTTGGCAGTTCGGGCTGGACTGTTCCCATGAGGCACAGGGTCAGACTGATTTGCATATGGCCATGTCTGAACTGGGGTGGTGGAGTGAGCTAAAGAATGATGATGGATTAAACCCAGATCAGTTGACTGGGGGTGAGTGTTTGATTGGCTCAAGCGTTCCGTCCATCATCCCCTTTTGTATCGCTTTGTTCGCCCTAAGTTGGCGGGGTATGCCCAGACGTGGGTCCCTTGCTCACTTTGCCACTGGATTCAAGCAAGCCTGGCTGATGACGGCTGGAATGCCAGAAACCGGTCCTAGGATGCTTGTTTCCGGTCCAGGGAAGACATGGCTTGGCAGTTCGGGCTGGACTGTTCCCATGAGGCACAGGGTCAGACTGATTTGCATATGGCCATGTCTGAACTGGGGTGGTGGAGTGAGCTAAAGAATGATGATGGATTAAACCCAGATCAGTTGACTGGGGGTGAGTGTTTGATTGGCTCAAGCGTTCCGTCCATCATCCCCTTTGTATCGCTTTGTTCGCCCTAAGTTGGCGGGGGTATGCCCAGACGTGGGTCCCTTGCTCACTTTGCCACTGGATTCAAGCAAGCCTGGCTGATGACGGCTGGAATGCCAGAAACCGGTCCTAGGATGCTTGTTTCCGGTCCAGGGAAGACATGGCTTGGCAGTTCGGGCTGGACTGTTCCCATGAGGCACAGGGTCAGACTGATTTGCATATGGCCATGTCTGAACTGGGGTGGTGGAGTGAGCTAAAGAATGATGATGGATTAAACCCAGATCAGTTGACTGGGGGTGAGTGTTTGATTGGCTCAAGCGTTCCGTCCATCATCCCCTTTTGTATCGCTTTGTTCGCCCTAAGTTGGCGGGGGTATGCCCAGACGTGGGTCCCTTGCTCACTTTGCCACTGGATTCAAGCAAGCCTGGCTGATGACGGCTGGAATGCCAGAAACCGGTCCTAGGATGCTTGTTTCCGGTCCAGGGAAGACATGGCTTGGCAGTTCGGGCTGGACTGTTCCCATGAGGCACAGGGTCAGACTGATTTGCATATGGCCATGTCTGAACTGGGGTGGTGGAGTGAGCTAAAGAATGATGATGGATTAAACCCAGATCAGTTGACTGGGGGTGAGTGTTTGATTGGCTCAAGCGTTCCGTCCATCATCCCCTTTTGTATCGCTTTGTTCGCCCTAAGTTGGCGGGGGTATGCCCAGACGTGGGTCCCTTGCTCACTTTGCCACTGGATTCAAGCAAGCCTGGCTGATGACGGCTGGAATGCCAGAAACCGGTCCTAGGATGCTTGTTTCCGGTCCAGGGAAGACATGGCTTGGCAGTTCGGGCTGGACTGTTCCCATGAGGCACAGGGTCAGACTGATTTGCATATGGCCATGTCTGAACTGGGGTGGTGGAGTGAGCTAAAGAATGATGATGGATTAAACCCAGATCAGTTGACTGGGGTGAGTGTTTGATTGGCTCAAGCGTTCCGTCCATCATCCCCTTTTGTATCGCTTTGTTCGCCCTAAGTTGGCGGGGTATGCCCAGACGTGGGTCCCTTGCTCACTTTGCCACTGGATTCAAGCAAGCCTGGCTGATGACGGCTGGAATGCCAGAAACCGGTCCTAGGATGCTTGTTTCCGGTCCAGGGAAGACATGGCTTGGCAGTTCGGGCTGGACTGTTCCCATGAGGCACAGGGTCAGACTGATTTGCATATGGCCATGTCTGAACTGGGGTGGTGGAGTGAGCTAAAGAATGATGATGGATTAAACCCAGATCAGTTGACTGGGGGTGAGTGTTTGATTGGCTCAAGCGTTCCGTCCATCATCCCCTTTTGTATCGCTTTGTTCGCCCTAAGTTGGCGGGGGTATGCCCAGACGTGGGTCCCTTGCTCACTTTGCCACTGGATTCAAGCAAGCCTGGCTGATGACGGCTGGAATGCCAGAAACCGGTCCTAGGATGCTTGTTTCCGGTCCAGGGAAGACATGGCTTGGCAGTTCGGGCTGGACTGTTCCCATGAGGCACAGGGTCAGACTGATTTGCATATGGCCATGTCTGAACTGGGGTGGTGGAGTGAGCTAAAGAATGATGATGGATTAAACCCAGATCAGTTGACTGGGGGTGAGTGTTTGATTGGCTCAAGCGTTCCGTCCATCATCCCCTTTTGTATCGCTTTGTTCGCCCTAAGTTGGCGGGGTATGCCCAGGCGTGGGTCCCTTGCTCACTTTGCCACTGGATTCAAGCAAGCCTGGCTGATGACGGCTGGAATGCCAGAAACCGGTCCTAGGATGCTTGTTTCCGGTCCAGGGAAGACATGGCTTGGCAGTTCGGGCTGGACTGTTCCCATGAGGCACAGGGTCAGACTGATTTGCATATGGCCATGTCTGAACTGGGGTGGTGGAGTGAGCTAAAGAATGATGATGGATTAAACCCAGATCAGTTGACTGGGGGTGAGTGTTTGATTGGCTCAAGCGTTCCGTCCATCATCCCCTTTTGTATCGCTTTGTTCGCCCTAAGTTGGCGGGGGTATGCCCAGACGTGGGTCCCTTGCTCACTTTGCCACTGGATTCAAGCAAGCCTGGCTGATGACGGCTGGAATGCCAGAAACCGGTCCTAGGATGCTTGTTTCCGGTCCAGGGAAGACATGGCTTGGCAGTTCGGGCTGGACTGTTCCCATGAGGCACAGGGTCAGACTGATTTGCATATGGCCATGTCTGAACTGGGGTGGTGGAGTGAGCTAAAGAATGATGATGGATTAAACCCAGATCAGTTGACTGGGGGTGAGTGTTTGATTGGCTCAAGCGTTCCGTCCATCATCCCCTTTTGTATCGCTTTGTTCGCCCTAAGTTGGCGGGGTATGCCCAGACGTGGGTCCCTTGCTCACTTTGCCACTGGATTCAAGCAAGCCTGGCTGATGACGGCTGGAATGCCAGAAACCGGTCCTAGGATGCTTGTTTCCGGTCCAGGGAAGACATGGCTTGGCAGTTCGGGCTGGACTGTTCCCATGAGGCACAGGGTCAGACTGATTTGCATATGGCCATGTCTGAACTGGGGTGGTGGAGTGAGCTAAAGAATGATGATGGATTAAACCCAGATCAGTTGACTGGGGGTGAGTGTTTGATTGGCTCAAGCGTTCCGTCCATCATCCCCTTTTGTATCGCTTTGTTCGCCCTAAGTTGGCGGGGGTATGCCCAGACGTGGGTCCCTTGCTCACTTTGCCACTGGATTCAAGCAAGCCTGGCTGATGACGGCTGGAATGCCAGAAACCGGTCCTAGGATGCTTGTTTCCGGTCCAGGGAAGACATGGCTTGGCAGTTCGGGCTGGACTGTTCCCATGAGGCACAGGGTCAGACTGATTTGCATATGGCCATGTCTGAACTGGGGTGGTGGAGTGAGCTAAAGAATGATGATGGATTAAACCCAGATCAGTTGACTGGGGGTGAGTGTTTGATTGGCTCAAGCGTTCCGTCCATCATCCCCTTTTGTATCGCTTTGTTCGCCCTAAGTTGGCGGGGTATGCCCAGACGTGGGTCCCTTGCTCACTTTGCCACTGGATTCAAGCAAGCCTGGCTGATGACGGCTGGAATGCCAGAAACCGGTCCTAGGATGCTTGTTTCCGGTCCAGGGAAGACATGGCTTGGCAGTTCGGGCTGGACTGTTCCCATGAGGCACAGGGTCAGACTGATTTGCATATGGCCATGTCTGAACTGGGGTGGTGGAGTGAGCTAAAGAATGATGATGGATTAAACCCAGATCAGTTGACTGGGGGTGAGTGTTTGATTGGCTCAAGCGTTCCGTCCATCATCCCCTTTTGTATCGCTTTGTTCGCCCTAAGTTGGCGGGGGTATGCCCAGACGTGGGTCCCTTGCTCACTTTGCCACTGGATTCAAGCAAGCCTGGCTGATGACGGCTGGAATGCCAGAAACCGGTCCTAGGATGCTTGTTTCCGGTCCAGGGAAGACATGGCTTGGCAGTTCGGGCTGGACTGTTCCCATGAGGCACAGGGTCAGACTGATTTGCATATGGCCATGTCTGAACTGGGGTGGTGGAGTGAGCTAAAGAATGATGATGGATTAAACCCAGATCAGTTGACTGGGGGTGAGTGTTTGATTGGCTCAAGCGTTCCGTCCATCATCCCCTTTTGTATCGCTTTGTTCGCCCTAAGTTGGCGGGGTATGCCCAGACGTGGGTCCCTTGCTCACTTTGCCACTGGATTCAAGCAAGCCTGGCTGATGACGGCTGGAATGCCAGAAACCGGTCCTAGGATGCTTGTTTCCGGTCCAGGGAAGACATGGCTTGGCAGTTCGGGCTGGACTGTTCCCATGAGGCACAGGGTCAGACTGATTTGCATATGGCCATGTCTGAACTGGGGTGGTGGAGTGAGCTAAAGAATGATGATGGATTAAACCCAGATCAGTTGACTGGGGGTGAGTGTTTGATTGGCTCAAACGTTCCGTCCATCATCCCCTTTTGTATCGGTTTGCAGGGCTGGGCAGGTAGCGCGAACCGCTTTCGGGGTAATCATAATTTTTATTAGGGTTGAGGAGACTCGTTTTAATAGGCTACAGTGCCATGGCTGCCGGCTCACATTGACTGCCTGTGAGGCTGAGGC
Organism: Calotriton arnoldi; assembly: GCA_963921515.1. Lineage (NCBI taxonomy): Eukaryota > Metazoa > Chordata > Amphibia > Caudata > Salamandridae > Calotriton > Calotriton arnoldi. Next base: position 770,304 of record CAWUFW010006652.1, read on the forward strand.
TTGCCCAGTGTCTGTCTGTCTGCGGCGGTGTCCACGAGTCAGCTGACTGTGTCACTTAATTTTTGGGGCAGCTGACAAGGTGTGTTGTTGAGGAGCATCAGCTATGGCTACAACTGAAGGTAGTAGGGAGAGGTGAACATAGGATTGTGCCTATTACAGATTTAAAACTGGAGTTAATTGCCATGTTTTAGGTTGCTTATGTGCGATACTCCTTGGGTGCTGGGTTCCTATGTGTGAGATTTCAATTCTTGAGTTATGGCACTTTCACAGTTAATAGAATAAAGCAGTTGTGTACATGGAACGTAGTTTATTTAAGTAATGACTCACCTATAAGCAATGGGATGCTCTAGAATGGATTTGGAAACACCTGTGATGTTTATGCAACATTTACAATGAATAATACATACAACAGTGTCATGCCATCCTCACAATCACTCCGTAAAGCCTGTTTCCGCCGTTTTAACCTTTTACCTGCTTGATACATACATGAGCGTGTTTAGATTTAAAAGTTTTGGCGATCTAACACTGCAGGGCCAGAGACCAGAAAAGCTTGCTTTGGGGTGGTATACGCTGCCTGTAATCAGTTCTGTGCGTGCCCCTGTGCTCATCTCTGCTACCTCTGACTGGCTCTGAGGGAAAGAGGACAATTGGAGCACAGGGAGATAGGGCTTGACAGTCTGACTTCTGGTACCATGGTCAAACAAAGCATAACCTGATGCTTAAAGCCTGTCATCATGTTTAATTTTGCTCGCAAGAAAGTGTCACTCAGAGTCGTTGAATGTCACTCATAATTACACTGAAATTATGAAAATGTCACTCATAAGCAATCTGAAACCTTGGCAGCTATGCTGTGGGAGCGACTGGGAAAGAAAGAGCGTCTCCGTTTCAGTAAAGGAAGGCGACTCGAGCTCAGGGACTTCCTTGTTTATCACTACGGATCCATATGAAACTGAAAGCACTGCCCTGGGCCTCTGAATTTGGGAGCTTCAAACCTAGGGAAACCAGGGGTGGGCGAGCCAACGAATTAATTGGCACTGCCAAGCCAGAGCCGAGCAAAGGGGCGGCTCAAACTCTCAGTGCCCGTGCACGACCTGACAATATTTATCCAAGTGCAATATCCCAATTCAGGCGGGAGTGTCCCGATATTTGGAGGCAAATTCGCCTTTATTTTGGTTGTCTCCCCACTGGAATGGTGTCAACTTCAACAGAAGTCAATGAGGGAAACACATTCTCCCGATTATTTTTTATAATCTCCCACTTTTTTCTAAAATGTTGCCATGTATGTATTTCGCATGTAAACATGCATGACACCATTTCAGAGCAGGCAAGTGGGAGATTAAAAAATAAATAGAATATATTTTCTCCATTGACTTAGACAGAAGCAAAGGTAATCTGTCTGAATCGGTCTTTTGCCATGTATTTTGACGGAAAATCAGCATTTCATTTTTGGCAGTTTAATAACATAGCGCAAACAAAAACAGAGTTCTAAATTCTTTTTTTGTGTGTATTTTCTATGTAAAACTGCCAATTATGAAACGTAGACGCCTGTCACACCCTCTAATCTCCCCTTCCAAGAATTAAGGGCAAAGCAAAGCGTTCTGGCTCAGGATATATATTTCCAGCTTAATCGGCCTTGTTTCTAGCCGATCATGATTCTGCAATCCGATTCAGGTTTTTGCATGCAGGAATCGGGAGGTGGGAAACTAGCCTTGAAATAAGTAGTCTCCCACCTGAGTCGAAAGGATTGGCATGTATGTGTAAATCATGCAACAAACAAACACCATGCACACATATGATAAGGGGTCTTCAAAATTCTAAAAAAGTGCAATACATTTTTTTTTACTGACACCACAAAGGAGATGGTAACAAATTCGCAAATGTAAAGGAGTTCCCAGGGGTGCCCTTCCCCTTTGTGAACGTAGACAGAAACTTTTTTTACGAGCTGGCAATGATCCATGGACTCACAGCTTACTCCTAAAAAAGTTTGTAAAACTTTTCATTTTTTAAAATGCACCCTGTTATCCTTTCAGGAAAACAGGCTGAATAAAAAAAAAAGATTGCTGTCTTTAAATACATTCACAGACATGGTGGTCTGCAGACCCCAGCAGTCCACCATCCCTGTAATGGCAGGTAAATTATTGTTGGTCACAATTTGCAACCTACCTCATTAATATTCAAGTGGTAGGCGGAGTAGCAACCAACCACTATTCAGTATTTTGTGTCCCAATCTATTAGTATGTAGGTTCGTAAACTACCAATGTCTTCAGTAAATGTCGGTGTGCAAATTGCAACCACTTTTACCAAAAGCATTTCTTAGTACATGACGCCTCTTGGCCACACCATAATCAAACCTAAACCCCACAGGTGTCAGGAAGTGCTGTGGGCCTTCTGCACACCACAGGTGGCGCTATAATACTGATTCAGAGCCCTGAGTGACAGTGGTAGCGGATGAACTTTTAAAGCAGTGTAACATCAGCAGTTTTGCTAAGTGCCACGAGAGAGGTCCGTCAGTGGTGGTCGAATGGGGTGGGTGTGCCAGATTTCCGCCTCTAGTTCTGAGAGTATTTTGAAGCAAGCATTGGTAAAGCTGACAGTTGATGCTTTTTTAACAGGCGAAACAGCTTCATTGATTGGTGAATGTGGGTGGGAGATTGTATGGATTCACCTAGTGGGTTATGTGCAAGAATGAGTTGATGGTTGAGAGAGTGGATGGATGCATGAATGACAGTGCATAGAGAGATGAATATTTGGGTGCTTCGATGGATGAATGCATAATGTCTAAGGATCTTAGAGAGTAGAAACCACAGAAGTGATATACCACTTTCCAGCAGGTTCTGCGAGCAAAACAAAAACTTGAACCTGTAAAAACAAGTTTGAATGAGTCCAAACCTATAACAAAGGTAAATAAGGAGTTGGTTGTTTCGGGGGAGTCAAAGTATTGTGTGGAAGGCACAGTGAAGGCAGGCGGTGGCGTAAATGATGGGGCTTCCCTGCAGAATGTGATGAAGAGCTCCAGAGTCTACCATATTGCAGAAATATTCATTGGCCTTGAACTGAATTAGGGCCCCCTGAATGTTTGGTAGTCCCCCCTGCACTTCAGATGCATGTGTTGCCCCGCTGAAGGCAGGGGTGTGGCCACTGCTTAATTTGTGAAAGAAAGAATGCCGGTGCCAGAAGCTCTGCTCAGAAGTCCGAAGCCGGTGCAATTAAATGTTGGTGCACCTAATAGCGAGGCTAGTAGTCTTTATTCCACTACTAGCAACTCCCTGCCCCTTCATCTCGCTCTCACGGGTTTCTGCTTTCTCCATTTGTGATGGTTTTCCAGCCTTTCTCTTCCTCCTTCTTTCCAATTGTGTGTTTTCCCTTTGTTGTTCTCTGGAAATGTCTATTGCAGGAAAAATAAGTGCATGTCCCCAAACATATGTGCCGGTGCCCTCCACCGGCAAAAACCACCTCAAATTAAGCACTGCGAGTGGCATAGAGAAAGCAAATGAGAGATGCATGGGATCTCAGGGGGTGGGGGAGATCAAGGGGGCAAGGCAAGACACAACATGTGGAATGGGAGGTAGGGAGTACTAGGGAGAGAGTAGAAAGGGGCATCAACTTGCACAAGTGTGGCAAGACACGGGGAGCAAGAGGTAGATGTTAGGCATGGGGTGGCCAAGTTGACATGTGGGAAGCATGAGGGTGCAAGGGAGGCAGGAGAGGGTTAGCACAGTAGGCAGTGGGTTTAAGACAAGTGGCAATAGGGTGGTACAGGTGAGACTAAGAGTGGGACTGGGGTGGAGTGGCTCAGTGGCAACAAGAAGCATAGAGATATCTAATACAGCACAAGTGGGAAAGGAGCGTAGGGATGGAAAGAAGAGAGTGGTATACCACAGAGGGTAGAAGGCCTATCATGTTCAGCTTTAAAAAATGGCACTCTTGATTTTCTTACTCTGCAATATGAGTTTTGTTAAGGCTCTGGCCTTTATGCTTTGTTGAGTTTTTATCATGTTTGCAGTTTGTACATTGTGGCTTCCACATCAAGGCTGGACAGCAATACACTGTTAAGGATGTATGACACCTAAGACATTGGCTGCGCCATGTACTGGTATATTTTAGTCCCTTGTTGCGCTGTCTGCAGGGAATTGATCAAATGACCCACAGGATACTACTGGAGATATGTGAGAATGCGAACTGAGTGTGCGTTGTGTTGAGTTGAACAGATTGAGTTAAGATTCAGGCGAAGGTTATGGCTGGCTGGGATGTTGGTTGAAGACGTGAGTTCGCTGGTCCCTGTTGGATCAGTTGGGATGCTGTGCAAGTCCTGGCACATGTGTGGGGCAGGCATAGATAGTCAACTGGTTGCACTATATTTGTCCGTGGGTGGGCGGGGGGTATTGATTGCACTGTTTGCGATGTTTTCATTGCTTGCTTGACTTAGTATTTTCTCAGCAGTGGGATGGAGTTGCATGGGTGAGAGGGATGTGCACACTACCACACCGGGTATGGGATGAGGGGTGACTGTAGGCTTCTAACCTGGAACATCCAGGAACTGGGTACTTACATCAATGGCCACAGAGTACTCACCTTTCTCAAACGTCATAACATAGGCATCATGCTTGCAAAAAGCACATCAAGATGAAGCGGGTGCCTCTAGGTTGGCCAAGAAATGGCGGGCCAGGTCTATCATTCATCCTATTCCACGTTTGCTAGAGGTGTACTAATATGGGTAGCTCTAGTGGTTCCTTTCTCACTCAGAAACATGGAGGCAGATGTGGGTGGTAGGTATGTCCTGATCCAGGGCCTTTTATATGGACAAGACCTTAAGATCTTGAATGCATATGCCCCCAATACTTATGAACCCACATTCTTTTTTATAATAAAGGACTTGATCACGCAAGAGGTCCATTTGCCTCTTCTGTGGTTAGGGGACTTCGATTGCATATTGGACCCGGATCTAGATAGAACCCCAGCTAGGACAGGAACAAAACCACAAATGACGGCAGCGCTCCAGGAGATTATGGCAAACCATGAAGTGGAGGATGCATGAGGCCTACACCATCCCGCACAGAGGGTATACACCTGCCACTCTGTAACCCATTACACATATAATAGACTGGACAGGGTATTTGTGGCTGGGTTTCTTAGGCCAGAGGACATCAGGATAACCCATTTGTCACGTTCCTTGTCTGATCATTCCCCCATCAGCTGTACTGTGGCGATGGGAGTCACACCAGAAGGACTGAGGTCCTGGCAAATGCCTGCATATATCCCCGAGGATCTGGTGGGATACAAGGCACTCTCGCAATACTTGATAGGCTACTTTGAATCGAACTGGGGCTTCATCAGGTGTAGATCCAAGGAGTGGGAGGCTCTTAAGGAGGTACTGCGGAGAACTTGCATGGGATTGACTTGAGGTGTACAGCGACAGCTGCAGGCCGAGTTAATCAGGGAGGAGTCAGCACTTGCTGAGGTGCATACTGCAGATCCATTTACAGCAGACACACTCAGGGAGGAGCACATGGTACGGGGGCACATAACGTACATTTGGAAACATCTCGTTAAGTACACCCTAAAACAATATTGTCAAAAACTGCATCGAAAGGGCTACAAGTCTGGGCATTTTCTGGCCTGGATCCTCCATAGGGAACATACCTCGCCACTGAAGACACATCTGTCCACACTGGGTGGTGCCAGCATCACCTCCAGAGTGGACTTTGTGGACGTGTTCCATGCACTCCTACAAAGCGTCTACACTGCAGACCCGACCATAGACACTCATACATACACTTCATTTCGGGAAAGTTTAGACCTCCCAGGCTTGGGCCGGTTGCGATAGAGGCTTTGGATGAGCAATTAGCTCTGGAAGAGGTCAGAACGTTCTTGAAATCACTTCTGCGGTCTAAGGCTCCCAGAACGATGGGTTTTCGTCAGAATTCTGTCAGATGTACTCTGCCCTCTTAATGCAGGGACTCCTGGAGGTCTTTCTAGAGGCCATGAAGGTAGGGATATTGCCACCAACCATGCGGGAGGGCAAAATATGCATTTTACTTAAACCGGGGGGGGAGCCGCAGACAACCCTTCTGCTTATAGGCCTCTCACGATGATTAATTAAGACATGAAGGTGCTTTGCTAGTCACTGGCCTACCGCTTAATGCCCTACATGGCGCAGTTGGTCCACGAGGACCAGTGCGGCTTCAATCCAGATCGAAGCACCAGCATCAACCTGACGGCTGACCCACGTCCTGCATGAGATTGAACACTGTGACGCGGATCTTGTCCTGATTGCGGTCGATCTAGAGAAAGCCTTTGATACTGTGGTCTGGGGCTACCTGCTCGAGGTGCTGCAACTTATGGGCTTTGGTCCACGGGTCTGTGGCTGGATTCGGCTGCTTTATATGGAACTGGCGGCAAGAGTGTGTGTGGGGTGATGCCACTCAGAGCCATGGAGGCTGGGCCGTGGAACACGACCGGGCTGCCCATTGTTGCCGCTTTTATTTGCCCTCACCATAGAGCCCTTGGTGTTCTGGGTACGCAGGGAACTACATGACTGTGGCATACTATTTGGAGACACTCCGCATGTCATTTCGCTCTATGCCAATAATGCCTTGCTCTATCTCTGCTACCCCCGAGATGCTGTACCGAGGCTGCTACCGATGCTAGACAACTTCAGAAACTTTTCAGTTCTCCGGTTTAATCGTGACTAATCCCTGTTGTTTCCCCTTGCCTCCCTAGTCGGTATCCCGATAGAGCGCTTACTGGTGGTGGGACTGCGCTGGAAGACAACACATTTCAGGTACCTTAGGATTCAGATAGAGCACACTCAAAGGCTACAGCTACAACTAAATATAGACAGGGTCTTAGGTGCATTGAGGTCATCCATGGCCTTCTGGAATACATTGCCCCTCTCCCTGATGGGGAGGATGGCCATAGCTAAAATGGTTCTCCTGCCCCGTTGCTTGTACGTGCTGCAGAACAAATTTTGCCCCCTTTCATCACGGGTCTTCAAGCAGTTAGACTCCATTTTTATCTCGCTGCTGTGGGTGGGCTGACGCAGTTGAGTGTCCTTGGGAACAATGACCAAACATATGAAGACGGGTTGCTGGAAGTCCAGTGACTAGATTTGTATTACTACGCCGCACATCTTTAGTATACCGCCCGTTGTCTGGACCCGGGCGATAACTGGGAAAAGCATCTATTGTCCAGTAGAATTGCAGTGGAATGGTTGCCTAATTACTGATGAAGGGCACGGGACTCCCAGTGAAATTCCCATACATAATTCAGCAGACAGCAACAATTTGGCAATCATTTCCCCAGGTAGTCCTGAGGCAAGCTTCATTCCATAGGGAACTTACAGGTTAGGCAGTTTAGGTGGCTGATGATGGACGGCATGTCCTTCAGGGTATGGCAGGACTGAGGGTGCACCTATTTGGGCAATTTATACCCTGAGGAGACTTTTATCTCCTTCGAGGAGGCTTGCCAAGACTTTTCTCTCAGGCCTGGTCATTTTCTGCATCACGACGGCCTGGACAAAATTGCCAGAGCATCCTGGCCATGCTACCCAGCAGCACCTGAACCTACACAAACCCTGGGAATTCTCTTATCCTGTGGTGCTGGTCACCATTTGATCACACTGTTGTACAAAGCTATGCATGGTGTTGCGGAGGGGACCACTCCGCGGGCCCGCATAGCATGGGACATTGATCTTGATGATTAGGAACCGGAGCCTGGACATGTGTTAGCGAGCTCATACATTCTATTTCATGTAATGCCCGCTTTCAACTGATACACTATAATTTTCTTCACAGGACTTATCTTACACCCAGGGACCTGCATCGCACATCCCCAACCTGAGCTAATAGTTGTCTCCGTTGTGGGGTGGGTGATGCCAATTTCCTGGATTTAGCCTGGCAGTGGAGGCTGGTACGGGAATTCTGGACTCAAGTGGTCGCAGACATCAACAGAGTCACACATCTAACCATGACATGCACACCACAGTGTTGTCTGTTGGGCAATGTTAAGCACCCGAAGGACAGGAAGATACCATACAAGTTCCTACAATTGGTATTTGCCTTAGTCAGACGGAGGGTAGCCATCACATGGATGGGACAGAGGGCGCTCGAAACTACACAATGGCACAGAGATGTAATGGAGTGGACCTTGGCGGAGGAGATTCACATGCAGCTCAGTAGATGCCATTAGAGGGTAGTAGATGATCTAACTGAGTGGAAAAAACAGTGTACTACCTTGCTGGACCCGAATTCTGATAGGGTGTCGGAAGACGGTGATGACATGACTGATTGAGTGTGGCGATACATGGGAATGTGTGGAAAGCAAGGAGTGCTCAGTTTGCATACGCATTGACGAGTGGGGGGGGGCACAAGCCCGCTATGCCATATTTCCCCAGGTTGAGGATGCACTTATATGGCCACTGGCCTTGCCTGTCGAAATGTCATATTGCATTATGTGTGTATTGTTGCTCACCATGCATATCATTGACTGCTGATTTATACTTGTATTATTTTGTAAAAACTGAAAAATAAAGGTTTTTAAAAAAAAAAAAAAAGGATGTGTGACACCTGCTTGAAAACACAGCAGTGTTAGAGCTGGCCAAACAAAGCAGAGGGTCTCCATGAAGGCAAGGTGCATGGTGGCAAGGGTGTGCAAGAGTAATAACCAAACAGTTTTAACCTGAGTTTTGGGGTCTCTTTGCAGTGCTGCTGCTTTCAAGTGCTCAGCACAGGAAAGAGAAGGAGTACACTGGTGAGGCAACTGCTGTCAGTTGTGCCTTCAGGCAAAATTTAACATCGTAGCATTCTACAAACAACAACTTTATAATGCAAGTGCCGATCTGTTGACTTTACCAATGTTTGTCTGTAAAATAATTTTTTTTTTAAATTAAAATAAGACATTTCGAAATACCAGAGAAAATGCAAACACTGTCAAGACAGGCTCAATAAAGAGAAAACAGATGCACTAACCTGTGCTGTTGAACCCAGCAGGAGCGATGCTGAAATGTGCAGCCCAAAAATTCTCAACTGCGCTGTCCCAAACAAGCTCTTAAACAAATCCACTTAGAAAGAGCACAGAGGAGAAAAGGGCAAACCAAACAAAGGATAGAGGGAGAGACTGTGTCCTGAACTGCTGCTTCTGCCTTCGTATTTCTCGTTCACTTTTGAGAATATGTCTCTTCCCAGTGAACATGTGACTTGAGGAACTACCTAGTGGAAGGAATAACTAGATGTTAAATAGGTACAGAACCTACCAATGAGCCCCGTTAACTTTTGACCTTTCTCTTACAAGAGTGAAGTGCAAACTTTACCCGGCACTGCTTGTGTTTGGCTTGATCTTGGTTTTGTGTGTTTCAATTAAAGATCTCTTTTTTACCCACAAAAGAAGGAGTCCAGTTGAATGCACAGGCCTTGGTTCCATCATCATAGGCCTAAGAGTACAATCGATACTAGAGTCGAGTTATAGTCTCTGTCAAGAGCCTTAACTCAAGTTGAGTCTCACCCATACATGTGCTAATCGCTATTTCTTTGTTCAAAGTCTCTGTCAGGGAACGAAACCCTGGAAGTCACGCAAGCGAGCGAGACAAGATTGCCGCCCCCGCTAGCTTCCTCCGATGCCCACATTAACGACACTTATTTTAACACATTAAGGCTGCCAAAACGCCTTTATTCTTCCTTACATACTCATACTATGTTGAGAGCTTTACCTGGATTTGTGCAACTGCCTATTTTTTTGCCATGTTTACAGCTTGTAAGACTGAGGAGCTGATCACCGACTTCTCCTCAGCCTTGCAGCCAAAGTTTCTGTTAGGTAGGCGGAACTGCTTTCAGGAAAGGGCACGGCTAAGGCCTTGACCACTCCCACAGCTGGTTTTAGCTTTTGACCTACAGTTGCTTTGGTATATGTTTCTGCATTTCTTTATCCACCTCTTATTCCTAATTTTTACAACTTATTGGGGCATTTTATTACCATGGAGGGAAAAACTGTACATGTTAATAACAATAAATGCAAACAGCCATTTTTTTCTCCTCCACTTAAATAAAAAATTGTAGACTCTGCTGAACTATCTTTAGCCACATTATTGGAAGAATTACAGGCTGTTTGTTCTAATACTGACAATATTGCCTCAGAAATTAAAAATATTCTCAAAGATATGGCAGGTCTGTCCAAGAAAGTTACAGATAATGTGATCAAAATCCAAGATATTAATCGAAAATAGATAGCCTTTTGCCCATTACTACCAAAGTTCTTCCTATAAGCAACCTTTTATTGGATTTAGAAAACCACAATAGGAAGTGTAATTTGCCCATTTCGAACCTGCCCAAACATGTTGAAGGCAATGACTGCAGATGTTACCTAGAGAATTTATTACTTAGCCTTTTACATTTGAAATTTCCAGAAAAATCGGAAATGGATAAAGTACTCCGGACCCCATCACATTGCAAACCAGATCAATCAAAACTGTATCAAGTGCTCTTCAAAGTTCTGCAACATCACCAGTTAGTTATGATAAGGAAAGCTGCAAGAGATATTCCCTCTTTTCTGGTTAATGGTACTAAAATCTTCATTCATCAAGACTTTGTCAAAGAAACAGTTAATATTCACAAAGGATTTACAGTGCTACATCTAAGACTGCAAAACTCTGGATTTAAATACAGTCTTTTTGATCCCTCTACTATAAGAATTTGGAAAGATGACATCTCTAAATCCTTCCCATGCTTGGATGACCTCTGCACTTTCCTAGACCATCATTCTCCTCTGTCTATGGATACCAATGAGACTTCCACATGAGATTATTGTATTTCCTATTTCTCCTCAATTTTTGGCTAGCCACTAATATGATATTACTGTTTAGGGTATCATTTCCTCTGGCTACTCTTGTCCATGTGTGTGTCTGTGATTCCATCTCTCTTTAAATGATTTCATATTATCTTTTATATGTTCGTCTTTGTTGTTCTTTTTCCTTTTCCTTCTTTCATTTACTCTTAGAGCTACTTCATGTCTTTTGTGATAATCTTTATTCTTTTTCACATTGTTTATGATTATTTCTCAAAATTTTCCTTTCCTATGATTCATGGTTTCAGATAAATTCAACAGGATTAAAATTGTTTCTTTTAATGTTAAAGGCTTATGACACCTAGTTAAACGTATGAACATTTTAGATTACTTAGCAAGTCCTAAAGCTGATGTCTGTTTGCTTCAGGAAACACAAATAAATGTTAAATGTTATTGTACAGGAATAGAAATAGGTAGGTCATATACTGTCCTCCCCTGCTATAAATGAAAAAAAATGAAGTTGCTATTCTTTTCTCTAAAAAACATCAGCTCCAAATATTAGATAAACATTCCGATACTGAGGGTCGATTGTTAACATTCAAAATCCAAATTGACAATACAATTTTACATTTAATTAATATTTACTGTACAACAATGGATAATCCAACCTTTTGGGATATTTTTGCTTCTGAGGTGCTCAGGTTAGGTAATATCTCCCTCATTGTTGGAGTTGACATTAATCTAATATGCGATCCTGTTAGACAGTTTCCTCTACTACTTATCCCTCCCAAAGCTTTTCATACACTCAAAACATTCTTTAAATCTACCAAACTTGTGGATAATTGGTGCTTACACCAACCAACAAATAAAGATGTTTAAAGATGTTACTTTTTTTTCTAATCCTCATAAATCTTACTCCCAATTAGATTATTTACTAGCCTCACCTAAATTAATTATTTAAATTTCAGACCCTATTATTAGCAATATTGATATTTCATCATTTTCTAATTTCTCTGGTTTTACAATTGGATACAACCCAGAATTTGCAACATAGATGGCATATGAATGTTGATGCTACTCTCAATGACAATAATAAGTCTAAAATTGTATCTGCTATTAATGATTTTTTTCTTTTAATCCCATAGGCATTACTCCTCACATCAACCATTGGGATGCATTTAACACTTAAATCAGAGGCATAACAATATCTGTAATGTCACATGAAAACAAATCATTTAATTTCAAAATTAAGGAGTTGGATAAACAAATAGCTAAATATGAACACTTATTTATTACATCTAACCATATTACTCACAAATTTACATTTACAAAAACTTTGCTATGAATTCAATTTGCTTTTAAGCAAAAGAGCTGGCATACAGGTTTCAAATAACAAAACTAAATTCAGTTTTGGTGCTAACAGATCTCGAAGACGTCTGGCAAATTACCTTTGTATTAAAGGAGACAAAAATCAAATAAATGGTATTCACGGATTTAATGGGAAAATTGCAATGGCGTCTCGCTCTAAAGATCGCAGGGGCCAGCCACGCCCTGCAGTTATTAAACAGCTCCGTAGGAGCCCCCATAGAAATGTTTTCCATTTTTAAGCAAATGCGTAACTTTTAACAAACTCTGTAACGTTGCGCTATTTCCTTAAGTCCTGCAGTCAGCAACTTGTTTTTGTCTGCTGCGGCTACTGGCCTAAGGGCGTCATTCAAACCAGGCCTAATAAAATGCCAGCAGCTTAGTGAACTCTCTGAGTGAAAGGGAAGCCTGCCTTACAACAAATAATCGCAATGGGTGTTTATTGAAACAGCCCAGAGTGATTTCATCATTTCAGCTCCATGTCAATCAATCAATCAATCCGGGGGTTTATATAGCGCGTGTTAGAAATGGGGGTCTCTAGTTGGCAATAGCGGGCCACTGTCCAAGTAGGGACCCTTCTTCCTAAGTCAGAGTGAGAGGGCTACCCTCTTTAATACCCCTGCTCAACCCTGTGGTAACGTAGCACGAGCAGGTAGGCTTATCTCAGAGGCAGGGTGTGAAGCATTTATGATCATACACAGTAACACAATGAGGAACACTACAAAGGGACACCACACAAGTAGTTATTATAAAAAATAAGTATCTTTATATAAAGGCAGATTTATCACAAGACCAATAACTGTAAAAGCCACAATACTGTCAAAAAAATAGTATAGCTGTTGAAGGGCTGTCAAAAATAGTTCAAAGGTTGCAAAAATAAGGTTCAAGTTCAAGGCAGTGGTCTCTGCGACCCTTTCTTTCACAAAGTACCTGGGTTTAGTTGCAAAACCAACAAAGTGTCGCAAAGAAGTTGTAGCGATGATTCTCGGCACGCGAGGCCGGCGATGCGTTGAAATCCTTGCCGCAAGGGAGGATGATGCGCCGATCTGCGGGATGCGTGCGGAGGCGATGCGACAAACTTCTGCACGCTGGACCGCCCGATGCGATGACTTTCTTGCCGCGTGGGAGAAGTCGATGCGGTGATCCTGTTGCGCTGTGCGATCGTGTTGCGATGCGAAGACAAGACGCTCCGCGAGGGCGGCGAAATCCGGTGTGATGCGATCAAAGTGGCGAACGCACGGCGTCCGCACTGCGATGTCTCGAAGCGATGATTTCTGTCAGGGTTGCGAGTGCGCGGCGACAGCAGCGCGATGATCTTTCCAGCGCGTCTCGGCTGCAGCGGCTCGCAAAGGGGCGTCAGCGATGGTTTCGGGTTGCGGGCCCTCGGCGGCAGCAGCGCGATGATTTTCCCAGCGCTCTCGACTGCAGCGGCCCGCAAAGATGCGTTAGCGTTGATTTCTTACCCTCTTCTCTCTGATGCAAAATAGAGGCCCTGGAACTCACAGGAGCCTCCTCAGCAGATAGCAGTCCTCGCATGGAGGAAGCAGGAGGTTGGTGGTGGAGTCTGTTGTGCCTGAGACTCCAGCAGGAGGCTAGCTCTTTTCCTAGCCCTTGGGTGATTGCTGTACAAAAATAAAAGTTCTCTCAATAGTTCCTTTTCCTCTTCTTCAAGGTCCAGTGGTCACTGCTGCAGGCCAGTGCAAGAAACAACACACAAGCACAAGGACAGTCACTTCCTGCAGATTCCTCCTGTGGCACGGACAGAGTTTCCTCTCCAGATCCAAAAGCAATACAAAAGTAGGGGTTTGAGCACAGATATTTATACCCCAAAAGCCTTTGATCCTTGAAGCTACCAGTCCCTGAACCTAGCCAGAACCAGTTCTGCTCAGGCCTGGAGCACTTTGTTTACCAGGCTGCATCCTTCCTTTCAGAAAGAGGGGTCTGCTAGCAGACACACAGTGGGAGGTGGAGCCAGCATTCACCTTGCCAGGCACAGCCCTATTCAGATCAAAGAGCCACCCTTCCCCACACTCTAAATGCAGATCTCTCTATTCCACCAAGGTCTGACTCAGCCTGTCCTGCCCCTCTAAAACCAGACAGCCAATACACATAACGGCAGAGCACACTGGAAGGCTTAGGCAAGAAAATACCTACTTTCTAAAAGTGGTATTTTCAAACACAGAATATAAAAATAAACTTCACTACAAGGTGTATTTTAATATTCTGAGCTCAGGCATACTAAATTCGTTTTTCTACCATGTCCCTGGGGTCAGTTAGGACTATAGCATGTAATAGTCAAACTGCCCATTCTAGCCTATGAGGAACAGGTAGCCTTACAGTAGTGAAAAACGAAATGGTGCATAATTCACTACCAGGACATGCTACACACACCAAGGCATGTCCTACCTTACACATACCATGCACCCTACCCGAGGGGCGACTTACAGGATGCCAAGGGAAGGTTCAGGGGCTGGGAAGTGGTTGCACTTCACAGCCAAGATGGCAGTTCTGGACTGCACACAGACACTGCAGTGGCAGGTCTGAGACACACTTTACAAGCTGCTTCTGTGGGTGGCACACATCAGTGCTGCAGGCCCACCAGCAGCATTTGGTTTACCAGCCCTGGGCACACATAGGCCACACTACTAGGGACTAACAGGTAAACCAAATAAGCCAATCAGGGATATACCAATTCACATAGACATATTTATACAGGGAGCATTCGCGCTGTGACACTGAATGGCAGTGGCACAGCGCCCAGAGCATCTAACACCAGTAAAACAGAGGAGACAACAGCGAAAAATGGAAGGGAGACCCACGCCAATGGTGCCAGGTCTAACACACGTCCCCTCCAGCTGAAATGTGGGGAGAACTACCCATCCCCTTGGAAGTTCTCATCGCTAAGGCGGAAAAATCTGGACAGACCATCAGCATTGGCGTGTTCTGTACCAGGGCGGTGTTCCACCGTGAAGTCCATACCCTGTAGGGAAATGGACCACCTCAACAACTTGGGATTCTCACCCCTCATCTGCATCAGCCATCTGAGGGGCCTGTGGTCTGTCTGAACCCGGAAGTGAGTCCCAAACAGGTATGGTCTCAGCTTCTTCAGTGCCCAGACCACAGCAAATGCCTCACGCTCAATTGCACTCCACCTCTGTTCCCGTGGAAGTAACCTCCTACTGATGAAGGCTACAGGTTGGTCTAGTCCCTCCTCATTTATCTGTGACAGAACGGCCCCCACCCCATGCTCTGAAGCGTCTGTCTGGACAACAAATTCCTTAGCAAAATTGGGCGCCTGGAGTTCGGGTGCTGTACACATAGCAGTTTTGAGGGCATCAAAGGCTTTCTGACAGGTGTCAGTCCAGTTCACAATCTTTGGCCGCTTCTTGGAAGTCAGCTCAGTCAAGGGTGCAACAATGTTGCCATACCCCTTGACAAACCTCCTGTAATAACCCGTGAGTCCTAAGAAGGCCCTCACCTGGGTCTGGGTCCTTGGGGGCTCCCAAGTCAGGATGGTTTCAATCTTGGGCTGCAGGGCGCCACCTGGCCGCTCCCCACCTGGTGTCCCAAGTACACCACAGAACCCTGCCCAATCTGGCACTTACTGGCCTTGATTGTGAGGCCTGCTCTGCGCAGCGCCATCAACACTTCCCAGAGGTGGCGCAAGTGGTCCTCCCAGGAGGAACTAAACACTGCAATGTCATCCAGGTAGGCGGCACTGAAAGCCTCCAGCCCAACCAACACCTGGTTGACCAATCTCTGGAAGGTGGCAGGGGCATTCTTCATCCCAAAGGGCATCACACGGAACTGGTAGTGCCCATCTGGTGTGGAGAATGCTGACCTCTCCTTTGCCCCATCCGTTAAGGCGATCTGCCAGTACCCAGACGTCAGATCAAACGTGCTGAGGTACCGGGCAGCCCCTAACCGGTCTATGAGCTCATCAGCTCTGGGGATGGGGTGCGCGTCGGTCTTGGTGACCGAATTGAGACCTCGGTAGTCCACACAGAACCTAAGTTCAGGAGTGGCACCAGGCGTCGCAGCTTTTGGTACCAAGACCACGGGGCTGGACCAGGGGCTGCTAGAGGACTCAACCACCCCTAGGGCGAACATTTTGGAGACCTCCTCCTTAATGCAAGCCCTGACCCTGTCAGTTACCCTGTAAGCCTTGTGCTTGACAGGAGAACTGTCCCAGGTATCCACCTCATGGACGCACCAATCAGTGACACCAGGTACCAGGGAGAACAAATCAGAAAATTGCCCCAACAGGTGGTGACAATCTCTCTGCTGCTCAGGGGTCAGGGTGGTGGAGAGGATCACACCCTCCACTGACCCATCCTTCTCTTCTGCGCACAGGAGGTCAGGGAGAGGCTCACTCTCCTCCTCAACCCCATCATCTGTGGCAAGAAGCATGCCCACTTCAGACCTCTCAAAGTGGGGCTTTAGGCGGTTCACATGCAGGACCCGCAAGGGGTTCCTGGGAGACTGAAAGTCCACCAAGTAGGTAACTGGACTTTTGCGCTCCACCACCTCAAAGGGACCGGTCCACTTATCTTGGAGCGCACAAGGCTCCACTGGGGCCAGTACCCAAACCTTCTGACCAGGTTGAAATTCGACCAGAGTGGCATTCTGGTCGTGCCAACGTTTCATTTCTTCTTGGCTGGCTTCCAGATTTGCCTCAGCAATTTTTCTGAAACGCCTGAGTCTGGTTCCTGAAGGCCAACATGTAGCTAAATACATCTTGGGGAGGTTTCCTGGGAGATTGCTCCCAGCCTTCCTTGACCAGACTCAGAGGTCCTCTAACCGGGTGGCCATAGAGGAGTTCAAAGGGACTGAACCCTAAGGACTTCTGTGGCACCTCCCGGTAGAGCAAACAACAGGCATGGCAAGAGGACGTCCCACTTACGCCTCAGGGGCTCTTCTAGGCCCATGATCATGCCCTTCAAGGTCCGGTTGAACCTTTCAACCAGACCATTACCTTGGGGGTGGTAAGGAGTGGTGAACTTATACGTTACCCCACACTCCTTCCACAGAGACTTCATGTACTGGGAGATGAAGTTGGTCCCCCTGTCAGACACCACCTCTCGGGGAATCCCACACGGGAGAAAATCCCCATCAGTGCACGTCCCACCACGGGGCCGTCACTGTCCTGAGCGGGATGGCTTCAGGGTACCGGGTGGCATGGTCCACCAAGACCAGGATGAACCTGTTGCCCATGGCTGTCTTGGGGTCCAGAGGCCCCACAATGTCAATGCCCACTCGCTCGAATGGGGTACTCACAACTGGAAAGGGCTGGAGTGGGGCCTTGATCTTCCCCCACTCTTCCCACTTGCCTGGCAAGTCTCACAGGTCCTGCAATGAGAGTCTGAACTCTTGTGCATCTGGGGCCAATAAAAGTGGGCAGCCAGCCTCTCAAAGGTCTTGGTCTGCCCCAGATGTCCTGCCAATGGAATGTCATGAGCCAACCCCAGTAGGAAGGTTCTGAAGCACTCGGGTACCACCAGCACACGGGCCGACCCTGGCTCAGCAACCTTAGGCTCACTATACAGGAGACTGTTCTCCCAATAAATCAGATGTGAACCAGACATGTCACCTTCTGCCTGGGCTGCAGCCTGTCGCCGCATACCCTCAAGAGAGGGGCAAACTCTCTGCTGCTCACAAAATTCCTCCCTGGTGGGTCCCCCTTCCTGCTGCCACTGGGTCAGCTCAGGCAGGTCCCCCAGTTCGGCGATCTGCTCCCCGGTAGGCTCCAGGGCGTCCCCCTCAGGGTCTGCTTCTTCCTGGGCCGTGGGAACCAAGGGGGCCGGCTTCCGCGCCCCTTGCCCCTTCTCTCTAAGGCAGGGATCTGGGCCCTACTCTCAGGCTCCAGATCCTTTTCAACACCCTCCTTGGCTGCCATGGACCGCGTGGTAGCACACGCCCACTCAGGCAGACCCAACATCTCAAAGTGAGCCTTCCTCTCCACCGTAGCCCACGGGGAGTCCTCTAAATCATTGCCCAGCAGACAGTCTACAGGCATGGCGGGCCTCACAGCTACCTGAAGAGTTCCTGAGACCCCCCACTCAAAGGGAACCTGAGCCACCTCACATTGGCTCTCTGAGTTGTCGGCGGACACTACTGGGTAGAATGCATGGGGGACAACCTGTTCTTTGGACACCAACCGGGAGCTGACAGCAGTTACACTGGCCCCTGTGTCTCTTAGAGCCTCCACCCTATGGCCATTGATGGTCACCCACTGCCTGTATTTTTAGTGTTAGCAGGCAGTGCAGGCTTGGGGACCATCTCAAAGTCCCCTAATGAGACAAGGGTCAATTCTACGGGATCCCACCCCTCTTGGGCACCCATCTCCTCCTCTCCCAGGGCTACACTAGCAATCTGGCGGGGTGGTGCACGGGGGGTGCACTGGCCCCCTTTGGGGGCACTGGGGATCAAAATATCTGTGGCCCACTTGACCACAGTTGTAACACGTGGGGGCCCCCTGGGAACAGGCCTACCTGTTGGGGGCCCGGTCCTCCTTTCTTGGGGGGCTGGGACACCACTGCTTGGTTCCCTGGGGGATTACTTTGGGGCCCTCGGGGGAACTCCCTCTGTTGACCCTTGTCCCCCACTCCTCTGCTGGGGACCCTGCCCACCTTTGGCGACGTCTCCCACTGGACCCTTGCGGACCCGGGTGCTCACCCAGCGGTCCGCCTCCTCAACAAGCTTTCTAGGGTTAGTCAGCTTGCAATCAATTAGGTGCTGGCGTAGCTCAGGAAAACAATTGCTAGATAAATGCTCCCATGCAACCAAATCATAAAACTGTGCAAAAGTTTCTACTTTGCTACCTCTTACCCAGCGTTCCATGGCTCTGCAAAAAAAGGACACATATTCAACCCACGTGGTACCCTCTAGCTTCTTACAGACTCTAAACCTCTGTCTATACATCTCAGGGGTCAAACCATAGCGGGTCACCAGCGCTTCCCTCATGTGGGCGTAAACCATCCTACTTTCTGGGGGCAGGTCCAACAAGGTATCCCTCCCCTCACTCACAAAGCGTCCCCACAACCCTGCTCCCCAATCCTTCTCAGGGACCCGGTGGGACACCATGGCTACTTCATAAGCGGCAAACCATTGCCCAATATCTTCACTTTTGTGGAAATCTTTGATAACCTCCTTGGGTATATACACCCTACTCTCAGGGTGCACTACAGGTACGCTGCCACCAGAGGGGAGATTTCCATGCTTTTAGCTTTAATCTCCAACTCCCTCAATACTCTCTCATGCTCAAGCTTCATCCTCATGATCTCAATTTCTAACTTCTTGTTCTCTAGGTCCCGGTGACCATCCATTTTAAGCTTAGCCATCTCCATATTATGCCGCCTATCTCTCTCCCTGTCTTCCAGCTCTTCTGGGGACAGACCCTTAGCGGACACACTAGAGCCCGGGTTGGAAAGGGCTGGGTCTCCTACTAAGTCTACTACATCGCCCTGCTGCTCTCCTCCCTCCACAAGCTCTCCTAGATCCTTAGGGGCATCCCTGGCTTCTAGCCAGGCCTTCAGCGCCTTGTAATACTCCTCCCTCTTAGTGAGACCTGTGATAGGGACTGTGAATTGCTTGCAAAAATATTTGAGCTGCTTGGCATTGTAGGTTTCTATTTTCTCTTCTTCCCAGGAGAGATCTTCTGAGGCATTGGATCTGGGCTTGCCCATTGTAGAAATAACTGGCAATATCAATAAAGGACAGAAGAAAACTTTTCAAAAAATGTAAGCGGGTGAAAAATCACCGGCAATATCAATCACAATATAGGATCCTAGAAAATTCTCAGAAATGTGCGTGGGTGAAAAATCACCAGCAATATCAATCACAATAGGGGATCAAAAACTTTCAATAAATGTGCGCGGATGAAAAATCACCGGCAATATCAATCACAATACAGGATCCCAAAAACTCTCAGAAATGTGCGTGGGTGAAAAATCACCAGCAATATCAATCACAATAGGGGATCAAAAACTTTCAATAAATGTGCGCGGGTGAAAAATCACCGGCAATATCAATCACAATACAGGATCCCAAAAACTCTCAGAAATGTGCGTGGGTGAAAAATCACCACCAATATCAATCACAATAGGGGATCAAAACTTTCAATAAATGGGCGCGGGTGAAAAATCACCGGCAATATCAATCACAATATAGGATCCCAAAAACTCTCAGAAAATGTGCGCGGGTGAAAAATCACCGGCAATATCAATCACAATATAGGAGCAAAAAAAATTCTCAAAAAATGTATGCGGTACGTTATGGTCTGCACTCACTAGTAGTGTACACTATAATTACTGTATGCGATCATAAATGCAAGTCCAGATCCTCACCGCTGACCACCAATGTTAGAAATGGGGGTCTCTAGTTGGCAATGGCGGGCCACTGTCCAAGTAGGGACCCTTCTTCCTAAGTCAGAGTGAGAGGGCTACCCTCTTTAATACCCCTGCTCAACCCTGTGGTAACGTAGCACGAGCAGGTAGGCTTATCTCAGAGGCAGGGTGTGAAGCATTTATGATCATACACAGTAACACAATGAGGAACACTACAAAGGGACACCACACAAGTAGTTATTATAAAAAATAAGTATCTTTATATAAAGGCAGATTTATCACAAGACCAATAACTGTAAAAGCCACAATACTGTCAAAAAAATAGTATAGCTGTTGAAGGGCTGTCAAAAATAGTTCAAAGGTTGCAAAAATAAGGTTCAAGTTCAAGGCAGTGGTCTCTGCGACCCTTTCTTTCACAAAGTACCTGGGTTTAGTTGCAAAACCAACAAAGTGTCGCAAAGAAGTTGTAGCGATGATTCTCGGCACGCGAGGCCGGCGATGCGTTGAAATCCTTGCCGCAAGGGAGGATGATGCGCCGATCTGCGGGATGCGTGCGGAGGCGATGCGACAAACTTCTGCACGCTGGACCGCCGATGCGATGACTTTCTTGCCGCGTGGGAGAAGTCGATGCGGTGATCCTGTTGCGCTGTGCGATCGTGTTGCGATGCGAAGACAAGACGCTCCGCGAGGAGCGACGAAATCCGGTGTGATGCGATCAAAGTGGCGAACGCCACGGCGTCCGCACTGCGATGTCTCGAAGCGATGATTTCTGTCAGGGTTGCGAGTGCGCGGCGACAGCAGCGCGATGATCTTTCCAGCGCGTCTCGGCTGCAGCGGCTCGCAAAGGGCGTCAGCGATGGTTTCGGGTTGCGGGCCCTCGGCGGCAGCAGCGCGATGATTTTCCCAGCGCTCTCGACTGCAGCGGCCCGCAAAGATGCGTTAGCGTTGATTTCTTACCCTCTTCTCTCTGATGCAAAATAGAGGCCCTGGAACTCACAGGAGCCTCCTCAGCAGATAGCAGTCCTCGCATGGAGGAAGCAGGAGGTTGGTGGTGGAGTCTGTTGTGCCTGAGACTCCAGCAGGAGGCTAGCTCTTTTCCTAGCCCTTGGGTGATTGCTGTACAAAAATAAAAGTTCTCTCAATAGTTCCTTTTCCTCTTCTTCAAGGTCCAGTGGTCACTGCTGCAGGCCAGTGCAAGAAACAACACACAAGCACAAGGACAGTCACTTCCTGCAGATTCCTCCTGTGGCACGGACAGAGTTTCCTCTCCAGATCCAAAAGCAATACAAAAGTAGGGGTTTGAGCACAGATATTTATACCCCAAAAGCCTTTGATCCTTGAAGCTACCAGTCCCTGAACCTAGCCAGAACCAGTTCTGCTCAGGCCTGGAGCACTTTGTTTACCAGGCTGCATCCTTCCTTTCAGAAAGAGGGGTCTGCTAGCAGACACACAGTGGGAGGTGGAGCCAGCATTCACCTTGCCAGGCACAGCCCTATTCAGATCAAAGAGCCACCCTTCCCCACACTCTAAATGCAGATCTCTCTATTCCACCAAGGTCTGACTCAGCCTGTCCTGCCCCTCTAAAACCAGACAGCCAATACACATAACGGCAGAGCACACTGGAAGGCTTAGGCAAGAAAATACCTACTTTCTAAAAGTGGTATTTTCAAACACAGAATATAAAAATAAACTTCACTACAAGGTGTATTTTAATATTCTGAGCTCAGGCATACTAAATTCGTTTTTCTACCATGTCCCTGGGGTCAGTTAGGACTATAGCATGTAATAGTCAAACTGCCCATTCTAGCCTATGAGGAACAGGTAGCCTTACAGTAGTGAAAAACGAAATGGTGCATAATTCACTACCAGGACATGCTACACACACCAAGGCATGTCCTACCTTACACATACCATGCACCCTACCCGAGGGGCAACTTACAGGATGCCAAGGGAAGGTTCAGGGGCTGGGAAGTGGTTGCACTTCACAGCCAAGATGGCAGTTCTGGACTGCACACAGACACTGCAGTGGCAGGTCTGAGACACACTTTACAAGCTGCTTCTGTGGGTGGCACACATCAGTGCTGCAGGCCCACCAGCAGCATTTGGTTTACCAGCCCTGGGCACACATAGGCCACACTACTAGGGACTAACAGGTAAACCAAATAAGCCAATCAGGGATATACCAATTCACATAGACATATTTATACAGGGAGCATTCGCGCTGTGACACTGAATGGCAGTGGCACAGCGCCCAGAGCATCTAACACCAGTAAAACAGAGGAGACAACAGCGAAAAATGGAAGGGAGACCCACGCCAATGGTGCCAGGTCTAACAGCGCGCTACTCACCCGTGAGGGTCTCAAGGCGCTGGGGGGGAGGGGGAGCGGCTCAGGATCAGTCGAAGAGCCAGGTCTTGAGGTCCTTTCTGAACGTGTGCAGGGTCGGGGAGCGTCTGATGTTCACAGGGAGCTCGTTCCAGGTCTTGGCTGTGATGTAGGAGAAAGCTCTCCCGCCGGTTCTGTTTCTGCGGATGCGGGGGACCTCTGCCAGGGCGAGGTCCGCGGAGCGGAGGTTCCTCTTGGGTACGTGGAAGGATACTCTCTTGTTGAGGTATTTAGGTCCGATGTTGTTGAGGGATTTGTAGGCGTGGGTGAGGAGTTTGAAGGTGTCGGCCGTAACCTGATAATTCAATTCCTTCAAGTAGAGACACATTTGACGGCATTTTAAGTGTATTTCTGTTGCTCCTCGAAAAATAAACATTACATTTCTTTACGTTCTTTATCCCTTTGACTCTTATCCCAGGTAAGATGTTTGTATTTAGTGTAATTGCCTTGTGTAAATGCGGTTTATAATATAACAGTAGACATATTTAGATCTGCCTGCCTATTACATTTCTACATATTTCTTGACCGTTATTATAGATCACATTTACAGTGCTGGCTTGTACTTTGACCAGGCCTTTGTCAAAGGAGGTGACCAGCTGCGTGTCATCGGCATAGGTCAGTATTTCAAATTCAAAGGATTTGACGAGTTTGGCAAGGGAGGCTACATATATTTTAAACAGCGTGGGGGTTTGACATGAGTCCTGAGGGACCCCCTTGTCTAGCTGCATGTTACGTGAATTCAAAAAACCCATAGAGATGGCTTGTGTTTTGTTTTTTAGAAAATTGCAAAACCATTGTAAAGCTGTTCCAGGGATTCCAATCTCATACAGCTTTTGGAGCAGCCTGGATTGGGACACAGTATCAAACGCTGTGGATAAATCCAACAGCACAAGCATAGATGGTGTATTAGCATCAAGAGAGAGTCCTATGAGATGTGACCACCACCAAGGCAGTCTCAGTACTGTGTGAGGATCTAAACCCAGATTGTGATGGGCCCAGGATCTGATTATCCTCCAAATAATCTGTAAATTGTTTTTTAATTTGAACTTGCAGCAATTTGCCTAGAAGTGGATGCAGCGAGATGGGCTGATAGTGTGTAAGGTTTGAAAAACAAAGTCCTGGGCACACGTTTTAGCGATTATATAATGAAAAGGTTCATTCAGTTGTATACATTTGAAGAAATGTCATTGTAGTCCAAGTAAATAGGTTCTTTGTCTTTATTCTTTGTTATAGCGAAAAAAAGAGAGAAACCAGCCAACACGTGTTTCGTCACAAAGGGAGATGGTCCAGCGACTTCTTCAGGGCTGAACTTGGAGAAATGGAATCTTTATAATCGCTCTGCCGGTGATATTTCCGACCCGGCTGGTCAATGGAAGGTGTAAGACTATGGTTAATTCCGTGAGTAGTAAAAACGTAGAGTGATCAGATGATGTACCCCATTAGTAAAGATCCTAAGTCTGCCCCTGCCGTGGAATCTGAGGAGGGTGAGTTGACTGCTCCGAAAATTCGATCTCTAGCAAGTGCGCTGAGATCTCTCGCGGTGACGGTATCGTATTCTGTTCCGGGTTTGGACCATCTCCCTTTGTGACGAAACACGTGTTGGCTGGTTTCTCTTTTTTTTTGCCATAACAAAGAATAAAGACAAATAACCTATTTACTTGGACTACAATGACATTTCTTCGAATGTATACAATTGAATGAACCTTTTCATTATATAATCGCTAGAACGTGTGCCCAAGACTTTGTTTTTCAAGCTTTGTGCAGGATCGTTCCTACACACAACTAGGGGTCATAGGGTGTTTCCCCTAAACCTGGTTGCACCGTACTTACTCGATATCACGAAACACTGCACGCTTACACGGCAGAGCGCCATACCTCCTTGATCACTCAAAACCCTACAGTCAGAGTGTGTAAGGTTTGTTGGTGCCCTAGTGGCCTTCTTTTGTATAGGCATGAGATGAGCAGCTTTCCAAGCCAATGGGATTTTCCCGATGTTAACTGATAGGTTAAACAGAGAGCATATTGAAGGGGCGAGCTAATTAGACATTAATGCTAAAATCCTTGGGGGACATATGTCCAGAGAAGAGCCAGATTTGGCAGTTTCAAGAGCTCTATGAATTAGTTCAGGAGAAAAAGAACAACATTTCCTAAGTTACAGACACAATTAAGAGGGGGCGAATTGAAATTGGGCTCCTCATGTGCCTGATCAAGCGAGCTTGGAAGGTTCTGGTAGATCACTTTAATTTTGTCCTCAAAATAGTCCACAGGAGAATCACATAGTTCTTGCAAAGCCTGAATTTCCTGAGAGCAGGCCCAATGATTAATGAAAGCATTTAGCACTTTAAATAGCTCTTTAGAAGAATTACTGGCCTAGCCGATTTAGTTGGTGATATGAACTTTTTCAAGCTCTTTTGATGTTTTGATGGTACACAGTAAGAGATGCTCTATACGCCTCTTTATCATTTTGATTATTGGTCAAACACCAGCGTCGCTCTAATTTTTACAAGAGGATTTCTCTTGTCGCAGTTATGTGGTATACCAGAGTGCATGGGATCCGTGTTTGGTATTTGCGCAAGATTTAGGAGGGGCAATGCAACGAAGAGCCAAGTTTAAGGCTGTGTGATAGTCTGCTAATGCTTGATCAACTTCTAGCTGCTCAGTGGTCCTTGTAAACTAAACTCTGTGGAAAAAGAATTATGGGTAACTCTCTCCCATTGTCTTGACACTCTTTTGTTAACCTTTATTATCTTATCAGTCTGGTTTACCTTGGGAATCTGGAAACAGATCAGGGAGTGATCCGTCCAGAGAAAAAGAAAAGGGGATTTACAGGTCAAAGATTTAGAATTCATAAAAAGTCAATCCAACTTGTGCCTTGCAACATTGGTAGGGCAGTTAACTTTCTTGTGCAAACCAAGCGCTGCTAAATCAGCAATGAGCTGTGCTGCATTAGTATTTGAAGAGTCCTCTCCATGATAGTTAAAATCACCTAATTGGAGAAACTGTTGAGATGCCAAAACATGGGTCACAATATGTTCCATTAAGCGATGGCTAAAATATTTTTTGGGTCCCTGACACTAGAGAACTGTTCCAACAGTCCTTAGGGGAAAGTTCAAGTTTAAAAATACATAGCTCAGCCCAGTCAGTATTTAAAAAGCCTGTAAGAGAGACTTTGATTCAATCTTTTAATCCATAGCAATGCCACCACCTATCCTCCCTTCTCTGTCAAGTCTAAGCATGCGATACTTTTCTGGGAGTGCCAACGTAATTGGCAGTAGAGTTGTGGAACTCAGTCAGGTTTCAGTAAGAAAACCGACCTATGGTGACAGTGGGGAAATGAATATAGCATATTACAACGCATGCTAATACATCGCATACTATTAGAATGCGGTTGTTACAACGACCGCGTTGTTAGTACGCAATACCTTTACATCGCAAGTCATTACAACAACTTGCTGTAGGGGGCGCGCTGGACTTAGGAATAGTATTATTTACTATTCCTACTCCAGTTTGCGCAACAGCAGGGAAGGTGTTGGATTTTATATCCAATACCTTTGCTCCCCCTACAGCAAGTCATTGTAATGACTTGCGATGTAAAGGTATTGCGTACTAACAATGTGGTCGTTGTAACAACCGCGTTGTAATAGCAACCACGTTGTTTTAACAGTGTTGTAAACGCTGTTTCCAGAGGAAACAGGTACCAGAGTTCAATTGCAAGCTTTGGCAAAGTTCTAACATTACAGGGAGGGCTGTTAAGGCGGTTTCCCACTGAAGTGTCTCTAGATAAGTCATAGAGACAATGACATTTTCATTTGAGACAGGACACAAGGCATTTTATGGGGAGAGGGAGACAACTAGTGCAATGTGAGACTACAAATGTAGAGGCTCTAAACAAGTCATCAATTTTATGTAAGTCTTTGGAAGAATAAGTAATTCTATGAAGGTGACTGACCTCTAGTGTAAAAGGAGCAGGGGTCCTGGTGTCGGTTGGGTGCAGATGGGTGGGCGTGGAAAGGCGGGCGTAGACGGGCGCAGGCAGGCCTGCCTTTGGTGTGCCAGAGGCATACACGCTGCCCGTCCACTGTGTATCAGTGCCGGCATCAGCTTTTGTAAGTGAAAGGAGATTAGCAGCTAGACTGCTAATTCCCAAAAGGTGGCGGCAACAGAAAGTGTGGCAACTTGATTCAGCTTTCTCCGCTCAAACGGTGAGACCACGGCGGACCAGAAAGCTGAAAATCTGGCTCTGTAATCTGTATCAACACTTTCCCCCAGAGGGAGCCTTTGACTCTTCATCCACAGCTACCACTGAGAGTCAAATGTAGAAGAGGTACTTGGCCCAGTTGTGCAGGATCCATAGTAGGTCGGGCCCTGGGACATCAGGAATGAAAGGCCCTAACCACCATGGTTGGGCCCAGTAGCATCTTCAGTGGCCCACTGAAAAGGGCTAGGACAGTGAGCTTGAGCTTTCCCAGGCCAGGTCCAACTTGAAAAGTAATTCGAACACACCGATCTCGTCTTCACCCCTTCCTTTCACTGGAACAGGTCCATGTACTGGCAAATGGCACTTTTGTGCGGTGGACGCCTTTGATCTTCCTGCTTGCCCGCAAAAGTAATGGAACAAAGGCCTGGAACCTAATTATGAGCTGAGACAGAAGATTATAACAAATCCTCAAGTGCCAGAAGGAGTGCAAATGTCAAAAAATGACAGTGCATCAGCACTTGATGTACATTTTTACCCTAGGCTTGGGACCAAACCTGTATCTCTTGGCCTAAGTAGGGTGAAACTGTACTTTGGTGCAGATTTCACCCATAATGTATGATTCAGTGAAGCACTAGAATGAACACTAGTAAATATCTACAACTTAACAATTTAATATAAGCTAGAAGGAATGTAAGGTGATCTGAGAAGCTATGCATGACTTATTATTGATCTCTCAGTGCTATTTAAATTATCAAGCATCATCGGAATCTGTGAGAAGTTAAGCCACTCTGTACTGAACATTCTCTTACAATATTTTTAAAGGAAATTATTTTAGTAGTTATTTAACAAGACTTATTTTTAAAGTTTAATATTGTCTCATGAAAAATATTAAAGCACTTTATATTACTTATAAGCTCATCAAGTGTTTTAACGTTTTTATTGTATCTTGTCTCGGATCCTTTTAGATTGGCGGTCTTATCTATTTTAATGATTTTAAGTAACTAGAATCAACAAAGAATATAATTGATTCATTCAGTGAAGCAAACCTACTTTTTAATGGTCACTACAGATATACACTTTTAATGCTCACTCACAATGTAAGGCCAACACCAGGTCAGCACCACTGTATGAAGATTCCCTTTTGCAAAAGGCTACCTGTGTGCACATACTGAGCTCACACGCCCCGCCCAGACACATGTCCACACGTGTGTTCATATGTTCCTGTGCAACCAGCCCAGAGCCTCTTACCCTAGATATGCAGCAGGTACCCTTATCTTAAACGGCATACACTGGCAACCGATTATTACATATTTGACAGTGAGTGACACTCAGTTGATGAGATTCCGTCACAGTAAAAGTCCAAATCCTGGTACTGCAAAAGCAAAAGCTCCAGGGGATTAAATGGAATGGAACCCATTCTCTTTAGTGTCATACATTCTGTCATATTTCGTTTGCTAGGTCTGATGACTCACATCTTCCGTTACTCAATGTTCTGCTATGTTAAGGTATGGTAAGGTATATTGGCTGTGTCAGATGGCTCACACCTCCACAATTATTCTTTCTGTGCTATGAAATGTAGTATAGAATGGGCTATTCGATGAGCAGTGCTATGGATTGGTGTAGTGTACCATGAATGAAATAGTAGCTATACTGACTATATCAGATAGCTCACATTTCCTGTTAGCCAACGTCTTACCTTCAGACTTAGGTGTGTCCAGGGTGCCTAATTTGCCTGATCATCTCTGTAGATCTCTGTAGGAGGCTGGCTCAATATATGGTGTATATCTATTGGTGATGCATCCTGTACTGAGTCCAGGCAATCCTTAGTGATAGTGTAAGTGATCCCTGATAACCAAAGTTCTCAATAGGGAGCTGTGGAGAGCAGCTAAGGCTTTTTCAGGAAGGTGTAAAGCGGGTATATTTACCATACAGCCAGTCAGTGAAGGTTACACAAGAAAGAACCACACTAGTGTTAGAAAAATACTGTTGTATTTATTACAGACCAGCACTAAAACTACTTTGGTATATCTCCTACCCGGAGATGTCAATACACAACAACATATACTTCAAAAGGTAGGTAAAGCTCATAAAACACATGGGCCCATATTGGGGGGGCCAAACCATTTACTAAAACAAATGTAATGCTATGTGAGTACCCAAACGAGACTAACACCCTAGGATCTGTTGGCCAGGGGAAGCACAGAACCACCGCAGGTAAGTAACTAGGAGTCTCTAGGCACCTGTGTGCAGAGGTGATACCCAGGGTCTGTGTCCGTAGGATAACGTAGGGAAGTTGCGGTTGGCGTTTTGCACATTCAGGATCCTTCCCAGGGGACCCCAAGAAAACCCGTTGAAAGAAAGAAGGTTGGAGTGCACTCCCGCCCATTGATACCCGGAGAAGCAGGATACCTACACCAGGGAGCCCAGGAACATAAGTGTGAAGTGGTGTTGGAACCGCACCTTGAAGTCAATGCGGATCCTCGTCTGTCCAGCTGCTACAGTGATCCGTGGACCAGGCCGATGGAACCCAGTGTGGATTCCGGACAAGGAGTACCTGTGAAGAGAGGAGACAAAGTTCAAATCACTCAGAGGTATCCAGGAGGAGCAGGTGCATGATGCCAGCTCTTGTCAGGGGTACTTCACTGTAGGATGGGGGTCTTAAAGATGCAGCTGTGGAGTCCCGGTGGTGTTGCAGGAGCACAGGAGCCATCCATGAGCTGTCCCACGCCGGTTGATGATTTGCAGGAGGGTCAGTGGCCAGCAGGATCACCAACAATCCTTGGCAAACGCAACAGACGTGTTGCAAGAAGAAATGCTTATTTGCAGACCAGCAAGGTCTGAGGGACTCACCCATAACAGGTAAGCCAGGGCTGGCCCTCACCAAGCAGGAGAGCCAGCAGGAATCTATGGAGACCCCAGGAGGACCCTCTGGAAGCCAAAGGGAGTCACAGGGAGGCCTCAGCAGCACATGGAAGAGGGAGTTCCACGTCGCAGGAGATGCAGTGAGGATGTCGCTTTTGCAGCTGTGTGGTGCTTGAGGCTGGGGCTTCTTGGAGCTCAAAGATCTTCGGACTGGAGAGTCAACAAGCCTTGGCAATGGCATTTAGACGCAGTGCACAGGAATGTGGTTCCAGCAGTCCAACGAGGGATTACAGTATTCCAAGTTGCAGAGAAGACTGGTCCGGCCTCTGGAGAGCCACCAAACCACAACCTGTGTTGCAGAGCCTTGGAGAGTCTGTGGGACAGCAGGATCCACAAGCCAGCCATTATCGTCAAGGTGCCTGTGGATGCAGGGGAGTGACTCCTTCACTCCAAGGGAGATTCCTTCCAGCTGTCCTTAATGCACACAGAGTCCTTGTGACCCTGGAGGATGCACAGCCACAGATGTTGCAGGATGGCTGCTAAGCACGGAGATGAAGTTGCAGTAGGAGTCTTCCTACCAGAAGCAGTCTTGTCTTGAGTCCGGCCCAGCCAACCAGCTGAGTGCAGTATCCAGCAGCAGAAGAGTCTTGTGGAGGATCCTAAAGACTAATCTGGCAGAGGAATCCTAGTCCAGGCGAATCTAGGGTCCCACCCTCAGGAGAGCCCTTTAGTAACCCAGGAAGGGAGTTGGACAGCTTCTGCTGTGACCCACCTATCAGAGGGGTTCAGGGACGCTAATCTGATGGACTGACCAGTCAGATGCACCCAGGGCCCTCTGCTGATCTTGGAATAAATATGGCAGAATCAAGTGGCCACCTCGCAGAGCTCTGGGCAGGTCCCAGAAAGGAGCTGGACAGGGGGCTGGTCACTCTCCTGTCCTTTGTGTGGTTTTGCGCCAGAGCGGGAGCCAAGGGCTCAGGAGCACCCCCACCCTAGCCCAGAGACACCTTTTTCTAAAAGAGAGGTGGTTACACCTCTCCTCTACAGGAAATCCTTTAATCTGCCATCCTCTGACCAAGTTACGCTCACCAGCAAGAGGGCAGAACAGTGTCTGGGGTCAGCGGCAGCACAGGCTTGCACGCAGACCCTGCAAGGCTACACAGGTAGAGATGGGGGCTCCTCTGAGGAGCCCTCCCAGTACATGGTATCATGCAACTAGCACTGAAATCAGTGTAGTTGCATGATTCCAACATGTTTGATATCAAACATGACCAGGTTCGGTGAAGCCTTTATGTAGTTCGACATCTTGAGTTTGCCAGTGTCCACTACATACCTTAAAATGGCTTCCCCGCACTTACAAAGCCCAGAGAATGGAGTTCGGGGTTTGTAGGGGTGCATCTGCTCCTGCAGTGGTACCCACACACTTAAAGCCATGCACCCTACCTTTGGGCTGAAGGGCCTACCTTAGGGGTGATTTATAAGTCTTAAGTACAGTGACAGGGATAAAAGGTAAACCTTACATCTGAGGTGAAAGGTGCATACACCATTTCATGCAGGCTGCGATGGCAGACCTGCAGACACTGTTTGCATGGGCTCCAGTGGGTGGCAAAATACATGCTGCAGTCCATGGGAGACCCCCGGTGTACCAATGCCCCAGGTACCTTAGTACCATATACTAGGGGCTCACAGGGGTACACCAGTATGCAAATTGTGGGGTGTAAAAAGTACTTACCAAACCAATTTAGGGGAGAGAGCACCGACACTGGGGACCTGGTTAGCAAGATCCCAGCGTACTACAGTCTAAACGCACTGACACCAGGCAAAAAGTGGGGGTAACTATGCCAGAAAGATCCTATTTTCCTACAATCTCTCCCACCCTGTCCTTGCCCATGCCCTGGGGGCATTAGTCTATCAGTGCTAGCTAGGCTGACCCACCCTGTTCAGGGATATGCCAATCACCACATCCCACCATTAACTGCTGCTCATGGGGCGACAAGGTCTCTTTATACATATCATGTTGTCCAGGACACTCTCTGTGCCACCATCATCAAGGGGAGGGCATGAAAATGACCTCCTGTAGGGCAGTAAATAATATGGCATTGTCATAGAAAAGGAAGGATCACATGTGAAGGACAAAAGTATTCATTGGCCTGGACAGAGTAGTCCAGGACATAGAGAGTTGTCTGTGTGTATGAAGATGCACAGGTGGTGCCCATATGAAGGTAGAGGCGCCCATAGACCCGGGGGTGCTCAGGAGGTTCAGGGTGCCAAGAGCAATTGAAGGTGCCAACATGTGGCTCATAGAGGTATTCAGAGATTTGCCAATATGCAAGGCAGACGGTATCCATGGAGGTGGCTTGTGAAAAGCACTTTGTCCAGGAGACTGGGAGTTGCCTGGGGGCGGGGTGATCCATGCACTAGAGGCAGGTTGCCCAGTGGCGGTGCCATGGACAGGGTAGAGTGAGGTCCAGGGCACAGGAAAACACCCATATGGAGGTCATGGGCTGGGGGTGGTCTTGGAGGAGTGGAAGCGAAGGGCTGGAAGGTTCCTCCAGGCATTACAGACCCACTATTAAATCATGTGCCAGTGAATAAATAGTCATTGTACGTTATGGGAACGCAGAGGTTTTTTACTTTCAAAGATTGTGGTGCAGACATTTTACAATGTACATAGAGCGTCAATTTATTTGTTGGGTTGCCCAGTTTTTTTGGGTGGTTATCAGTGTCTGTTGGTGCCTTTAATTAGAGTGCTCTGCAGATCAATAA
The DNA here is from genome assembly GCA_963921515.1 of Calotriton arnoldi. Taxonomy (NCBI): domain Eukaryota; kingdom Metazoa; phylum Chordata; class Amphibia; order Caudata; family Salamandridae; genus Calotriton; species Calotriton arnoldi. The sequence continues at coordinate 802,997 of CAWUFW010006652.1, forward strand.
GTAAAAGTAGAAAACGATTATTTAAAAAGTTCTGTTCTAGTACTTGGGGTCCTACTCACTGTTATTTTCTATGCTATTGTGAGATATATAGAAAATGTTACTTCTGGAAAAAACTGTCGGACAGCAAACAAAAGTATGTCTGTTAGAATTTTCGATGGGGAAGGTGGGAGAAACATGGTGGGGGCAAGGAGCATTACTTTTAAGGTATATTTTGCTGACCTGTTTGAAGCAGGATACCAATGGGACAATCCCTGCTTCGTATTTCCATTAGGAGTGAAGGATGTAAATACTCCACCTTGAGGCCCAACTACTAGAGCTTAGTTACTTCCGTTACTGTCAACTGGTATATAGTGAAAAGTCTCTGGGCCTGATTCACAAAGGTAAACTTAGACCTGAAATCTAAGTTTAGACCTGAAGTCTAAGGGCACAATTAACAAAGGTAAACTTAGACCTGAAATCTAAGTTTAGACCTGAAGTCTAATGGCCCAATTAACAAAGGTAAACTTAGACCTGAAATCTAAGTTTAGACCTGAAGTCTAAGGGCCCAATTAACAAAGGTAAACTTAGAACTCAAATCTAAGTTTAGACCTGAAGTCTTAGGGCCCGATTAACAAAGGTAAACTTAGACCTGAAATCTAAGTTTAGACCTGAAGTCTAAGGGCCCAATTAACAAAGGTAAACTTAGAACTCAAATCTAAGTTTAGACCTGAAGTCTTAGGGCCCGATTAACAAAGGTAAACTTAGACCTGAAATCTAAGTTTAGACCTGAAGTCTAAGGGCCCGATTCACAAAGGTAAACTTAGACCTGAAATCAAAGTTTAGACCTGAAGTGTAAGGGTCCAATTCACACAGGTAAACTTAAACTTCAGGTCTAAGTTTACCTTTGTGAATTTGACCCTCTGTGTCCCCAGAAATCGATGTATACTGCCTGTTTTCCAAGGAAGCCCGCGGGGCGCCTGACCACCAAGGTGTCTGGGGGTAGCGGTGGGAGAACACAGATGAAATGCTGAAAGTGTGATTAGTGTCTGGAACTCAGGTACCTTGCTCTGTACGTGCCACAGAGTGTGGATACCTCAGTGTGTTGTGATGGGTCCTACATTTCTTTTTCTACAACTTACAGTCAGGTACCTGGGCAAGGTATGCAGTTTATATTCGGGCTCTCGATAAACTCTTTTCCAGTGTTCCTTTAGCTGCGTGGTGCTTAGTGTACGCCTTTTATATCTGATTTATGTGGGGCATATGTGCGGATGTATGTAGAAAGGCACTGCCACACTGGAAGGCTCATGGGAACATACAGATATTTTACCTAAGGGCCTCGGGTGCAAACATTTTACAGGATACTTATTTTTCAATGTAGGTATCATATTACGTTGAGTTGATTGTGAACTTTGGATAAGGACATTTGGTCACAAAATACACTGATGCTCCTTTCTTAATTCACAATATTGACTCTAGTTATTAGAAACGTGCAGCCTTTTGGTGTCCATATTTCATCCTAATTTGTCTTATGGAATACGAACGAGCAGCTGCAAACCCTCTAAGATCAGAAACAGACCCCCTATTACAGGAGCGACAAACCTCTGGACGTATTGAACTCAACCACTTTGAGATAGCTAAGAAATGCATATTTTCGAAATATTATATTTTTGACGAAAATAAAAAAACACTTTAGACTAATTGTACAGAGAATGATGAGAGGTTTCTATATTTTGCTACGTTTGGAGAAGAGTCAAATGAAAAACGATACAGTATGGATATATATTAATCACAATTTTATAGTACAAACCGAACGGCAACGTACTTGGCTTACATTTAATTAAAAATGATATCGGGCAGTTTGAATATGAACATATTAAACCTCCAATAGGGCTCGGGCCTGGGCTCCAGCACCAAATCTGCTAAAGCATTTATATGGATCTATAGATTAGGGGGCATATTCACAAGGAGCTATCGCTGAATTAACGGCACTTTATCGCAGCCAAAGTCGTGATAAATTTACCCCCCCATTCACAAGCCGGTGTTAACAGCCCACAGCACCAGTTTACCCGTGATAGCAGCCGCAAAAAACATCGCCACAGAGGACCCTTGCAAATATCGCTAATGAGATGCAGAGTAGGCGTTCCCGTGACAAAAGCAGAGACAACAGCACACCTCAACATTCACAACGACCAGCCACATCCGCGATAAAAACACAAAACAGGCGATAAGGTGCGTTAGCACCAGGAAATCTACACCTGCTCTGACCTGGTGTAAAGTCAAACGGCAGCCAGCACCACAAAAGGGAGCACAGCCCAGGGCCACATCCGAGGGGCAACAGATGCCATGGAGCCACACATCATGCGGCCCGGACACCCAAGAGGGCCACAACACCCACCGACACCACACATAGGCCCGCAACACCCCCCCCCCCCCCGGACCACCCCCTACCCCGGACTAAGAAATTGCACACCAACACCACGAATCCCAAAACAAACATTTTGCCTGATGTCGCACAAGCAGGAAAATAAACATACATGCGTGACCAGAAAATGGAGAATCAGTCATACAGCAATGCAATCACCAACACAAAACACCATACAAACAAAAGCAGAAACAACCCTCAGGATGAGTCCTAGCTGCTCCTCACTGGACAATCCGTAGCACACAGCCTGGAGGACCAAATACAAGAGAAGAAGGTGTGCCATGCGCCCAACAAAGTAAAGAGAGGGAGAGAGCGAGGGAGAGAGACAGAGTGAGATAGCACAAGCAGCGCAAGGCCGCTCGGGCACCTGGCTCCACATGCCAACATGTGTGTGTGCATTGCCATCCGTACACCATGAGCCCAAGGCCGTGTCCCAATCTCAGCGCCAAACCCACATCACATTCCGAAAACGAAAGTAGTAGTCAGACAAACATCAGGGATGAAAGCACCATTGTCCCAATGCAGAATGCGGGAGGACACCTGCACCTCTGACCTTGGTCCAGAACGCGCCTGGAACACCCTGATAGAGATGCACTGGCAGATGGGGACGACTCCCACACCACGCATTCCGCAAATGAACTATCCAACTCATCCACAGTCCACACACAGAAGCCCCTGCCTGTGGTACCCCCGCATGGGATGCCCTTGACACTCACGGAAACAGCAACCCATAACTCACAACGTTGCACACACATTCGAATCATTGCTCAGAGCTGTGGCATATCCTCCACACAACTGCCGCAGTCCAGAAGAGTGCCTGTTCATGAGACGCACCAACGCAATGGCAGGCCATACCGGGCACATGCACAACCCCCGTCACGTGGAACAGTACTGTGCATGTATGCTGCATTTACTGGGCGCACTGCCACTGGCAGTGCTGTGGATCAGTTACAGGCTCAGCTTCCGCATTGCCCACGTCACCTGCGTCCAGCCCTGGTTCCACTGCCGAACATGCACATTCGAGTGTCCCATGGATGTCTGCCTATCCAACACAACTGTTGATGAATTGGACTATGACTCGTGTCTGCGCCCCCTGTTGGATCACGAACAGGAGTGTAACCGAGACAGCCATGCTTGGGATGCCTTGACATACTGCGTATGTATTGGTAGTTGTGCATGGGAGATAGCACAATTTCTCGTGTGCAGTGACCACATCGAGGCGCTCCCCTATTGGGCTGTGTTGCGGATCGGTGAGATGGCGTGGGCTGAGCACACCTGCCCTGACCACCTAATGGACTGGCTCACCCTGGTGTTCCTTGAACACGACAACAACGTACTATTGGAACAATTGCACATGAAGCTGCACAGGCATTCATGGACGAGCAACTACGTTCCTGCAGCCACATCCGATTGCCACCCACAGCACATGGCCCAACAACTTGTTGCATCGTGGGGATTGCTCACATATCCCACCACAACAGAGGACATGCCTGCCAACGTTCGGGCTCTGGATGCATGTGCGTGGAATAACGCGCGTGTACACACACCTGTGCAAGGCGACGCAGGTCCATGGTCGGAGCAACACAGCGTCGTCTGGCAACGTTGCCAATTCGGACACACTGCTGGGTGAGAGCACACGCATGGCAATGTAGCACGACATGTGAACCTGTCGGACCCTCACACCTGATCACTGTCGGCAGAGCAGACAATGGGCGTACCCCGGAGGCAGAGCACCATGCAGACCCCACGTGCAGTGAGTTGTGACCCCTCACACAGGGCAATGTGCAGACGCCAAACAACACATGACTCGTCCAGCAAGGAAAGGTGGGCTGTGAGCATTGCACATGTGCACGGGTCGGTTGTGATATTGGTGATAGGGGGGGCCCCTCTGTGCACATTGTGGGTGGGGGCCTACTTGGCGTTTCTATGTGTGCTGCAGTGTGCCAAGGCAAACAGGGACATGTTCCACGGTCATTGTGGGTGTGCTGTGTGCTGCGCGTAATTGTCCATGTGTGCCATTGTGCCCATCTCCCCCCGCCCCCCCCGTCCCTAGTGGTTACTCACCCTGTTGCTGTTGGGTCAGGTCGTATCTTGCTGTGTCCATGCCCCCCAATCCTGCCACCGACTCCTCACTGCTGACTGTGGCCACCATTTGCTCCAGCTCCTCCTGTGTCGCAAGGCTCCCACCTCCAGTCGCCGTTGCTGCCTCCCTGTTGGCGGCGAGCTTATGTTTGGTCTGACTTTTCAGATCATGCCAGCACCTCTTGACCTCCTCCAGTGACCTCCTGGACACTCCGACTGCATTGACCTTGGTGACGATGGCCTGCCATATTTCAGTTTGGGTTGCCAGTGCCGCAGTGGAGGTGCCGAACAGTTGTTGATGGTGTTCGGTCACCCCTGTGACGATCTGGTCTTCCTGCGGACTGTACCCGGTCTTCCTCTTCCTCTTGTCCTTGCCCTTCCCCGACAGCGGGGTTCCTGGATGGTCCTCCGTAGGGCTTGTGGTGTTCGGCTTGTCCTCTGCACTCGGTCCGGGTGCATCCTTGTTGCAACGCAGTTTGAATAGTTTTTGGGCTTTTTTTTTTCTTTCTTTTATGGTGCTTTTTTCCGCCGGCCGCGTGGGATTTACAGGCCTGTGGCTGGTGTTCGCTGATTTCTGTACCGCGATTGGCCTCCTCGCGTTCGCGTTTCGCATTTTTTGGGCGTGGAGTTGATTTTCACGCTCTCATTTGACGCGTTATCTGGTGGTTATCGCATGGTACCGCCTTGTTGTGAATTCCACGTTGACACAGGTTTATTTTCCCGAGATAGGCTGCGTTATTGAAAGTTGCGTTACGCTACTCTTGCGGTAGTTATCACATGTTCTTGTGAATATACCCCTAAATTGTCTTGGGAGCGGCTGCCATGTTGAACATCGCTGCAGTGAGGCCGCACATCAGAGTGAGTGAGCGCTCTTAACGCCTTTTTGGCGAATCCATCTCCTTTCAGCATTGCAGCTGTTGGATCCAATCCCAGACCATCTCACTGTGCCACAGCTGTCTTCATCTTCTCTGTCCGATTCTTGAAGCCTGCGTGGCACATGTGATCAAAGATTCACAAGGCACTTAAAAAAATCAAAAAAATCTTTGATTTATTCATTTCTTATTTTATTTTCTATGTACGGTTTTTCATTCCTAAAATATTGTGCTGTACGTTGGATGCAATAATGGGTGGTTGTGCACCTTATCATGTTGTCTTGAAGGGGGGTGTTTTTGGCATCGGACTAGAGTTCACCGCAGAGGCGTTTTTTTAACTGTATATTAGAATGTGTGTTTCTAGGTGCCTCTCCCATATTCCTCATTGCTATATTTCTCCATGTGCAATAACATCGTATTGTGCACTTCTAAATAAAAACAAGCTTGAAAAAAACAATGAACTGATTTTATTGTACAACAAAAATAATTTATAACGTCGACATTCGATCGATCACAATACCCCACGTCTTCTTTTCTGACCGTCTTCATCTGTCACCTCTGCATCTATTAATGCCATACCTATACTACGACTGAAACAATTAATTATAGGGTTCCAAATTTAATAAATATAGCTGTTTTGTCAATGTCGTACATCCTCTAATGGAATTCCGGCCTATTCCAAACTCATGCTTTATCATAGTCACTCCATACATATATTCAACATATTTCGAACCCTTAAACAAGAAACAACATAACCCCAACAGGTCCAGAGCCCAATCTAGGACAAGGTGATTATATAAAAGAAGATAAAAAAATTCTCATCAAAAGCCTTCTGATCAAAGCATAAAGGACAGATGCGTCAAGCTTTCTGCAAATCTACATCTAAATTTGCTGCACAAAAATTCATTTACCAGGGTAAAGCTCTATTCTGAATCACATAGTTGGGAATGGTGAATTTTTACCCTCACAATTGGGATTTGCATAAAAAGGAAAATTCTGCCAGTTTGGTGAAATCCCCATTCTCACATTGGTAAAGCCAGGTTTAGAAACGGGTTTGTGGGTATTCCATTTGGGCTCACCTGCAAATGTTGGGGAGCTGCCACAAACTCGTGGGTATTCATCAAAGTTATCAGGCACTTTTCTACCTTAACAACAGTCCCAAACGTACTCTTGTCAAGGACAACAATAAGTGTGACGCTGACCATTTATAGGTGGAAAAAGATCTTTGATTGCATTTTGTTTTATAAAATGTTAAATTTGGTTGAAAAATTATTTCATATTTACTATGACCCCTGTGTACATCATCTTTTACTCAGACTGAGAGTAAGCTTTCTATGACGGAAGGATAAACAAGAATTGGCAAAGCCAATAGGTTTTGCCTGCATTAGAGCCATTAGAACTATTGGCTTTGCCAATGTCTTTTAACCATGTTGTAGAGTTGCGTGGAGTGGAGTAGAGTAGATTGGCATGGCATAGAGTGGTGTGGAGTGGCGTAGACTGGTGTGGAATGGCGTAGAGTGCAGTGGCCTAGGTTAGAGTGGCATAGAGTGCAGTGGCGTAGAGTGCAGTGGTCTAGAGTGTTGCAGGGTAGGGTGGCATAGAGTGGAGTTTAATAGAGTAGAGTGGTGAAGAATAGAGTATAGTGGCATAAAGTGCAGTGGCATAGAGTGGTGTAGGTTAGAGAGGCATAGAGTGCAGTGGTGTTGAGTAGAGTTGTTAAGAGTAGAGTACAGTGGCATAGAATGTAGTGACATAGAGTGCAGTGGTGTAAAGAGTAGTGGCGTAGAATAGAGCGGTGCAGCCTAGAGTAGAGTGGTGTAGAGTGCACTGGTGCAGAATAGAATGGTGCAGAATATAGTGCAGTGGCATAGTGTGCAGTGTCATAGAGTGAAGTGGCATAGAGTGGTGCAGAGTAGAGTAGTGGGGGGAAGAGTGCAGTCTCATAGAGTGCAGTGGCATAGAATAGAGTGGTATAGAGTGTAATGTCATAGAGTGCAGTGTCATAAAGGCAAGTGGGGTAGAGTAGAGTAGAGTGGCATAAACTGCAGTGGCTTAGAGTGGTGTAGAGTAGAGTGACATAGAGTGCAGTGGCGTTGACTAGAGTAGTGCAGAGTAGAGTGGCATACAGTGCAGTGGATTACAATTCAGTGGTGCAGAGTAGAGTAAAGTGGTGTAGAGTGCAGTGGCGTAGAGTGCAGTGGCATAGAGTGGTGCAGTGTAGCGTGGTGTAGAGTGCAGTGTCATAGAGTAGAGTTGTGCAGTGTAGTGTGCAGTGGCATAGAAAGTAATGGCATAGAGCAGAGTGGCGTAGAGTACAGAGCATTGAGTGTAATGGCGTAGAGTAGAGTAGAGTGGTGCATTGAAGAGTAGAGTGGCATAGAGTGCAGTGGAGTAGAATAGAGTAGTGTAGAGTAGAGTAGCATGGGGTGCAATGGTGCAGAGTAGAGTGCAGGGGTGTAGAGTGCAGTGGCATAGACTAGAGTGGTGTAGAGTAGAGTGGTACAAAGTAGAGTAGCATAGAGTGCAGTGATAGAGTAAAGTGGTGCAAAGTAGAGTGGTGTATAGTGCAGTGGTGTAGAGTACAGTGGTGCAGAGTTTAGTGCAGTGGGGAAGAGTAGAGTGGTGACTAGAAGAGTATAGTGGCATAAAGTGCAGTGGCATAGAGTGCAGTGGCGTACAATAGAGTGGTTCAGAGTAATGTAGAGTGGTGTAGAGTGCAGTGGCGAAGACTAGAGTGGTGCAGAGAAGAGTGCAGTGGCATTAAGTAGAGTGGAACAGAGTACAGTGGTGCAGAGTAGAATAAAGTGGCATAGAGCAGAGTGGTGAAGAGTAGTGTGCAGTGGCATAGAGTGCAGTGACATAGAGTAGAGTGGCGCAGAGTACAGCGGAGTAGAGTGGCAGAGAGTGCAGTGGAGTAGAGTAGAGTGGTGTAGAGTGCAGTGGCATAAACTGCAGTTGTATACAGTAGAGTGGTGCAGAGAAGAGTAGAGTGCAGTGGAGGAGAATAGAGTAGTTAAGAGTAGAGTGGCATAGAGTATAAAGGCGCAGAGCAGAGTGCAGGGGTGTAGAGTGCAGTGGCATATAGTGTTGTCGCATAGAGTAGAGTGATGCAGAGTACAGTAGAGTGGTGTAGAGTGCAGTGGCGTACAACAGGGTGGTGCAGAGTAGAGTAGAGTGGTGTAGAGTGCAGTAGCATAGAGTGCAGTGATAGAGTAAAGTGGTGCAAAGTAGAGTGGCGTATAGTGCAGTGGTTAGAGTAGAGTGGTGCAGAGTTTAGTGCAGTGGCATAGAGTAGAGTGATGAAGAGAAGAGTATAGTGGCATAGAGTGCAGTGGCGTACAATAGAGTGGTTCAGAGTAATGTAGAGTGGTGTAGAGTGCAGTGGCAAAGACTAGAGTGGTGCAGAGAAGAGTGCAGTGGCATTAAGTAGAGTGGAACAGAGTACAGTGGTGCAGAGTAGAATAAAGTGGCATAGAGCAGAGTGGTGAAGAGTAGTGTGCAGTGGCATAGAGTGCAGTGACGTAGAGTAGAGTGGCGCAGAGTACAGCGGAGTAGAGTGGCAGAGAGTGCAGTGGAGTAGAGTAGAGTGGTGTAGAGTGCAGTGGCATAAACTGCAGTTGTGTACAGTAGAGTGGTGCAGAGAAGAGTAGAGTGCAGTGGAGGAGAATAGAGTAGTTAAGAGTAGAGTGGCATAGAGTATAAAGGCGCAGAGCAGAGTGCAGGGGTGTAGAGTGCAGTGGCATAGAGTGTTGTCGCATAGAGTAGAGTGATGCAGAGTACAGTAGAATGGTGTAGAGTGCAGTGGCGTACAACAGGGTGGTGCAGAGTAGAGTAGAGTGGTGTAGAGTGCAGTGGCATAGAGTGCAGTGATAGAGTAAAGTGGTGCAAAGTAGAGTGGCATATAGTGCAGTGGTTAGAGTAGAGTGGTGCAGAGTTTAGTGCAGTGGCATAGAGTAGAGTGGTGAAGAGAAGAGTATAGTGGCATAGAGTGCAGTGGCGTACAATAGAGTGGTGCAGAGTAGTGTAGAGTGGTGTAGAGTACAGTGGTTTACAGTGCAGTGGCATAGAGTAGAGTAGCATAGAGTGCAGTGGTGTGGAGTAGAGTGGTACAGAGTAGAATGCAGTGGCATAGAGTGCAGTTGCATAGAGTAGAGTGGCGTGGAGTACAGTGGTGCAGAGTAGCATAAAGTGGCATAGAGTGCAGTGGCATAGATTAGAGTGTAGTGGAATAGAGTGCAGTGTCAGTGTCATAGAGTGCAATGGCGTTTAGCACATGGGAGGGGGTGAGAGGGAAAAGAAGCAACAAGGATGGGGAATAGGTGGGAGGTAATAGAAGCTACATGGATGAGAATATTGGAGAAGGAATGACAACACAAGCACTCATGGAGTGCTTGATCTCAAACAAAAGTAACTCCAAAAAAGGGAGCAGTGGAATGCAAATGTACGTGGTCCATGCTGCGGGGGAGGGCCAAATACAACAAAGACACAATGCCTTCATGCCAAGACAAACGGGGATGAAAGAAATGAGTGACGCTGAGGCTATAAAATGCTGTGGGAGGGCTGTAATCCCACTATATGTAAACCACATGTCTCACAGAGACATGTGCATGCGCTATTTAGGCAGATCCTAAAAATGGGAGTTGTCGAACACTCAAGCGCTAAATTGTATTTGGAATTTAGCTCTGATTGACAATTATTCTCACATTATTTTAAGGTGTCCTTTATTTTACATCCGGGATCCCCATTTAAGTCCAATACATTGAAGAATTGGCATGCAAAGACTACTGAAGCAATGTGAAATTTACAGTCATGGTAAAATCCCCAAAAGGCAATTGTGGTGGGGAAATATTTGTCTATATTTATTAACTGAGGTTTAAGAAGGGGAATGTGGTAGCCATGTCAGTGATGGTGTTGTGTCTTGCAAACTGTGTTTATGTTACATTGGTGAAACTTTATGTAATGTAGGGATGTATTTACATGGACCAAATCAGACTAAGAAGTATGGTTATAGCAAAGAGACAACAGCAGGTTTTATCGCGCGATGAAAGTAAACGTTTTTAATTGTATGTGCTCCTTACAAGTGGTTACTTTTCAGGTGTTGACGTTGAGTGTGTTAACCTCATATGGAGAGCATTGGGCCAGCTTCACCTCACTTACTGTTGAAGGATAAAGTGCTGGGGTCTGAATACATGTTAGAAAGTGATATACTTGCAAAATAATTAAACTCTACCTCTTTTAGAAAGTTAATGAAATGTCTATTTGCAGAATATACCACCAGTTGGTCTTGTTTGCAAAGCAATAAACAGACTCTTACAAAAGTTTCATTGTGAAAAACACGTTTTTTGACTTTGGCCTGTTCTGCAAACATGTCAAAAACATTTTTGGGGATTTTGATTCAATCACCATTGAATGGTGAACATAAGACAAACAAGCAGTCCACAAGCCATTCCTAAGATATATGACAGAATTTTGAATACACATATATTAAATCTAAAATAGGCACAGGTCTGTAGCACAGCCTGTTGAGGCATTAAGATGGATTTGTACAAGAATCCTTGCTGCAGGTGGGATGTCCTGACTCGGGGTCACAGTGTGTTCTCAATGTCCTTTTGGCAAATCCATCTCCAATCAGCAGTACAGCTGTCGGATCCAATCACAGACCATCTCACTGTGCCACAGCTGTCTTCATCTTCTCTCTTCAATACTTGGAGCCTGCGTGGTACAAGGAGATGTGTGGTGAGAGAAAGGGGAGGGTCTTTTCCCCACACCTTGAATTCATAGCAAAGTCCATGTGAACTGATGATCGTGACATTTTATCAATGTTGCAAAAACAGTTTTTGGGTATAGGTCACTTTTGACCAAGAATCTCTTGTTTGTGGGTTTATTGTGTGATGTGATCACATATGTGATGCTGCCCTATTTGGGAAAACCGAAACTATACAAAGTTCCAAAAAAGTCAAAATGCATTTAATTGTCACACTTTTGTGCATAAAACTGCTGATAGAAAATACAATGTAAAAACAATTCAAGCCATAAATAGAACATTACAATTCTGAAGTGATTTAATGTGCTTCACAAAACCCACTAGAAAACAGGAAATAACCAGTTGTTAAACACAATCAATATAATTCGATTGATATTTATTTGACTTTGAATGGGGTTTGTGGCACTTTCCCATAATTTAGCTGTACCGAGAAATAGAGCATTCTGGGAATCAATCACTTTCATGCACTCTGCCCTGTGCTCTCCGTTAGCTAGTACCTCTTATATAATATGAAAGGAACCCATGATGGATATACTATGAGCATCCAATATAGAAGACAGAATATTGTAGAAGAGGCCCAACCTCCTTCTCAATAGAGGGGTCTCAAGTGCTTTGAGGTCAAACTTGCACCCTGGAAAACAGATCTCTGCTCTGTAAATTACTGTTTGCATTGCCTTAGCCACATGTGCCCTCTTAAAAGTCAAAGTTGAAACAAACATGTAATAACACTTCAGTCCTACTAAGTCCGCACCATGGCAATGACAGAGATTCGAACAATTCAATAGCTTCACCCATCTCAAATGTGAATCAAAATGAAGGCTCAAATGTTTGTATTTATTCCCAACCTTGACCTTTTCACGACCCACATATAAGCGCTAAATGCTAATATTTGGGTCAAACTACAGGGCCTTTGTTCTGTCCATGTTTTAGAGGGTTCTCCCTGGAGTACCTAGCCAGAAACACCACCCCACTTTGCAGGCTCAGTGGAGTCCCATCAACGAGCGCCCTAGCAAAGGTGGAGAAGAGGGAAGCAGTAAGATCAACCCCCGCTTTGAGGGTAACTTCACACACGTCTCCTCTATAGCTAGCTCATTGGAAGGGTGTGAGCACCCAGCCTTGTCTGGAACCAGTGTGGCTGGATACGGGGTCAGGATGATCGGATGCAGTTACTGTATACGTTAGTGCAGCCCACCTCTCTCCGTACACTGATGACACGAACCTGCCACCAGCTGAGCTGCTTTGTCCAGTCTTCCTCTGGCCACTGAAAGAAACACGAACACGCAATATAGAAGCAAGCACTCCATGGATAGAGTGGCCAGCCACCTCGGTGAGGATCGCTGCATTCTGCATCATGGACTTTCCTGCCCAAAACCCTGTGAGAAATGTCATTACGTCCGCACTCTCTTCCACCTAGTCAAGAAGATGTCCCCCAAATACCATTGTAAAAGCTTGTAAGCAGAACAGACATTTGTCATTCTGACTGATGTAACTGCAAGGCCGTGAAATGGTGGCGTCTTACAGCAACATTAAACAATGCATGTGTGTGCATGCGTGTACTAGTCTTTGCACACATGAGCCGGGGTCTGTCTATGGTCGCCCTGTTTCAATGCTTGAGTGCATGCTTACTGGTTCGTTGAGCATGGGTGTCTGAAGTCATATGTGCACTTGTATGGCTGCATCGCTCTGTGTGGTGTATCTTTCTGTGCATGATATGTTTTATAGGCCAGCCCTTTTGGCTTGTCAATGCCAGTGTAATTGGTATCTCTCCTTGAGTTCAGGAAACATTTCAGACTATCTGTCACAAAACCACTGTGGAGGGATGTGGTTGAAAAGTGCCAGTCTGGGCGAAGTACACCCAGTGATGCCTGCTCTCAGGAGTTGAACAGACAGGGCCTGTTCGGAGTTTGAAAAAGGAGCTATAAAGTTTGGGCAATACTTTCTAAACTACACTGCAGCATGTAGAACTTATTTCATGGTCTTCTGTTGAAATTACTATAAATGGATGTATTTGTAAGAATCCACTAAGTGTAAACAACAGCATTATCTTCCTCCTCTATCTAGTACTACGTGGAAAGTCCCCTATCAGGCCTACAACGATTACATAAAAAGGATCTCTGATTAGAATTACACGAGCACGTCAAATAATCAGACCTAGGACAGATAAACTCACGTGTTTCCATTGTAGGTGGATCCGTTCACCCAGGTCCACCTCCTTCCGGGTGTTGTATTAAACAGTCCTATCCAGGCAGTGGCTTCCAAATGAGACTTCATGAAATCCTGTACAGCAGGCAACACACAGGGAACGAATGACTGAATACGTTTTAAATAAAAAAAAAAATTCCGTCCTAAAAACTTTCTATGCATTTTCTTATTCTTAACCACAACAGCCTGCTAAACATATTTCAAGCTCAGGAACAATCTCTGAACACTTCTGCCTCTTTCTGAGGGCCACAGTGAATCTGAATTTGGGCACACAGAGTGTGCACCCGTTTACATACCTGGAGTAGTGCACACATTGTAGTTCTGCACTGGGCGTTTGCCCATTCAAATGTTTGCATGACATTATGATGCGTTCCTTTACCACGCACGTTTTTTCAATGCAGACTTTACAACGCATACCACTACCACTCATTTACATTCAAATGTTAAATACCTTTACCACGCAATCCACTGCCACGCGTACTTTTACCACGCTTACAGTTACAGAAAAATCCAGTCACTGTCTAACACTGCAATCTACTGTTGAAAAATTATACAATAAATCTTAATATGTTATTGTAAACAAAATATATATATTAAAAAAAAACAATTACATTTATGTTGATTACAGGTTTACTACTATTTAAATTTTATTTTCTGGGTGAGACCCTCAAGCCCCCATTTTTTAATTACCCTTAAAAATGTAGAAACTACTTACCACATACCAATACAAACTTATATGCGCTGTAAAGACTTGCGTTGTAAAGACTTGTGTGGTAAAAGTAATTGCGATGTAAGAAATGCATTACATTTGCATTTTGTGGTAAAAACTTCGTGGTAAAGGTTGTTCCACCATGCAAATGCCATGCAGTATTACCTGGAGGAGTTTGCGCAGGCAAAACCCTCTACAAATTGGAATACTATGCAGTAATATCAATTCATAAGACAAATTTGTCATGATATTGCCTGTTCCCAGCAGGAAACTTCGAAACAAATTTCAGTTACCACCCTGGGTAGTACTGCTTCTGCGCGTTAGTGGTATTTCCCCCAGAAGGTCTCTGATAGAACCACAGAGCCTGGCATGTGACCATTGGTGTCACGGGGTGCCATTTAACTCCAACCCCTTCACATGATCACATTTATTAAAAATACACCCCTTCACCCCCTCTCCCACACCCCGTCCCCGGCCATATTGTATTTTTTTTGTGGCTGGCTGATGGAGGGATAGTTGAATACTTCTTTAAACAGGATAAAAAAAATCATACAGGGCACCATACATGAACATCAATGGGTATTAACAAACTGGAACACTCCACTCCCTTACAACGGGAGTTTTGCGATTGTTGCAGAGGAATCAACATTTATTAAAAAGGAATTTAAGAAAGGAATTCAAGACATGATTGACTGGCCTAGGCATGGATTCCAGCATCTGAAACTGACCTACAGTTTGTAGGGAGAGTGGGCTGACTGCAGCACTCTGCACCATGCTGTAGAGCAGGGTTCTTAACCTGTGGTCAGGGGACCCCTGCGGGTCCGCAAAGCCTTCTCAGGGGTACAGCGAACGCTTAGAAAATAAAATAATATTTAAAGAATAAAGATTAATAAAATGTATACAAATAAAGAAGCAAATGTAAAATTAAAAATGCGAAAACATTCTGTAAATGTGAAGGAATTTGACATTGGAGGCTAAAAATTAAAACAACAAAGATGATGAGTGGCCTCAATTGGATTTAGAAAATCTCCAACCTTCCCATATAAAATTCAAATTTTGCTTATTTTATTTGTTCGTAAATTAAATAAAATATGTTATCATTTGTGTATTTGTTTGATGAATGCTTGTTTCTGTTTTTTTTGTGTATTGTTTTGTGGTTCACAGCATTGAAAATGCTTAGCTGAGGTCCCTGCCTTCCTATCATGGCTCATTGGGGATTCAAATAATGATCAGTGGGAGTCTCCAAGTTCTATAAATGATTAATTAGGGGTACACAGAAGTCAAAAGGTTAAGAACAACTGCTATAGAGGATATTGCACAATGTTCCTCGCCCCTGCAGAAAGTCCCAGGCTATAGTCTGAAAATTGTGATTGGCTTTTTCATCTTCTTTGAAATACATTTTTATTTATTAATCAGAATATTACACAAACCGCGATTGTAAATACAATAAGTTAAAAACACCCTTTTCTTTTTTTCTAATTATTCCATATTTATACACATTTTTATTGAAATAACTTAGGACAGCACTTCCAGCTGAGGACAACCTTAATAGTGTCTTAGATCAGACAAGATTCCAAGCACCATGTTCAGACCAATGGGCGTTCCCAGGGTTGACTCACGGGTGGGGCATCGGAATGCAGTGCAAATAAGGTGAATATTTATACAGCTTGAACTACGTGGCAATTCACAAAAATATTGCCATGTATTTCAAAACCTTTTTATTAGCATTTACTTATACACATGAATAGGCAAATAGGCTTAAGTGAACTCTAGGGGCTTTAATGGGCAATTTATGGCACGTATCACCTACCCACATATATGTGATCTTTTTTCCGTAGCTGGCTCATATTCTAGTAAATTAGGACTCCTTATCAAAATAAACTATGTGTGATAAAAATTAGAGAAAATTGCAAATAAATTATTCAGATTTTTCACTTATTTTCTTGGGTATGAACACTCTCAAGTTTATTGTCACATTTTTTCCCCAAGAAAATTGGTGGTTCACTCACCTGCCAAATTCCCTGTTGCTCCTACCCATTTAGAGATGCTCTGCTGGACCATTGGAAACCCTCGAACCAAACGTCTAATCATCTCTTGGCCACCATGTCACAGATAGGCCTGGGCGGTGAACTCCACTCTGTTTGTGTAGTTTTTTTCTCACTTGCGCTCGCCAGAGTTAAGTTAGCGACCAAGACTGGTCCTCAACCTGCCAAAACACTGCCACATCTCCCAGCACCTGCGCACACTCCACTGGCTCCCCGTCGAGGCGAGAATCACCTTCAAGATGCTCACCCACGCACACAAGGCCCTCCACGGCACCGGACCAGCATACCTGAACAGCCGACTCAAATTCCACGCACCCCAAAGGACCCTACGATCAGCCCAGCTCTCCTACGCCGTGGTCCCCCGCACCAGAAAGACCAGTCGGGAGGCCGCTCCTTCTCCTTCCTCGCGGCGAAAGCATGGAACGCCCTTCCGCTCCACCTCAGACAGACAACATCGCTCCCCATCTTCACAAGAAACCTCAAAACCTGGCTCTTCGACAGACCCCTCCTTGATGGAATGGAACCTGCACCCCCCCACCCCTAGCGCCTTGAGACCCTTACGGGTGAGTAGTCGCGCTTTAACAAACCCCTGATTGATTGATTGAGTGAGGAAAATCCAACGCTAGATCACCTCCCAGCGAGATTTCTCAACACGGGCGGTCGCAGATGGTTGTAACCGCTCGCATTGAGAAATCATCTGTTCCCATTGAGGAAGCTGCCGCCTGAGTTAAAAGTCTACTTGAGCGGGAGAAAGAAGCAGCGCCCTCTTACGCTGCGCTTGATGCCATCCGCGGACAAACACCCGGTGCTAAAAATCAGCGTGAACGGCGCAACCTAATGCACTCTGCCGCTTGCGGAGCGCCATGTAGCACGGTGGAGTTTTTGGGTCACTCTGCCCAGGCCTAGTTGCAGAGGTGCTCACCTCATCCTACTTAACGCTAGGGTGACCGTCACAGTTTGTTTCCTTCCCAGGACCACCTGGGTCCTTTTCAAAAACCAGGGATTATCGCTGCAAAGTAATAATAAATGTAGTGGACTATCTTAACCGGGCGACCATGCTGGAGGATGCACTTTCATTACTGAGATCCCCGCTAGGCAGGCAGGGATCTCTAAATATAGAAAGTGATCCTTGACCTCTAAAGTGGATGCCACGGTCTTTGTTGATTTGGCAAGCTTGTGGGCTTCCCTGGAAGACCAAACTAACTAGAGGATATTCTAGGTTTAAGCAACTTTTGAGACTGTATTAAGCCAGGAAAGATACTCATGTTGAAGATTGTGTTTTCAGGTTCAAGATACTATTTAGACTATTTCGCCTGATTTACAGAGGTTTTGTCCTCTCTTAAGAGAGTCTGGTTTACGACAGTCTTAAATTAGTAGGTCTGGTTTACAAAGACTTTAGACTTGCTTAAGATAGTCTTAAATAGCATTTCCTGGATTGATGTTGTCTTAACTTTCTTTTATATCATGACAAAAATCCCAAATCAGACCCAACTTCTCTGTTTTAAGACAACCCTTTGACTAGGGTTAAACCAGACATTTTCCCAATTAATCAGTTCTTAGGTGTAAAGTTTTGTGAGCTCAATTCACAAGCTTTGAACATGAGCCTGTGTGACTTATTCCTAGAATAAAGTCAGAATCTATGTGTATGTAATTTAGAAGGATGCACAAAGACATAAATATCATTGTTACGTGAGTAAAGCACAAACATTCCAAATTGATCAAATATAATGTATGCAAGTGTTATATGTTTTTTTTTTCTTGAGCTGAATATCAGTAAGGACTGACTTAACTTTATACTTATACTAACTCTAATCCAAATCCAAATCTTAGCCCTTACCCTGCATGCAACGCTTAGCCTAATCCTAATTAATGTTAACTAATCCAGGTCCTGCGCTAACCATAGCTGTGTTAGCACCTCCTACCATCATTTACAAGCTCGTCCCTTTAGTTTTAGCCTTTTGGATGATAAAACCTAGAAATACAATCTTCTATAATGTGATGTCTTCCTAGTGGTTGCTTTACAATAGTATATATTAGTAAATGTTCTGTATAGTGACATATTGCCATCCAGCATCTCCAATGTGTTACACATCTGCCTCATTCTGTATCACCGATGCCTTGCAAGCTTTGCCTAGTTCGCTTTCACTGATTCCATACCAGCTTGGCCTAGTTTTGTATCAAATATACCTTCTTTCCTCTGACTGATTATCTCTCATTGATGCCTAACCAGCTCTGCCTCCAGCAACCCAGATGCTTTGGTAGATATGCCTCATCTTATATCACTGGTAACTAACTGTGAAATCACAGATACCTTACCAGCTTGGACTAGTTCTGTGTTACTGGTACCTCACCAGATTGGCTGATTTTGTTTCTCTGGTGCCTTACCAGCTTTGCCTACCCCTGCATCACTGATGCCTTACCAGCTCTGCCTGCTCCTGTATCGCTGATGCCTTAACAGCTCTGCCTGCTCCTGTATCGCTGATGCCTTGCTCCTATATCACTGATGCCTTACCAGCTCTGCCTGCTCCTGTACACTGATGCCTTACCAACTCTGCTTTGTCCTCTATCACTGCCAGGCGGGAGCCCCTGGTGGAGCAGTCTTCATGGCTCGCGCTCCAGGTATTCAGCTGGTTGGAGGAAAAAATAACACTTTCCTCCATGATGAAGCCACTCAGTAGGACACGGTGGGGTCTCAGGTCCTGCTGAAACAGAGTATTAAAGACACATTACCAGAGGATTTCAAAAACACACTGACATATGTAAAACATATTCATGCTTTTCTAACAAACCGTTTACTCCTCTAGTTCTTCTTGGGTAAGGTAAAATGGAGGAACCTGGCTGACACATATATGTCGGAACAATTGAGCAAATGTAAATGTGCTGTAGTGCACTGCACCTCTCAGCACTTCACAAATGACCAGTTCCACTTTTGTGTTGCTTTAGCTGAGATGCCCAAAGGATTGCACTGCCTTTGATTGATAGTCGGGTGTGCTGCTACAGCCTAAAACCTTTGCCTTCATCCTCAGATCCCGTCGACTACCAAATCATCCAACTGTCGTCAGGCTATCACCCCAGTTATTACAATATTAGACAGTGCCTCTTTGTTTCCTTCCAGGTGTACAAACTGCCCTAGAAACCACAACATGCCCTAGAACCCTATCCTCTGCAGTTTTCAAGGGGTTTCAGACCTCGCAGGTGGACGGACTGAAGCCACGTTAATGAACATTAAGAAGGACCTGCTTATGGCCAGAGCTCAGGGCCAGGATTGTGCAGTGACCTTCTGTGACATTTCTGCTTCCTTTCAGCCAGTGGACTGTGCAACCATTCTCTCCAGTGGTTCTGGCTGCTACCTTCACTTACGTCTATCTGGTGTAACTGCAGTCCTTCTCATTAACCACAAGTGTGCCTTGTGATGTGCCGCCATGGATGCAAAATTCTATTCACCACCTACATGGCACCTCTGTCACTGTCCTGGCAATATCTAAATACTTCTCAAGATACCGAAGGATTAGGGAAGCAGGCGTTCTCTCAAGGACTACCACTCATAAGTGCAAGAATGGATGAGTCAAAATGCTGCCATGGTGCTAATGAATCATAAAATGAGGACTTGCGACAGGGCCTGAGAGACCCAAGGATGCTTATGTCTGACTAGAACTTGACTATGGGCACTCACACACCTTTAATGTTAGTTCGATACTTGGGAACATCTTTGACTTTGAGAAATCATTCATTCCACAAACCAACAATGTAACCATCTTTGGATCCTTCAACGACTTTCAACTTAACGCAGATGCCCTATCACACATCACTTACAGCAGTGGGATTTATGGCGAAAATACACACATGCACAAGGTTTACCCTTTTGCAATTCTTTACCTAACCCTCCGCCTGGAGGGGACTTGAAAAAATTCATAAATATCAGAGGCACACAACTTCCACCAATCGTTTAGACATGATCTGATCTAAGCCTATCTGCACCTACTCCCTCTTCTACACTTCCCCTTTTCCCTACTAGGGTGCTCAGTCACACACATCTGACTACGTTAGCGCTAAACAAAAATAATTAAGAACTTTAGCCAACTCTAAGTTAGCAAATGTAAACACATAAACCATCCAAGTGTAGGTCAGGAGCTTTATCTAATGTTCAACACCCCCCCTCCTTTGGAACTGGATTTTTGGTATCTGCTCCAATAAATTTATTTTCCTACCATCAAGGACTTATAAGAAATCCTCAAGATGGCCTCTTCTCGGCTTGACTCTTTCAATGTCTCCTCTTCCACTTCCAAGATGAGCAAGGTACCCCACGAGAAAGGTACTTTTGTAAGAAAAGGCTAACAACACAGATGGGGAAACAGCGCTCAAAAGTGGCTAAATTGACTGAAGGGTTTATTTGATTTGTCCTTCATTGTGGGCGGCAATCAACCTTGTACGAAAGAAAATCATTGAAATTGTTAAGCACAGCAGCTAAATTGCTGACCTTCTTAACAAAGAGGGGAAAATGTACTTTTATGTGGTATCCTCAGGTGGTAACAACCAGAATTCATTTATTTTATACACAATGAACTGTGTTTAGCCTCTGGAGCAGCATCATTTAGACTTGTCCCCATTCCTCAATTATATATTCATATATAACATCTATATTCAAGGCCATCTGTTATCAAATATCGGGACGGTTGGATGCTCACGATTGTGTTCTGCAGTCCTGGGAGGGTTCAGATGCTCCTCTCAGTACAACTTGGTTGGTTCTTGGTGGTGTAAGAACAGATAAGGATGTCTTTGAAGTTCCTGTTATTTTAATTGGTGTTTCCAAAGTTAGGCAGATTTTTTCTGGACTCAGAGAGGGAACAATCATCTCTGCTGACTTTTACAGCAGTGTGAAGCATTATGCTAAACATTTATTTCCCTTTACTTAAGACTTCTACAGTAGTCTATGCTATGCTGACACCTTCTATGCTCCCTAAATATAAATGCTGGTTAAGTAGTCCTGTAGTCAAGCAATGTTTAGAAGAGAGAAAGGAAGTTTCTTTATGGAACAGCTATGTGCTACAATGTGCTTTATCATTGTTGTGGCTGTCACTATTATGTACCTCATATTATTACGGATTAATCTATTAAGACATTACCGTCTGCAAGTCGTACTGCTGCATCTTGCGAACGTACTCTTATTTTGTATATATACTGGATTGATAACTATCTTAAAATAAAATTCCTTAACTCATAATTAGTGATTCCTGGCTCTTATTGTGGAGTCGCACTCGCTTCACGAGCTGGAAATGTCTTTCTAATGTCTTGTCATTTTCAGCAGCGGTGCCCCCCCCCGCCCCCAATTAGGGCGGAAAAGCGTTGCCCCCTTGCTGCCCGTGCAGCAAAAGATAAAACGGTAGTAAAATGAATTACCGTTTTATTTTTCACTGCTCCCAGCCCGAGTAGTGTTTGGGGGTGGGGCATTGCTGCTCACTGGCAGCAAAGGAGTGGTGCCCACTCCAGTTTACACTGCGCATGTCACTTTGGCTGGTTGTCTTGTGATGGCCAGCCTGACATGTGCAGAGTAAACCTCTCCACCTAGCCTGGATGAAGAGCAGGAATAGGACTCCTGTGCCTGCTGTAGCGTCGAGACAGCCCACTCCAGCCAATCCAGGTGCTGCTCTCATGCTGCTCATCTGCAGCATGAGAGCAGAATCGGGATTTGCAGAAGGGGTTACCTGAGGCTCCATGAGGTGCTGTCACACTGGCGGCATCTAAGAAGAAAGAAGAAAACACGGAGGAGATCAAAACATGGAGGAGAGCGGGGGTAAGCACATTTTTAAAAAATTACTTTTTGGCCCTCTGTCCCCCAGACGCCTCTCCAGTTTTGAGGGTCATCGCCCACCACTGCTTTACAGTGCGACAATTTAACCACCAAAGGCCCATATGACCAATGGGGAAAAATCTTTGACGACTTTACAAAAAAATTAAGGTGCAAGTACAAACACCCCATGACCTCTGAACATTACAGGCTGAAAATTGACACTCTTACAGTGGTGTGCTGGGCAACTGTTGCTAATTTGAATCATGATGGTTGGATATTCTTTGATTGCGCTGCAGTACCGTTGATTGGTGTCTCAAGCATGCAGTGTGTTGTGGGAAATACCACTGGGATGCAATGAAATGAGGTTGGTTGGTGTACATAGAATGAAGGCAGGGTGGTGGTTTCACTTCATGTGTGGTTGAGTGCAGTGTCTAGGTTTACTCTTTCTAGAGTGTAGTGTTTTATTATTTCCCTGAAGGTGCTCAGTAGATGGATAGTGAGGATTTAGTGTAGGGTTGTGTCTTAGAACATTACACTGTAAAGTATTGGAGACAGTGTTGAAATCATACATGGTTGCATGGTGAGTTATTATCATTGTTATCAACAGAATGCAGTGGTGGATTAGTATCTTTAAAGTGTTCTGGTGTGTGGTGGGTTAGTGTCCCTTGAATACAGTGTAGTTTGGACACCATCCTCAAATGTAAACCAGTCTAAGGGCCGCATGTTCAAAGCATTTTTGGGGCAGATACTACCGTTCCAATCGCAAAAATGCTTTTACATACGTATAAAACACAAATTGTGATTCGATACCACTTTACCGAATCGCAATTTGCGTTTGCGATTCCCTATTTTGAAGGGGTGTTTTTAGGGCGACCCTTCGAAATAGCGAATCTGAATGGGCTAAATGAATGTTTTGCGACCGAATTACGGTCACAAAACATCCATGTTTTACCGACTTCTTGAAGGAAGTAGTAACCCATTCGTAAAGGCCCCCGGGAGACCCCTTCCCCTTTGAGAATGGAAAACAAATATTTTTAGGAGCAGGCAGTAGCTCCACTGCCTACTCTTAAAAAATAAAACTGCAAAGTTTAATTTTCTTTTTAAACGCATCCCATTTTCCTTTAAGGAAAATGGGCTCCATTAAAAAAAAAATTAAAGATTGCTTTGCTAAAAATAAATCACAGAAGATGTGGTGGTCTGCTGACCCCAGCAGGCCAACATTCCTGTGATGGCTGCGATTCCTAGTGGGTCACATATTGTTACCTACCTCAATTTTGTGCATGAGGTAGGTCTATATGTGACACACTAGGAATCACTAATAAAACTCAAAAGAGTTTCACACATTAGGAATACCGATTTCGGAGAGAATCTCAATTAGGAAATCGGTATTCCTAATGTTAGTACATCTATCCCTTAGCGATTATTCTCTGCAGAATGCAGTGGAGCAGCAAAAGTCCCTAGAGTGCAATGTGGTTTGTGAAGTGAGTTAGTGACCATAATCTTCAATGCAGTATAGTATGATAATGCTCATAGGATGCAGTGCAGAGTGGCAGGTCAGTGCATCTAAAGTGTAGCAAAGTGGAGTGGTGATATATTAGAATCATATCACTGGTGCATTGTGGTGAGTTAGCGTGTAAATTATGCAGTGCAGTGCGGTGAGTTAGTGAGCCACCTCA
The DNA here is from genome assembly GCA_963921515.1 of Calotriton arnoldi. NCBI lineage: Eukaryota > Metazoa > Chordata > Amphibia > Caudata > Salamandridae > Calotriton > Calotriton arnoldi. Next base: position 826,536 of record CAWUFW010006652.1, read on the forward strand.
CAGCACTGCAAATAAGTGGTTAAAGCCAGTTTAGTTTTGTGGTGTAGTGGCCCTAGTAGATAGTTTGATCTCACTAGAACACAGGGTTGTGTTATGGGTTAGTATCTCAAAAGTAGAAGTCTTCATGCTGAGGGGGGCCCTCGAGGGAGGAGCCTGAATTGATCATACGAGGGGAGCCAAGCTATGGCTAAGATGAGCATTTAGTATGCCCCTATAGAATAGGGACAAAGATCATTGACACAGTGTTGTGCTTTTAGTGAAAGCAGAGATCCACTGTACAATGGGCCATCAGTAACTCAACATAATTGCAATGTTCAAATTGCTAAATATGTTCAGATCTGCCACTTTTAGTTGCGCGAAAATATGTTTATCATTGTGGGGAACCCAGTGATTTTTTTATTTTACACGCATTGGGGCATTAAAAGGTTTAAAGACAAATGCTCTAGCCTATTGTGCAATGTGGTGGGTTAATTCCAACTCAATGTAAGTACAGTGAAATTCAACACTTTAATAATAAAACATTCACTGTAACTTTGGGCCTCTTGTGTTTGTAAGTTAAGAATGAAGACCAGTCAAACCCCAAAATAACTCTCACTTGGAACCACGTGTAGAAAGCCTTAGTTTTGGTACAGAAACTGACTATAACAGTGGAGTGTCTCTTCAACTAGATGTGAAAGACTTCAAAAGTAGGTTGGTTCTGCCAGAACTTCAGCTGACTGTGAGCTAAATCGTCTACTGAACTAACAATTGAGCTCTGAAAGATAAAAGCAGGATTGTGTTTCTGGACCAACCATTGTGCTCCATCTGGCAATAAAGCAATCTACCATTGTATTAATTACTGTATTCCTGCGAGTCAATATGAGAGATCTTTCAGTCCTGGCAAGCGGATTCTGCAGCCCTTGTTGAGACGGGCATCAATATTTATCAGGTGATACAAAAAAGAAAAGGCAGTCCTAAGGTTGACAATTTCAAGACAATTGTGCACCCATGCGGACATACACCGCTCACCTACACACACTTTAACATAGATACCACATACATACAAGGAAGGAGACAGAGCAATAAAATGCACAGAAATATATGCATATACAGACAACCCATCTACAGCCACTCATATATATAGGCCAGCAGACAACAGGGCACACAGGCGTACAGGTACCCATAGGGATAGACCACAGGACAGGGAGTCTTCCATACATACAGACCGAGAGGCATGGTATGTTTTGTTGGTCAATGGATACCAATATGTGCTGTACTAAGGGTTTCACAAAGAGCTAAAGTGATGAGAGACTGGAAAGTGGCATCAAGAGAGTGGAAATTGGGACAGAGGAATCAATGCTCTGATGGAGAGTTGGGAATTTTGCACAGTTATAGAAATGCCAGGGCAAGTCAAGGAGGAAAGATGGTGTGTGAATGCAGCTTCATGCCCCCTTAATATTTAGATGCTTTACTGAGGAATTAGAACAATGGAATGTTGAGAGATCCATTGAAGACAATGAAATGGCTCCGGGCTTATAATGGCCGGTAGAAACCTTTTGCTCCAACATTGCAATGTTTGTCTTGCTGTTTCTCTCTTTTTAATTTGGAACATTCTACCCTCAGGGAGTGAAATGTTCTAATAGCCTTATAAACATTCAGCCTCAGGCTATACCGGTTGTTAAAGGCTCTCCCCCTCAAGTTTTGTTATGCCACTGAAGATGTTTTGATGTCACATAGCTACCACAAGAAAGGTATCCCTCAAAGTGCTCTCTGTAGAAACCACCTTTGTTTCTACTTATACCCATGGGTCATAATTGAAAACAACCAGTAATAATGGCAGTTCTATACACCAACCCTGACCCACCCCCTCCCCGTGTCCCTTGTTGTGCATTTCATGCCATATTAATGACAGAAGTGCTATTGAGTCACAGCTATAAATGCCATGGAGATGTGTCAAACAATATTGGAAACTGTACCTGATGGGATCTTCGACTGGCACTTATCTCCAAGGGGCGGGGTCCTGAAGGCAGCTGCGAAAGAGGAGTCAGGGGTTAGATCCATTGATAATATGAGGGACATACTAATGAGTAAAGTGATAGTGAGAAGCAGGAGAGGAGCTACTCATCACACATGTATACCCCAAGCCTGCCCAATCTCTTTGTCCCTTTCCCTCCTACCCAGCCTCTAATACCCTAAACTATATTGAGTGACATATGCCCCCTTCAGAGGGGCAGTTAGTTTTTATAACCTCAGAAAAGAATGTTATGTACCATGCCTCAGGGGAAAACAAGCTATGTGCACAAAATGAATGTCCTGTAGATACAAACTGAACCTGTGCATTGTTCGTACTCTGTACGTGTGCATCATTTCGCATTCACGAGCATTGCTGTGTGAAATGAGGCCATACATGTTTTGTGACTAGTTCTGTGTTTTGTGACTTGCTCTGTGTTTTCTGCATCACAGCTGTTTTTTCAGGCTTTCCCTAAGGTCTCTGAAGATGTCTGCAAGTGACAAAAGGTTGAGTTGATGTATCCTACGTCATCAGTGGTTTCCAGCCCAGTAACAGGGATGTCATAGGACCCACAGGTGATATAGGAAGCCAGCTACTTCATCAAATTATCTGTAATGTTCTGTCCAGGTGACCCACACATGCCCACGTTAGGGCAATGTTGAGAATAAGAGTATTTTGGAAGCTACATTTTGATGTATTGGAGTACACAGGTATAATTGTATCCGGGTATTGCACACCCTTCAGGGTACAAAAGTGACAGAATATCTTACACGCTTAGCAAGTCTGAACATGCTAATTTAAGCGACAATAAAGGAATCTCTGAATTCACAGATCAGAGCTAAAAAGACCACTGTTGGCCATTTAATACTAAAGTATTTTGAAAGCAAGAAATCTTTTTTGCAGACAATCACCAATGGAACAAAGAAACTGAAACAATGAGCTCATTGGCGGTGTTACTGAGGTCAAATGACAAAGGTGCAAGTGACCTAGAGTTTAAACCACCTGACTGAGTGTACTAACTGAAATCCCTGTTAGAGCTGCCAGGCATGGAAAGGAGGCTAAAGATGTCAAAAGCAGCACAACCATGTTTAAAGTGGGCAGAAAAATAGCAAAAAGGCTCCAATTGTTGCAGTGAATGGTAAAGCAAACTAATGCATGCTCTCAATCCCAACCTTTAACACCTCAAAGGAGCAATTATCAGTGTAGTTCTGTGGCCATTAATCTATTAAATTCATGGTGATGCTTATCCTTGTTACTGTAATCCTGAACACTGATTCTGAATTACTATCTCTGCCACCACTCTCTCTGGGAATTGTAAGGGGGAAGGAGGGGGTTGAAGCTTTATTATTCCTGAGGCGATGACTAGAGTACGTTCAGACCCATAAGAATATGCAAAGAAGAAGAACAGTGATGAAGACAACAATTATTATCTCAATAATCTTCATCCCAAACCTTCCAAATGTATTTTTCAGCCAAGACCAGGTACTCCACTCATTTAGGTTGAATCCATCAATTTTCTTTAATTTTTTATGCTTTTTGGGTGTTATTGATCTCTTCTTGAATATTTATTGAAACTTTGGGTTTGTATGAACCCAACTATGGCATAGACCTCACCCTTAGCAGCCAAGAGAAAATCCATAGCCAATCATTTCTGCAAAATGACTGTTTTCTACTTGATCTGAAATAAGTCTCAGAGCAAGGATGGAGGCATTTGTGACGTCTTCTAAACCCTTAGCAAAAGCTTAATCTTCATGCACAGCTAGTCCTATTCCATACATGAGAAACAGAATGGCAAAGAAAAGAGTGGATTTAGAAATGCTTCTGGCCAGTCTTTTACGATAAGCAAGTCTGAGTGTGATGGATTCCTGAGATGATGTAGGCAGTATAGCGAGTACCCGACTAGTCCATGGACAACCAGAGAATTTAAGTTCCGGACTGTTCATTAGTTTGACAATGAGAATGCAGAAGATAACTGAAAATAGTAAGCGCTCTCATCAGAATCCAGTAGAGCTGAGACAATAATGTCTGCCCATGGTTAACATGGTCCTGTAAGATGGTGTTGGCTATCAGTAAACATTAAGGCAAAATAATGCAGTTTCTAAACTGTTCCTGAATATGGGCCTAAATCTCTCATCAAAGGGCCCAGAAGACAGATGCGTGCCGTAATGGACCAGTCCGGGTCAGCTGCCCAACGGTGGCTGCATCATTTACATTTTTGCAGGTTTTGTTTCCCGCGAGTGGCAACGATTGGTTGCCTGGGGGGTAGCTGAGTTGCCTGGGCAGTCGGCAGGGGCGGCAGTACAGCTTAAAAGGGTCAAACATACCCTAATAGGCACCTTGCTGCCTGCTTGCCCCCATGGACTGCCAGTGCACGCTGCCCCAAACTATGCCTGGACTTTCTTTATGTCTACCCACCCATCCCTTTAGCTTTGACAATCTTTGTTGGAGTGGGGGGGTTAAGGAGCCCTGTTTTGACCACGAAACAGGCTGCCACTATGGGGCATCACAGATCTAAGAGCAGGCGGATTCAAGATGTTATTGGTTATTTTAATAACCCGGGGCAGGGGTGCCATGGTTACTAGAGAAGGGCTGGGGACACCCGCTACTGCAATTGCCATAACCCTATTCCATGATATGCCCCTTTGGATGTGGGGGGGGGGGTGACGGCTGCACCAGGGGACCAAGGGAGTGCCCACTTGCCCAGGCTCACCCCCCAAATGGGTGCCAGGGGGTTTCCTTTTATTGGGTTGCTCTGCCATGGTTCTTTTGGTGGGGGAGCTGCTTTGCTGGCCCTAGCTCCCTCTATCTTGAGTGAGCGGAGAGTTTGCCTTGTAAACAACAATCTGTCCCAATTCTATTAAATTTATGCGATGCCACTAGGAACTGAGGGTGGTCATCAATCATGGAATGCGGGAATATGTTGGTAGGAGATTGTTTGTATTAGTTAAAAGATGGTATTTGTTTTGTATGTGATAAAAATGTTTTTCAACTTGATGTCGTGTTTAGGAAGTGCACATTCTTGAAAGCAAGAATGGTTTCTGTCATTACATCATATGTGAAGCACCACTTTGCTTTGGTTTAGGGAGGACAATTGTAGTCTTCTTTTCCAGCCCAAAGGTCTCACGACGGTCCCTCACCTGTGCATTTATAATTATCATGTGTGCCTAATATCAGCATTCATTCTAGACAGCTTGCACAGTTCATAAACAAAGCACAAGCTATAGAACTGATACAGTTTGGCTGCCCCTGCCCACTCTCCCAGATACCTCCCTTCTCAAGAGGCCAATATATCATGTCAACATACAAAGTATAAGGGCCCGATTCATGAAGGTACTTACGTGTAGTAAAGTGCACTCTACAGTGAGCAGTGCAGAGATTCTGATCCGAGTGCGGCGATTCCACCATGAGTGTAGAGACACTGCGACGAGAGCGGTGACTCCGCACTCGTAAGTTTACTACACATAAGTACCTACGTGAATCAGTCCCTAAGTGTGTCTCTAGAGAAGTAACTAACTTGGTTACATGTACGTGGTTCACACTTACTCCAAATGCCAAAGCCTGTTATAGCCAGGATTAGAACGATGTTCAGAGCTGCACTTATCCATAGTGCACACCTGTATGAACGGTGACACTCTGGGCGAGCTGCAAAATTTAAAAACAAAGAAAATAATTGTGAATTAGAAATCAATAACTATGTACAACTCAAGACATGCTCTTACATTGACTATTTCAGTGTCCCCAAAGAGAAGCTGCATTTAACAATATTTAATCACTCAGGACCAGTCGACCACAGGTTCACTTTTATGGTTCTAGTGTTTTTATTGATTAAAATTGTCCACACCTCATGAAATCTTCACTAATTTTCATAGTTTGTGTGCACATTTCTTAATACACGCGCACCACCAAGTGTCTGCAATATAGATTCAGAACATGTGCTTTGATGTGAAACATTGCCTCTGGCTGACATCATGTTCATTAAATCCCTCCATAGTTAAGTGAAGCTGCAGTGTGTTCTGAATGAACCCATCACCACTTTAGGAAAAAGTTAAAGACTCACCCTTTAAAGAACACTACCTTATACAATATTTACCATCCACAACCCACCTTCCTCACCTCTTACTCATTGACTTTAAGCTGGCCATTGATAATGTACAGAGCTCCTCTGCCTTTGGGCTAGGCTAATGAAATAGCATTGACATACATACATACAAATATACACCACAAGTTTAAATTGCGACCAGATGAACGAGCAAGGAAACTTTTAGAAGTGTGCACACATACATACATCAAGCTCACTTTTATTTCAATATAGCACTCATCCTGGCATTAAACCATCTGCATTAATTAATTCTATAAATGATTTTGAACCATGTGCACATTCGGATACACTGTGCCTTGCATTTCCAGTAGAGGGCTACTCTTTAACTTTACAGCCTGTGAAAGGTCATAGGAATTCCACAATACTATTTTTCCAGACATGGCCACAACGTTGTGCTGCTGTGGTGAGTCTGCAGGGGCAGGTGGTACTTGTCCCCAAATGCTTGGACCTTGAGAGGTTTCCCTCATCGCCCAGGTTGGCAACTAAGTGTCCATGTTTTTGTAAAATGCTTTAAAAGGCATCTATGACATTTTTAAAACTAATGAACTCACAGGATCTTATCCCTGTATTGGCTACTACAGTTATTCTTTGAACACCTATCCTTGAGCCGCAGTGGTCCCTTGATTGTAGTTGTAGGACATTATCCTCTTTGTCAGTCACTGACGGTGCTTAGATTGTATAGGAATAAGTGCTGGGGCACAAGGTTTTTCTCACGGCCAGAAGTATCAAAGTTCAGGGTAGCCTAGATTCCACCTCATGCCTCTTTCATTCAACATGAGGCACTCCCACTGCTCATTATCTCACTCCTGCAGGTTCTTTTTCATCTCTGCTTTCTCCTTTTGTTATTGTTTTTCCTTTTTATCTCCCTCCTTCTTTCCCACTTTTGTCTTTTTCTCTTTTGTTCGGGATCAAAGTCTGTTGAGGAAAAATAAGTGCAGGTTCCAAAAAATAAGTGCAAAATGAACCCACCTGCAACTAGCAACTCAGACTATGCACTGGTCACTGAAAACTAACTTCTGAGGAATGCTGGTCGACACTCAGTACTTTTACAAACAAGCTTTATGTCTAGCCCTGTTGGTAACTATATATTACTATCACTTCAAAACAATGTCGCCATAACCCAAGGGGAGGCAAGAGAGATTCAGTGTAGAGTGTCCTGAACTGATATTGCACCACAAGTAGTTGTAGGAAGTGTAGGTGCTCCTGAGTGCCCCATGCACGTGCGGAGTAGATGCATGTATTCAACGGCATAGAATTGACGTACAGACCAGACGATCACTAAAACTGCCTGATTCTTCCCATTTCACATAACAGAAAACAGCTTTGGCATTTTAGTGGGTAGTTCAGTGCTACCATGGAAAACAAGACCCAATTTAGGACTCTCCACATGTGGAGACATGCACAGTTTTGTTGTAACCTCATGCAACAGGGTGTTGAGACTCTGATATTCATCTGATTACTTATTTCTACATGAGACTGGCATGTTGGCAAGAGGGAAAATTCAATCATATGCACCTCTGTCATGTGTCTGCATTGAAACAGATAGGATCAGTCGTTTTGATGAGTGATACAGGGTCAAAGCCACAGGAGCCTTTGTCAAGTCAGTGAGAACAACTCCTAGCCAGGCAGGAGGATCCCCATTGTTGTCTACTAAACATATGATGGGATTTTGGCAGTTTTCTGATGATCATGAATATGTGAAGGATATCAATTAATTTGGGACCTTTTATCACTAAATTGTTGTACTGGTTGCATTGTCTATCTCATTGTGGCCATCACTTCTCACCTTACAATCCCTGTCCTGGTGCCTTCCTTTCCTTTCTTTTCTTTTCTTTTGCTTTGCTTTTATCCTTTTGTGTCTATTCTTAAAAGAAATGCAGTATCCATCCACTCACTTGTAGTGCATGGGCATCTTCTCTTAGGCGTATAATTTACTCCACATGAACACCATACTCAGTGACTAATTCTTATATGAAAACTGATAACCTTAGTTGGAAAATACTTCAGGAGAGAATCTCTTCTTAGTGCTCGATGCCAGTGACTTGTTAGAAAGTAACTGCCTCCTCCATGTCATCGGAAAGCACCATATTTACATGTGACAATGTTTTGCATTCATTGCTCACTGCTGCTGCTCGTGGCATGGAGAGGATCTCTGAATTGCAAATAATTTTGTAAAAGTGGTCCTCACAGGAGAAGACATCAGGGCTGTTCCATCCTCCCCAAAACCCACTAGTGAACTGGGACTCTCTGCTGCAAGTGCCACAATATTTTTTTCACATCACTGTGTACAGAATACCAGTGTCTGACTTGTTTTGAGTCACTAAGATGACACTGGACAGATTGCACCAACTGGTGCTAATGGTTTTTTCATCACATATGGCTCAGAGCTGGTGTTTTGCCCCACCCCATCCCCTTTAGCTACTAAAAGGGCCCAATTGGTGCTGATAGTTAGAGCAACAGTATTACTACTTTTGGAAAATAGCTGTTTGGAGATCAGCTGCATCCTGAGCACCAGTCAGTTGATGTCCTTCTTGCAGGAGATGTTCCCTTTGCGGTACACCCTGACTCTGGGTACAGTCACCCTGACTCTGGGTGTCAGGGTGACTGTACTGGGTGCTACAGAGACCTCCATGTGTTCCTGCAGGTTTGACATTAAATTAACTAGTCAGAAGTCTTGATGCAGTTTCCTTTGAAGTTGGTCCTACTTTCCCTATTCCAGCATAGAAGTGATCCATGGAATGGCACTTTCCATCCACCAGAGGATGCCTGTATGTAGGATTCTGCTCCAGATTTAGCAATTCATCCACAAGCTAGACACTTTTCTGTCACCAACCAAGTTTTACCCAAGCCCATTAGAGAGCTGCCAAGAGTGCACCTTCCCCTGAAACCTCCTAAGCAGGGAGAAGTGCAGCTTCATCTTACAAAGCTGATTTTTCAGCATCTGCTACCTATTTTTCTAAGAATCTATGGCTGTTTATATCTAACTTTTAATTTATACTTGTCACTGAGGCACGTTTGTTGCAGATAATATATTTAGAGGTTTCTGGAGTTACCGGAGCACCTGAACAAACTCGTTACATTTCTAGTAGTTGAACTACATACTAAAGATGTAGCTTTAAAGACTGGTTTCTTTTCCTTTGACACATGACTTGTTGTAATGTTCCCATCCGAGGTGGACCTGTGCTTGTTGTGAGTTTTGAGCAAGGCCTAGGATGAGAAGTGAAATGCAGGTGAATGTGTCTCACTTTGCACGAAGAACAAAATGCACTGTCCGGTGGTGGTGAGAAGTCCTTTCATTCTTAACCATTGCACGAAAACAACAGACACCGTGAGACACTGAGCTCACAACAGGGCGATATGACCACAGAAAGGTGTGAAACCCACAATGTTTTATTTTTTGACTCATACATCCTGTGTAAGAATATGAATACATGTTTTTCACCTTTTATTAGAGAGGGTAAAGCACAAATACAAGTGGTGAGTATTTAGGACAATGGAGTTAGAAAGTAAAGGTGATAAATATCATTTCCTTTTGTGAGTTTGTTGCACTGATTACATCTTAAACAGGGAAATTTGCAAGTTTTCTTAGGTTCCAAATTTTGGTGATGGCAAAAGGGCATTTTGTTGTGATCAACACTGATTTATGATTCTGCTTTATAAACCTAGGCCTTTTGAAGTTTAGGATCAGTTATTACTACATTCTGTGCTTCACAATGATTCTTTTTATCATCCTATAACACAATGTTGACTTTTGAGTAACAAACATAATTGTTCTCCTTCCTCTTTTAGTTTCACATATGCCAACCCTTCCCTAAGTTTGTAAGAGAGCTGCAAAAACAATACTATGTTTAAAGGGAAAGTACTTTATTGTTTTCCTTCTATGCAGGGGGGTTATCAATTGTCCTCCTGCTAAAGTCTTATTGCAAGAAGATGATCATAGTTTTTTACCACCTATGACTCACCTACACAGTTACCCTATAGCAAACACTTAGTTGATATTTTGGTAGCAACAGCCAATAGAAGATTTTTCCATCCCCCTCTTTCGATGTCCGCAGAGGTGATGTACATAACCATATTTGTACCCATTTGTACAAGGTGGCTATCTGTCAATAATTAAATTATTTTTTTCAAATCAAAGAATGACTGTTATAACGTTTATTAAGTGTGATAAAACAGAAATGAATTGTCTTCGGTGAGGTTAAAAAGAGATTACACATGATAGACATAGTTAGCTAGTATCAAAATGCTACCTGCTTAATAATAATTAGTGTAAGTCCTGAAACAAGGCTCTGATTTATGAAAATTACTTGGACCTTGTTAAAACTAATGACAGTTTGGGAGAATAAACACTCATTCCACTGGCGAACAGAATGTGTAGGTTTTGTAACTGTGAGGAGACAGAAATCCAGCCACATATCATGTTCTGCCCATACTATAGAGACAGATATAACATATGTACTGCTTATGATGACTGGTGGGGGAATCTGATGGTAGTGTCTAATGCAATAATGAAAACTGATTGTAAGAATGTGACTAATTAAGATTTTGGAAGTATTTTAAATACGTGTTTATGAATACAATTGTTAATCATTTGTAATGCATTTATGTTTTTCGTATATAATTATTCTTATGGTTTAATATATATTGAAAATAAGCTAAAATATCTTAAATCATAGAAGCATAAAGACAATGATTTGCTCCAATAATACTCTATCTGATTCATAACGAACCATTCAATGTACATAGGTCCTGCAAAGTCTTATTAAAAAATTATTTCATGGAACGTCCTCAAACCATCACTTTAGCATGTACATAAGTTAAAAAGTTTTTACATGAGGCTACATAAAGTGATAAATATTTAAATCCTCATGTTATTTCCCAGTAGCTCCTAATACGCGCTATTTATTGCACCTGGTAAATAATGAACCCTGTGCTATTGTCATTTACCAGTTGCGATAAATATCACCTATACTTGTAATCAGGACCTTAGAGTGTCAATTAGAGTTTTGGGGTGCAGAAGGAAAGAATTGAGAATTATTTGAAGCATCGTTTTTGGTTCCAGCTACTACTTCATTCTCTGATGGAAATACTAAAGGCAATGAATATAAAATACAACTAGGAAACCAAATAGCTTTACACACTATCCCTTCAACTATAAATAACAGCTATGTATAGCGAAACAAAATTACTAAGTAGCCCATATTTAATATGCAGCTAACAGACTAACACAACTCTCTAAATAAGTCCATCTTGACTTCCCAAGATTTATGTGATCAGTTCTTAACCTGTTTTTATCACTAAAATTGAAAACATCCAGTAAACATTAATGAGGTTCCCAATATCAGAGTGTTGGAAAGTGGATTATTGGTAGGAGCAAATGTAGGTCTGCCACTGGCAATAAGGCCACTAACTATTGGTAGGACTCAGCATAAGTCTTAGAAAATTATTCTTATGCTCAACCCTTGGTAACATTGCTGCGAGCAGACAGGCTTAACTTCAAAGACAGGTATGTAAAGCATTTAAAAACACCAATTCAGTGAATAATTAAGACACAACACATAATACAAATCCAACACCAATTTATAACAATAGGAAATATTTATATCTTTAAAATGACACCAAAACGACAAACATCCAATGTAGGGAACCGGAGATATGAATTTTCAAAGATTTAATAAAATATAGCAATTAGAAGATTATAGCACCATATTGGGATACCTGCTCGCGATAGACCGGGTCAAAGTCAAAGTTTCAGGCCAACCGCGATGGAGCCCTGGGCGGCTACAGCTTGCGGCAGGTCCTGGTCTCAGTTTCTACCTTCACACTTAAAAACTTTTCTGGAACTTTTCTCCCCGAGGCCCCTCGACGCTCCCAGCCAGTCCGGGTCCGGTGCGGGTCCGCCGGCTTGCCTTTCGACGAGCTCCCGGTCAACTTCCCTGGAGCGGACTTAGAAACTTTTTCTTTAGCGCTTCAGCGGGGCAACCCAGGAGCCCAGGCCGACACGCGATGGAAGACAAGCGGCTTGGCTCTCGCGGTTGCTCCCGGTCACCTTTTCTACGAGCGGACTTAGAAACTTTTCTGGAGCTTTTTCTCGTGGGGTCTCTCGATGCTCCTCATGTAGCCGGGTCCGCTGAGGGTTCGCCGGCTTCAGATTTCTTCTAGTCCCGGTCAAACTCTGGAAGTGGGACCGACGGAGCTTTTAGCGGGACGAACCTGGATGGCTTGGCCGACTCGCGGTTGAAGGCCGGCGGCTTGGCTGACCAGGTTGAGTCGGTCCCTCTATGGAGCTTTTTTTCAAAGTTCCTCCAAAGTTCTCCAAACTTTTTTAACTTCTTCCTGAAGTTCCTCAAAGGGTCCCAAAGTGGCTCAAACTCACTCCAAGGGTCTGGAAGCTCCAAGATGGACCTTGAAAGTTGAGGACTTCAGTTCCCACAATTTACCTGGACGTCGACCTTACAAATCCACTGGTAGTTCCCCAAGGTGCAGATTTAGTTGGTGATGTTCCAGATGAGCTCTTTTAACCTGTAGCTTTCAGGGAGTCCACTCTTTAGTTCCTTTTCAGCAAGATAATCCACAGGGCTGTAGTTTCAGATGGTGCAGTCTTCAGAGGTCGGGCCTTAGAAATCTTTGCACAGCAAAATCTTCTCAGCTTGGCAATGTCTTGCTTCAGTAAGTTTCAAGCAGCAGATCTGGAGGGCTCTGCCCCTCTCAGATACTTATTCCATGTTCTCTGGGTCAGAAAGGAGGTCACTCCTGACCAATGGGAGCAGGGTAACTCCTCAAAGATATGACCACTTCCTGTAGAGTGTGGCATTATTTTGTCCCAGAGTGCATCAAATCTTCCAAATCCATAATGGCAGAATTTCCAGCAAAGAGGCAAGAGCTGGCTAATTTACTTAGACTCTCCCCCCTGCATCTGCTCATACCTTCCTTAATCCCCCCATCTGCCTGATGGATAAAGTTCAGAGTTGTAAAATGACACTGGGTTCTGCTTTTCTCTTTGAAGCCCATGGTTTACAACCCCTCCCCCTGGCCTGGCCTGGCATTCCTGTGGACCAGCACACTGCCCTCCCAGCCCAGCTGCATAACCCCAGGGGCTCTTTAGCACCTCTCCAGGCAGGCTGGCTAATCCACTTAACTCTGACCAATCAGGGCAGACCACTGGAAGGCTGAATCTGGACTTACAAACAAGAAAGTCTTATAACTTCTTGTATGTACACTTTAGGAGAAATTCAACAATATCATATTGTTGGATTTATTAATACCATTCGGGGAAATCTTTGAATGGCCTCTCTAGCCCTCTCCTATCAAGAGATATTAATTAATAACTTCCTGCCATGTTAACCTATGTAACAGGGGATTTGCAATGGGAAAAATGACTTGGGCCATTTTTCCAGCACCAGGACTTACAAAAACATATTTTATAAGTACTTTGCTTATATCTACAGGACCCCCACCCCATAGGACAACTAGGGGAGACTTTAGGGGTTCTGAATCTGTAAAAATATTGCAGCACATTGTACTTTGCTTCTTTAAGAGGCTTCTCTAAAGACTCTCTCAGCAGGCTCAATGGCCCCCTCACAGGGTGTCCAAACAACTCAAAGGGACTGAAATCAACCCCTTTCTGTGGCACCTCCCTGTAGGCAAACAGTAAGCATGGGAGGAGAACATCCCATCTCCTCCTGAGTTTCTCTGACAACCCATTTATCATGCCCTTCAGGGTTTTGTTGAATCTCTCAACAAGACCATTTGCTTGTGGGTGATAGGGGGTGGTGAACTTGTAGTTGACACCACACTCATCCCACATAGCAGTCAGATAGCTGGACAGGAAGTTCGGTGCCCCTATCTGACACCACCTCTTTGGAAAACCCACTCTGGTGAACACACCAAGCAGTGCTCTAGCCACCGCAGGAGCATCAATGGTTCTAAGAGGTATGGCTTCAGGGTACCTAGTGGCATGGTCAACTACCACTAAGATATACCTATTCCCTGATGCAGTAGGTGGCTCCAGGAGACCAACAATGTCCATCCCCACCATTTCAAAAGGAACCCCAACCACTGGCAGTGGTATTAGGAGAGCCTTTGTCTTGCCCCCTGCCTTGCCACTGGCCTGACAGGTGACACAGGAGCTGCAAAACTCCTTTACCTTTTCAGACATATGGGGCCAGTAGAAATGGTTCACCAACCGGTTCCATGTCTTTGTCTGTCCCAAATGTCCTGCCAAGGGGATATCATGACCCAAAGAAAGGATGAACTCTCTGTACCTCTGGGGCACCACCAACCTCCTGGTGGCCCCCTCCTTGAGGTTTCTGGCCTCAGTAAAAAGCAGTCCATCTTCCCAGTAGATTCTATGAAACCCACTGTCATCCCCTTCCTCTTGCTTAGAAGCAATCCGCCTCAAACTCTCAAGTGTGGGACAGTCACGCTGTCCCTTACTGAACTCCTCTCTGGAGGGTCCACCTGCTCCTGTCAGTTCTGCCAAATCTGACAGCTCTGGCAGGGATGGAGTCCCTCCCTCAGAGGCCAGATCCTCCCCATCAGGGTTAGATTCTGCCTGCACCTCTGGAGTTCCCTGGGCTGGCTCACCAGGCCCAGTACCCTTGTCCTTGGATGTTTGGCCCTTTGTTCCAGGGTCCAAGTGTCCAGCCCTCCCTTCTGGCTAGTCTGTGACCTAGTCACAGCACATACCCACTCAGGGAGCTCCAATATTTTCATATGGAGTCCTCTCTCTACCTCTGACCACACAGAGGCTTCAAGATCATTGCCCAGTAAACACTGGACTGGGAGCACCTTTGACACAGCTACCTTCATAGGGCCTGTCACACCTCCCCATTCCAAATCCACCACAGCCATAGGATGGAGTTTGGTAGTGCTGTCTGCATAAGTCACCTGGTGAAACTCACCAGGTAACAACCTCTCTGGAGGCACCAGCTCATCCAGGACCATAGTTACACTAGCCCCAGTGTCTCTGATAGCCTCAACCTCAGTCCCATTCACTTTAGGCCTCTGTCTGTACTTGTCCATGTTTGGAGGTAAGGCAGCAAGGGTTGCAATATTCACCCCACCCAGGGACACTAAGGTTGCTTCCACCACCTGACTACTCCTCACTGGGGCACCACTCTCCACCCCTACACTAACACTGGCAATCCCTGTGGATGGCCCCTTAGGGGGGAGCTTCTTGGCGCAGACAGCATCGCCCTGTTTGTGCCCTGGCTGGTTACAGTCAAAGCACTTACCCACTTTTGAGGGATCAAAGAACCTACCATTCTTTCCCTGATTCCACCTCCCTTTGGATTTGGGTTGGCTCGGGGCCCCCCCTCCTTGTGCAGGTTTTTGTGGGTCTTTGGAGGACTCCTTCCCGTTTTGACCTTCTTTCCCTTGGGCTTTCCCCTGGGGAGGGACCTGTCCTCCTTTCTTCTGGTCACCCCCTGGTGCTGTATGGAAACCCGGGTTCTCACCCACTCATCAGCTGCTTCACCCAGCTCTCTGGGGTCTGTCAGCTTAGAGTCCACTAGATACTGGCGTAACTTCTCTTCTGCACAATGAGTCAAAATATGTTCTTTCAAAAACAAATTATACAATCCCTCATATGTGTCAACTTTGTTACCAACAATCCAGCCTTCCAGTGCCTTCACTGGAAACGTCTACAAAGTCTACCCAAGACTTTGAACTCAATTTCTGGGTGCCTCTAAACTTCACCCTGTACTGCTCTGGAGTCAGACCAAACCTTTTGACTAAGCATGCCTTCATCTGCTGGTATGATTCTGCATCCTCTCCCTTCAGGGTCAGGAGCCTATCCCTCCCAGCTACTGGAATCAACTCCCACAGGAGTGCACCCCAATACTTAGAGTGGACCCTACTCATTCCAAGGGCCCTCTCAAAAGCTGCTAGCCACTTGTCAATGTCATCCCCCTCGGTGTACTTGGGTACTATACCCTTGGGAAGTTTGTGATCAAATGCACCACCCCTGGACATTTCAAAATCTTCATCATTTTCACTGCCACCATTTCTTTTCAACGCCTCCTCCCTCTCCCATCTCTTCTCAGCCAAGTCCAGTTTCCTCTGCTCCAAAGCTATCAAAGCTAATTGAGCCTTAAGCTGTCTCTCTGCAAGGGACGGTGGTGGTTCCTGAGTAAGGGACCCTTCCCCACTCCCACCATCTGGATTCAATTGGCTAACACTAGTTAAAATGGAAGAGGCATCATCCTCAACCTCCTCTTGGAGGAGGTTGGAGAGAGCCCACTATCCCCCTTGACTCTCCTCAGCTGCCCTAGCCCAGGCCTTTAGGGACTCAAGCAACCCCTGCCTTCCTAAGCTTCCTGCAAGCAGGCAGCCCCTAAGCCTACACTGTTCCCTAAGATCAGCCATCTTAAACTGGGACAGTTTAGCCAGGTCCAGCTCCATGGTTCCCTAGTTTTGGGTCACAAAAACTAGGCACAACAGACTTAGAACAATTTGGAAAAATCAAAACAATGTCCAAATTCCAAAAATCAAACTCAAAAGTTTTGTTCTAAGGCAATTTAGAGGATTTTATAATCTTAATTCACTTTACTGAAAGGTGAACTTTTAAACACAAGTCCTCATCCACACCGCTGAGCACCAAATGTTGGAAAGTGAATTATTGGTAGGGGCAAATGTAGGTCTGCCACTGGCAATAAGGCCACTAACTATTGGTAGGACTCAGCATAGGTCTTAGAAAATTATTCCTATGCTCAACCCTTGGTAACGTGGCTGCGAGCAGACAGGCTTAACTTCAAAGACAGGTATGTAAAGCATTTAAAAACACCAATTCAGTGAATAATTAAGACACAACACATAATAAAAATCCAACACCAATTTATAAAAATAGGAAATATTTTTATCTTTAAAATGACACCAAAACGACAAAAATCCAATGTAGGGAACCGGAGATATGAATTTTCAAAGATTTAATAAAATATAGCACTTAGAAGATTATAGCACCATATTGGGATACCTGCTCGCGATAGACCGGGTCAAAGTCAAAGTTTCAGGCCGACCGCGATGGAGCCCTGGGCGGCTACAGCTTGCGGCAGGTCCCGGTCTCAGTTTCTACCTTCACACTTAGAAACCTTTCTGGAGCTTTTCTCCCCGAGGCCCCTCGACGCTCCCAGCCAGTCCGGGTCCGGTGCAGGTCCGCCGGCTTGCCTTTCGACGAGCTCCTGGTCAACTTCCCTGGAGTGGACTTAGAAACTTTTTCTTTAGTGCTTCAGCGGGGCAACCCAGGAGCCCAGGCCGACACGCGATGGAAGACAGGCGGCTTGGCTCTCGCGGTTGCTCCTGGTCACCTTTTCTACGAGCGGACTTGGAAACTTTTCTGGAGCTTTTTCTCGCGGGGTCTCTCGATGCTCCTCATGTAGCCAGGTCTGGTGAGGGTTCGCCGGCTTCAGATTTCTTCTAGTCCCGGTCAAACTCTGGAAGTGGGGCAGACGGAGCTTTTAGCGGGACGAACCTGGATGGCTTGGCTGACTCGCGGTTGAAGGCAGGCGGCTTGGCTGACCAGGTTGAGTCGGTCCCGCTATGGAGCTTTTTTTCAAAGTTCCTCCAAAGTTCTCCAAACTTCTTGAACTTCTTCCTGAAGTTCCTCAAAGGGTCCCAAAGTGTCTCAAACTCACTCCAAGGGTCTGGAAGCTCCAAGATGATCCTTGAAAGTTGAGGACTTCAGTTCCCACAATCCACCTGGACGTCACCCTTACAAATCCACTGGTAGTTCCCCAAGGTGCAGATTTAGTTGGTGATGTTCCAGATGGGCTCTTTTAACCTGTAGCTTTCAGGGAGTCCACTCTTTAGTTCCTTTTCAGCAAGATAATCCACAGGGCTGTAGTTTCAGATGGTGCAGTCTTCAGAGGTTAGGCCTTAGAAATCTTTGCACAGCAAAATCTTCTCAGCTTGGCAATGTCTTGCTCCAGTAAGTTTCAAGCAGCAGATCTGGAGGGCTCTGCCCCTCTCAGATACTTATTCCATGTTCTCTGGGTCAGACAGGAGGTCACTCCTGACCAATGGGAGCAGGGTAACTCCTCAAAGATATGACCACTTCCTGTAGAGTGTGGCATTATTTTATCCCAGAGTGCATCAAATCTTCCAAATCCATAATGGCAGAATTTCCAGCAAGGAGGCAAGAGCTGGCTAAACACACCCCTAGGATGGCTAATTTACTTAGACTCTCCCCCCTGCATCTGCTCATACCTTCCTTAATCCCCCAATCTGCCTGAGGGATAAAGTACAGAGTTGTAAAATGACACTGGGTTCTGCTTTTCTCTTTGAAGCCCATGGTTTACAACCCCTCCCCCTGGCCTGGCATTCCTGTGGACCAGCACACTGCCCTCCCAGCCCAGCTGCATAACCCCAGGGGCTCTTTAGCACCTCTCCAGGCAGGCTGGCTAATCCACTTAACTCTGACCAATCAGGGCAGACCACTGGAAGGCTGAATCTGGACTTACAAACAAGAAAGTCTTATAACTTCTTGTATGTACACTTTAGGAGAAATTCAACAATATCATATTGTTGGATTTATTAATACCATTCGGGAAATCTTTGAATGGCCTCTCTAGCCCTCTCCTATCAAGAGATATTAATTAATAACTTCCTACCATGTTAACCTATGTAACAGGGGATTTGCAATGGGAAAAATGACTTGGTCCATTTTTCCAGCACCAGGACTTACAAAAACATATTTTATAAGTACTTTGCTTATATCTACAGGACCCCCACCCCATAGGACAACTAGGGGAGACTTTAGGGGTTCTGAATCTGTAAAAATATTGCAGATCCTCACTTCACAGTGCTCCTAGCATCAAAGTCGAATTTGGGCAGCACTTTACCACAATGTGGGAGTGAAATGTGAAATTTCACTTAACCCAGGCAAAAATAAAAACTCATTTTATAAGGGTCTACCTTACAGATACCTGACCCCCCATCCCTGGGATACCTAGGGGAGACCCTGGGGGTCCCTAATATGCCAAAACATTATAGGTTATCCATTTTTAAGTGCCCCAAACCCCAAAGTTGAGTTTGGGCACAATTTACTTTTTAAAAGCAGTCCTGGCACCCAGGGCTGCTTTTAAGCTGACCTCAGGCTTCAGCAGTGCACACATGCAAGTGCAAAAAGAGCTGCTGGCCTCTAAACTATCATGCCCTAGGGTACTAGGGACTTCTAGGTAGTTTCAATCCCCCTGCCCTATTATATACTAGGCGATACAAAAGGCTGAAATGCCAGAAACCGGTCCTAGGATGCTTGTTTCCGGTCCAGGGAAGACATGGCTTGGCAGTTCGGGCTGGACTGTTCCCATGAGGCACAGGGTCAGACTGATTTGCATATGGCCATGTCTGAACTGGGGTGGTGGAGTGAGCTAAAGAATGATGATGGATTAAACCCAGATCAGTTGACTGGGGGTGAGTGTTTGATTGGCTCAAACGTTCCGTCCATCATCCCCTTTTGTATCGCTATTATATACTAGGGGCTTGTGGGGTAGGTCATGCCAATCACAGGGGTACCCCACCATACCATTGTGTACCCTAGTGTATGTAGGTGTTTTAACTGTGTTATGTTATGTTATGTTATTGTAATGTGTCTCTTTCAGCCTTGCACTGGCCCTGGCCCTGATTAGGCAGAGCCCAGGGTCAGTCAGAGTCAGTTACCACCAGTATCAGTCAGCAAAAAGTTGGGGGTGCCCAGGGCACAGGATGACTTTGCAACACAGAGCCATTACCAGACTCATGGGCTTTCCGTCAGACTTTAATGTTCTATCTTTCCCTTGAGCACGGCATAGTAGCAAGGAAATGGAAAACAGCAATGTTATAAGCATTAAAGAAGAAAACCACTCTTTCGCCTAATGACTCTAATCAGTTTCTTTAAATCTCTATTTCTTTGTTTGGGGAAAGTGATGCCAAATTTTGTCCTCACACAACTGTATTCCTTAGTGAAATCTAACAGTAGCACCCCCTCCAGACAAGCTTCAGACCGTGGCCAAGTACAGATCTAACAGCAACTTCAGTTCGAGATGATCAACATAGACTGATAAATTGCAGTTGTTTTGGGGTACTGATCCTGTTAGATTTCACAGCAGCCTTTGACACCATCGACCATCCTCTACTTTATAAGAGACTACAGGATATTGTTCTCAATGATCTAGCAATGAAATAAGTTGAGTCCTTCTTTTCCGGGTGATCCCAGACAATTTTTCTCCCTTTTTTAAGCAGAAGAAAAACTTAATAAATATGGGTATCACAAGGATCAGAGCTTTTACCTTGTCTCTTTAATGCAGTGCTTCCACTAACCCACACCATTCATTTTTTGGGTGCTAAATTCTATACATACACTGACGATATACACATGATCTTTAAATTGTCAGATGCTCAAGGACCTTTGTACACTACCACAGTTATTCGAGATTTATTTCCCTGCTGTTCTCACGTTTGCATGGAAGTGGATGACCACAACTTTCTAAAACTTAATCTCAAAAAAGAGAGCTCTTGACTACCAGGGGGCAATTTGTCTCCCAACTACTGGCCAGAAATCATGGACACCCCTCCAAAATTTGCACGTAATCTTGGAATTTATATTGACTCCAATCTGTTCGCAGAGGTGTTTATCTAAAATATCAGAAAAAATAAATATCGTGATACAAAAATATTGTCAAGAATATTGGAATGTCAAAAATATCGTCAACAGGCATATCGAAGGTAAAAATATTATTTTAAGTGTTGTTTTAATATTGTTGGAAAATATTTGATGTATAATATAGTTCGTGTTAATTAGTATGTAATTTATTGTAGTGTGTCTGATTCTCTATGTCTAGAAAACATTTTATTTGTGTTTTTAGTAAGATAATTTATTAGTTATGAAATTGTTAAACTTTTTATTTTTTAGTTGTATTAATGTTTATAAATATTGGTTTTATAATTGTTTTTAGTAGCGGGATCATGGGTTAATGGTGGAGAGATTTTTCAAAAGTGTACTTTAAAGTTAATTTTATATTAATTATTTTAATGATATGCAAATTCATATTTTACATTTTTTTAATTTTAATTTTGTTACATTCATATCTGTAATACACTTTAATTTATAATTAGTTAACATATATATTAATCATATTAATAAAAAAAAAATATTAAAAGTATACTGTAATAATCTTAAAAATAGAAAAATACTCAGTTAAATTAAATAAATAGAAATTCTTACATCAAAGTGTTACATTTTTCAATATTTTTTTTATATAATACAAATATTTTACATGTGTTTTGTTTTATAATTATACTATTTATATTTTTATAAAAAATATATTTTTGATTTTTTAAATGTGAAGATTGTTTTTATATTTGTTTATTTTATGATTGTTATTTTTGGATTAGTAGTTTATGTTTTATTTTGTGATTTCATCTTCAGGAATGGTAGTAAATATTAAAACAACAACAATTATTTATAGTAATAAAAATATGTTTTATATGTTGATGTTTAAATATGAATATATAGGTTTGTAGTTGAGTATGGAGCATTGATTGTGTATATAAAATCTTTAATTTGTATAACCTTGTATAAAATGTTTTAGATTGCAGTGGAAATAGCAAATTTCACTTCTTTAACATCCAACAACCTCTTCAAATTGGCATAGATTGGAGTGGGAATAGTAAATGTCACCCCTTTAGTGTTCAACACCTTCCCCCAATGTGTTTAGATCGGAGTTGGAACAGTAAATGTTGCCCTTTTAAAGTCCAACACCTTCCTCTAACATGGTTAGATTGGAGTGGGAATAGAAAATGTCACCCCTTTAGTGTCCAACACTAAACAATGGCTAGTTTTAGTAAGTCATTTACTATAGACAATATTAGGATTTGTTTGTTAAAGGAAAGGTTCCTTATTATGTGTCAATGTTAAATGTTCAGGTCTTGGTACCTTCTGGGGCAGGAGAAGTATCACTGGTGTATTTTTTTGTTGTGCAATTAAACATTTTAAAATGGGTATGGGTGGTAGTTGGCCTGTGATGTGTTTGGGAACTTTAGGCAGTATATCATTAATGATTTTGGTTGTGGGTTCCTAGGAGATAATGCTTGCCTACCTTAAATCCTTCAATACCTCCCTTACTTATATTTCTGTTACATTTGGGGGGTGGTTGTGCTCTCTTACATGAACTACAATGGCAATCTTTTGTAGTGGCCCTCCCATAGCACGCATTAAAATAACATTTGGTACATTTCCAATATTCTGTTGATGCACATTCTTGACTGTAGGTGTAGCCAATGTGATTTAGTAACTGCTTTCCTTTCTGTGAGTTTATGTATTTTGCTGTCTCTGTCTTTGTATCTAAAAGTTGTGTAATAGTATAAATATATGCAAGATTTTAAACTATGTATATTTGTTATTTACATGTAAATATATGCAATTACTTCTATTTTGCATGCTTACATGTATGTTCTGTTTAGATACTTCACACTGTTTTGCAGCTTTTCCGTTGGGGGTGTTCTAATGTGGAGCAGGTGCTTTCTTTTCTGTTGGATGAAAAAAAAGCGATAGGCTCATTTTAAATGTTAATTTGTTGGTAGTTTGTAGAGGTTGAGGAAATTGCATTCATTTGCACTTGCTATTTGGGTGAGTTTACAGTTTTTATTAATTTATGTATACTTACTTTCTTATATCTTTTTGCTGATTTGTGATAGTTGTTTTTGTTCTGGTAGTTTATCACTTTTCCATGTCATAGTATTTTCTTTTAGGAAGAGTATGTAAAGAGATAGAAGTTGGAGAGTGGTTTATTATTTGTGTTCTATTTTACAATTTTAAGTTTATTAACAAGTACATTTTATTTTAAATAAAGTTTTACCTACTTGGATAGCTAGTTGTTGAGATGTATATATTTCTTCTTTAATGGTATGTTCAGAAAATCCGTCAGAGTTCACTTGTCTTGCAGCGTTTGTCGTTTCTGAAGTATTTTGTTGATTAAATTAGTGTGCCTTTTATATTCTTGATGTCATTGTTTCTCTGATTTTATTAGTTGAAGTTGTTTATACTTTGCCTTTATTGGCTGATTTAGTTTCAGTTAGATTATTTTTATCAGTTATGTCCTTCTATGGTAAATGCTAATTTAGGTTTTATTTTTAAGTATGATATATAGTTTGATAGTATTGAATATAAATGTATTTACACATATTTATATTTATTCATATTTAGGTTGCTGCCCAAATGTTTATAGTTAATGGTAATATTTTTTATGGGTTGTATTTTTATGATTTTAGTTATATAATTTATTGGGGTGAATGGTAAATATTTTGGTGGTGTAATATATTTATATTTAATTTAAATATGTGTATAAATGTTTTAGGGTTTATTTCAAATAATTGTTTTAGGTAAAAGTATTTTGTTTTATATGTTTTATATTTATTAATGATGATTTAATAATTTTGGGGATTTTATTGTAGTTGATATTTTGAGAATCAATATGTTTGACATTCTATATGTTTATTTAAAGATGAAGATATTTTCGTTTCCGATATTTGTGTTTTAGATAGAAGTAAAACTTGATAGTCTTAACAACAATACTTGTGTTCTCGATATTTATGGTTTAAATAAGTGAGTATAGGAAGTCGATATTTTTGCTATTAAAATTTTTTTCTGAATTTTTTGTTCTTCAATATTGTATGCATAGTTATTGTGTCAGTGATCCATTTCAAGAGGCTTATATTTCCAAAGTGGTAAGTTCTTGATTTGGCAAATACCAATTCCTAAAATATTCTTCCTTATATTGCTCTTTATCACCATATTACTGTGGTAATGGCCTTTAAGCAAACCTGTGTGGACTATGGGAACTTCATCTACCTAGGTCTTCCTGACAAACCCCTAAAATGCCTCCTGTTGATGCAAATCACCATGACCTTCCTTGCAGTGGTTTCAAGGCATCTAGACCATATTGCCCCATCTAAAGGAGACTCCACTGGTTACCCATAAATAAAAAAATACGTTTTAAAGCTCTAGTAATTGAGCATTGCATTATTCTTTTGACTTCTCCTGCATTTATGACAACAAATTCCATTTACTCATCTTTATGTGAGCATTGCGTTCCTCTCTCAAACTTGTACTGGACATTCCTGGGATCAAAATGGTCTCATTTGATGAAAGGGCTTTTTGAATTGCTGCTAAAAAACTTAAATATCTGCTTTTTAATTAATAATCCTGCCCACATATTAAATTCAATTTTTAATCTCTATTGCATTGCTCAATAGCACCAAGAAGACTCAGTGTACGCATACTGACAAATAAAATCTAACATAACATAATAAAGTAAAGTAGCAAAAGTGAATAAGGGTTGGAAATGGAGGAGAAAAAGGACGAGCCGACTGATCATGTCAAATCAGTTTCTGGGTGGTGACAGAGCTAGGGATGTCAAAGTGTGGAGGTGCAAAAGAAAAGGGAAGGGAACAGTATACTGTGTATGAAAAGGGGTGATAAAATAATATTTTGCTTAAAAAGATGGCCCAATTCTACACGTTTACACTTGATTTCATTAGCGGGCTTAAATTAAGCTTTTCCCTCCAAAAATATCTTTGGTGCAGGTGCTGCTCAATAAGTGAGAAAGGTTCCCAATGTGCATGCTTTCATATGTTGGACTGCATGCTCTTTGAGACTGTGCCACTGTGGCTGCTCTAAGAATGAAATCTGGAACTGTGTGCTCATAGGGGTAAGCACATATCTCTCAGACGTGTGAGGGCCATGCATAAGAAGCTCATCAAGTCCAAGCTATTGGTTTGCATTCTGAGACTTGTAGCCCTGAATTTAAACAGGACTATAAAGTCCCAGATTGAAAAGCATAAACGTGCATTCGATGAGCTACTAAATCTTGGAATCGCACTCTTGAGAGAACTTTAAGTAACATATGACATAGGAAAATCGGGGAGACACTAAAAGAAATTTGGGCCTACTTGAATGTAATGATATTTGTATAGTACTGGACTACAGTACTATGCACTATGTGTGCTTCAGAATGCAGCACACATAGAAAAAGGAAAAAACAAGGAGAAATGGAAACATTTCTCCTCGTGGTGCCTCCCTAACGCCACCACTGTGGTGGCATTAGATTCTGACGCATTTCCAGGTTTCTGATTTCTCATGAATCTGGGAATGCTTCAGATTCCATGGGTGTTGCGTGGGAACACCCACAGCAACACCCATGGAACACCCCTTTCACGCAGTGTTCCGCGTGTAAGGGGCACATTTTTACAAGGCCATGAAAAGCCACGTAAAGTGGCTTTACGTGGCCTTGTAAATATGCCGTTACACATGGCGCCACCGGAACGTCAAAAAAGTGACGCACCGACGGCGCAAAAGCGCCTCCCCGTGTAGTGCCTTTTCTTTGATCGTTTACCGTGCAGTGTTTGTTTGAGGTCATTACCTTTAACTTAGAGTACAACACGCCTTACCATGAAATGGGTTAAACTGTATATGTGAGTGTACATATTATTGTATGTTGAGTATGCCTGTGTGACTGGGTTCTTTTTGACGATGCTGCTCAAAACATATTCAAAGTCCCCCACATACTGCTGGAAACTGGTGAAAACTACATGTACCCCAGAGCAGCTTCCACCACTGCCACGAGCAGCACCCTGGTCTTGCCAAGAAATATACCCCGTTCTGTAACAATGCAACAATCTCTTTATTTAACACAGGCGTTTCTGCAAAATAATATTTTCTGCAATCGTTTGTTTACCACATAGTGCCATCCTGCACAAGTGTCCTGCAGTACCAAGCCATGAGCAAACACTTGTGGCATGCACATTTATAGAGTGATTTGTCCACTGTTTAAAGGTAAACAAAGGCACATAATACGGTTTAAAAGGTGCACATTTTGCATAGTAATTCTAGAGCGTTTTGGCAGATCTTTTTATTGCACTAAAAACTGCTTAAAATATATATATATATATATATATATATATATATATATATATATATATATATATATATATATATATATATATTTCAAATAGGATCATTCGTCTTTGAAAAAATAATCATCCAGCACTCCCAAAGGAATTGGTCACTCTGTAGTTTTTATTCATGTGACGATAAACATCAACGCATTTCAGCAGTCTCTTGCTGCCTTGTTCACGATGCCTGAGCGCCATTTTTTTAGCATTAAAATAGTAAATACAAACAAGGAACATAGAAGAGGGACTCCATTTTCAACAGCATAACAGGTAACCCGTTATTCTTTACCAAAATGGCCACCATCTTAACACATGTTTTTTTACTTGAATTAACAGATCATTACTCAGAACAGTTATATTCAATCGCCTATTCAGGACTCCTCTATTATGCAGAAACAAACATTTCTTGCAAATTATAGTCCCACAATAATTGCGGTTAAATTATAATTACAAAAACTGCTCTTTTAAATTCGTTATTTCGTAACTCAATTCACCAATATTACCATATATACACATCTCATTTGATCATAAGTATATACTGGCTTTAGTTCCTCAACATGATAATCATGGTACAATTCTAAATAATAAAGTGCTAGTGCTTTTTTGTGAAATTTTCGCTTTCAAAGTGCAAGTGCTTCAAGTATATTATGTCTCAATTTTATATAGACATATAATTATCATATACTTTAAAATACATATGTGGGACACTAAAACAGATTCATCACGATATAAATAGATAAATACCAAAGTGCTAGTGCTTTGCATACATCTAAAATACTCATGTAAAATCCGAAAGTGCCAATGCTTTATAGTATATTAATTTCTCTATTAAAATACATTTCATATACTGAATAAAAAGCATATTGAAATAAACAATAAAAAACTATTTTTTGTACCATTCACAATATACACAAACTGTGTTAAGAACAAATTTCCTCTAATATTCATGTCTTTTTCCCCTCTTACTTCGTTCATTTAAAATCAATTAAAAAAAAAAAAAAAAAATCTGGATTTACATTGTGCAGCATTGCCTTCATTTTCTCTTCTTGTTTTTTTTACTAATATAGACAGGTATACAGATCCTCATCTACATTTAATCCTTGAGGTTCCTTACTATTAAACTCTAATATATAGTAGGTCTCCAATTTTCTCAGTTCCTTTTCTCTATCCCCACCTCTTCTTCTTCTGGGAATTTCTGCTATACAGCTATACTCTAAACTTGAAGGATTGCTTTTATGATGAGTTTCAAAATGTCTCGCGATCGGATATGTTCTATCCTGATTCACAATAGCTCTCCTATGCTGCAAGATACGTTTATATACTGGTAAAGTTGTACTACCAATATAAATTTTTGGACATGGACATTGTAAAAGGTAAACAACAAAGCTGGATCTACAAGTTAAGAAACCCTTAATAGTAATCGTTTTATTAAAAAATGTCTTAAAATCCGTGCGATTCATGCCATGTTGGCACGCCTTGCACTTAAAACATTTTTTAAAACCTGGTTTTTGTTGGAGCCACATCGGGGCCCCTCCTTTCCTCTCCTGGTACTCACTTTTTACAATTAAATCTTTTAAGGATTTTGACTTTCTGTACATGATGTCAGGGTGTTTGTTCATTTTGGGGCCCAGTACTGGATCATCCTTTATCAAATACCAATGTTTATTTAAGATAGCTCTTATTTCTTTATGTTTGATATTAAATGTAGTTATGAACCTATGGTTCTCCCAACTCTTCTGTATTCTTTTGCATTATTCTTTTGTTGGGTTCTTGACGGTTCAAATAACACTTTCTGTCTTTCTAGATTTCTTGCTTTCATTGCTGCTCCTGTTAATACATGGGATGAATAACCTCTTTGGATAAATCTATTAGTCATCTCTTGTTCTGTTCTCAAATATTCTTCCTCGCTACTGCATGCCCTACGTGCCCTATAGAGCTCCCCAAAGGGGATACTCCTAATCAATGGTGTAGGGTGGGCACTCCCTGCATGAAGAATTGTATTACCCGCAGTTGTTTTTCTAAAAACAGTAGTCTCTAGTTTTCCCCCTACTGAATTAATGCAAATATCTAGAAAGTCTATGGTGGTTTTACTATATTGGCCTGTGAATTTCAGATTTAAAGTATTCTGGTTAAGGTCTTTGATAAATAGTACTATTTCCGTTTCCGTGCCCTGCCACAGCACGAAAACGTCATCTATAAACCTCACCCATAACAAAATCTGTTCTGACCATTGTTCAAGAGGTGGCCCTCCTACCACCTGGTCCTCCCACCAGCCAAGATGTAAATTCGCATAGCTGAGGGCGAAGCAGGTGCCCATCGCCGTCCCTCGTTCCTGTAAAAAAGTTCATCACCAAATAGAAAAATATTTTCCGTTAGGCACCATTCCATTAATTCTAAAATCATTCGATTGTGTTCTAAAAATCTAATTGGTCTCCTATTCAAAAAATATTCTGTCGCTTTTAGACCATCAAAATGTCTTATACTAGTGTATAAAGTCGAAATATCAAGTGTCACTAGTATCATCGTAGCTTCATTCCATTGTATATCATAAATACATTTAAGAAAATCTGTAGAATCCTTAATAAATGAGGTCAATGTTCTAACAATCGGGTTCAGAAAATAATCAATATATCTTGAAGCGTTTTCAAACAGACTTCCACAGGAGGAAATTATTGGTCTTCCTGGTGGGGTTGTGACACTCTTGTGCACCTTTGGGAGCATGTAAAAGACTGGTATAGCTGGTTGTTCTTTTTTAATAAACTTATATTCATCCCAGCTTAACAATTTTTCTTCTTTTCATACATCTAATCTTTTGAAGAACTGTTCTTTTACTCCTTCATATTCCTTCATGCTGATCCTTCGGTAACATTCATGCCATGTTGGCACGCCTTGCACTTAAAACATTTTTTAAAACCTGGTTTTTGTTGGAGCCACATCGGGGCCCCTCCTTTCCTCTCCTGGTACTCACTTTTTACAATTAAATCTTTTAAGGATTTTGACTTTCTGTACATGATGTCAGGGTGTTTGTTCATTTTGGGGCCCAGTACTGGATCATCCTTTATCAAATACCAATGTTTATTTAAGATAGCTCTTATTTCTTTATGTTTGATATTAAATGTAGTTATGAACCTATGGTTCTCCCAACTCTTCTGTATTCTTTTTGCATTATTCTTTTGTTGGGTTCTTGACGGTTCAAATAACACTTTCTGTCTTTCTAGATTTCTTGCTTTCATTGCTGCTCCTGTTAATACATGGGATGAATAACCTCTTTGGATAAATCTATTAGTCATCTCTTGTTCTGTTCTCAAATATTCTTCCTCGCTACTGCATGCCCTACGTGCCCTATAGAACTCCCCAAAGGGGATACTCCTAATCAATGGTGTAGGGTGGGCACTCCCTGCATGAAGAATTGTATTACCCGCAGTTGTTTTTCTAAAAACAGTAGTCTCTAGTTTTCCCCCTACTGAATTAATGCAAATATCTAGAAAGTCTATGGTGGTTTTACTATATTGGCCTGTGAATTTCAGATTTAAAGTATTCTGGTTAAGGTCTTTGATAAATAGTACTATTTCCGTTTCCGTGCCCTGCCACAGCACGAAAACGTCATCTATAAACCTCACCCATAACAAAATCTGTTCTGACCATTGTTCAAGAGGTGGCCCTCCTACCACCTGGTCCTCCCACCAGCCAAGATGTAAATTCGCATAGCTGGGGGCGAAGCAGGTGCCCATCGCCGTCCCTCGTTCCTGTAAAAAAAGTTCATCACCAAATAGAAAAATATTTTCCGTTAGGCACCATTCCATTAATTCTAAAATCATTCGATTGTGTTCTAAAAATCTAATTGGTCTCCTATTCAAAAAATATTCTGTCGCTTTTAGACCATCAAAATGTCTTATACTAGTGTATAAAGTCGAAATATCAAGTGTCACTAGTATCATCGTAGCTTCATTCCATTGTATATCATAAATACATTTAAGAAAATCTGTAGAATCCTTAATAAATGAGGTCAATGTTCTAACAATCGGGTTCAGAAAATAATCAATATATCTTGAAGCGTTTTCAAACAGACTTCCACAGGAGGAAATTATTGGTCTTCCTGGTGGGGTTGTGACACTCTTGTGCACCTTTGGGAGCATGTAAAAGACTGGTATAGCTGGTTGTTCTTTTTAATAAACTTATATTCATCCCAGCTTAACAATTTTTCTTCTTTTCATACATCTAATCTTTTGAAGAACTGTTCTTTTACTCCTTCATATTCCTTCATGCTGATCCTTCGGTAACATTCATGCCATGTTGGCACGCCTTGCACTTAAAACATTTTTAAAACCTGGTTTTGTTGGAGCCACATCGGGGCCCCTCCTTTCCTCTCCTGGTACTCACTTTTTACAATTAAATCTTTTAAGGATTTTGACTTTCTGTACATGATGTCAGGGTGTTTGTTCATTTTGGGGCCCAGTACTGGATCATCCTTTATCAAATACCAATGTTTATTTAAGATAGCTCTTATTTCTTTATGTTTGATATTAAATGTAGTTATGAACCTATGGTTCTCCCAACTCTTCTGTATTCTTTTTGCATTATTCTTTTGTTGGGTTCTTGACGGTTCAAATAACACTTTCTGTCTTTCTAGATTTCTTGCTTTCATTGCTGCTCCTGTTAATACATGGGATGAATAACCTCTTTGGATAAATCTATTAGTCATCTCTTGTTCTGTTCTCAAATATTCTTCCTCGCTACTGCATGCCCTACGTGCCCTATAGAACTCCCCAAAGGGGATACTCCTAATCAATGGTGTAGGGTGGGCACTCCCTGCATGAAGAATTGTATTACCCGCAGTTGTTTTTCTAAAAACAGTAGTCTCTAGTTTTCCCCTACTGAATTAATGCAAATATCTAGAAAGTCTATGGTGGTTTTACTATATTGGCCTGTGAATTTCAGATTTAAAGTATTCTGGTTAAGGTCTTTGATAAATAGTACTATTTCCGTTTCCGTGCCCTGCCACAGCACGAAAACGTCATCTATAAACCTCACCCATAACAAAATCTGTTCTGACCATTGTTCAAGAGGTGGCCCTCCTACCACCTGCTCCTCCCACCAGCCAAGATGTAAATTCGCATAGCTGGGGGCGAAGCAGGTGCCCATCGCCGTCCCTCGTTCCTGTAAAAAAAGTTCATCACCAAATAGAAAAATATTTTCCGTTAGGCACCATTCCATTAATTCTAAAATCATTCGATTGTGTTCTAAAAATCTAATTGGTCTCCTATTCAAAAAATATTCTGTCGCTTTTAGACCATCAAAATGTCTTATACTAGTGTATAAAGTCGAAATATCAAGTGTCACTAGTATCATCGTAGCTTCATTCCATTGTATATCATAAATACATTTAAGAAAATCTGTAGAATCCTTAATAAATGAGGTCAATGTTCTAACAATCGGGTTCAGAAAATAATCAATATATCTTGAAGCGTTTTCAAACAGACTTCCACAGGAGGAAATTATTGGTCTTCCTGGTGGGGTTGTGACACTCTTGTGCACCTTTGGGAGCATGTAAAAGACTGGTATAGCTGGTTGTTCTTTTTTAATAAACTTATATTCATCCCAGCTTAACAATTTTTCTTCTTTTCATACATCTAATCTTTTGAAGAACTGTTCTTTTACTCCTTCATATTCCTTCATGCTGATCCTTCGGTAACATTCACGATCATTCAATTGACTGAGTGCTTCTTTTTATATAATTCACGACCCCACAAAACAACATTTCCTCCTTTGTCCGAAGGCTTTATCAACACCCCTTCTTCTCTTTGTAATTTCGCCACTGTTTTATGTATTAGAGCCTTTTTGGATTCATTTTCTTTCTTTTTGACTTATCTCATAATACAATTGTTTGAAATCTTTAGTTACATTTTCACTGAAGATATCCAAATTATCCTTTGCCACCTGTGGTATATATCTAGAAGGTGGTCGAAATGGGGTGTAATCTCCTTTTTCTAGCCTAGGGATCACTAATTCTGTCTGTTCATTAGTATCAGGTATACTGTTCATATTTGCCTCATCCATATTTGCTTCATTCATTAATGTTAGTAAATCTGTTAAGATAGGTACATCACTTACACTAAGAATATTAGATTCATTTTCTAGTGGTGTTCCTTGTTCCGGGGGTTCCCAAACGTTGACTTGAATGCAACTTCGATAATTTGAGTTTGCGGACGAACCGGTATAGATCCATTCTACTCTTAGGATAATTATATTCATTATCATCACAAAAGGAAAGTCCTAATTCCAATACCGATTTCTCTTCTTCAGTTAAAATCACTGTACTCAAATTTATAATCGTGTTGCTTTCAATTACTTTTTCATTGTTTTTTTCACATTGGAGCGCAAGGATCTTTTTGTTTGCCAATCTTGAGCTCCTCCTGTAACCTTCACCCCCTCTTCTTTGTTTCCTCCTCCTCGGCCTCTGCCTCTTCCACGTCCTTTCCTACTGCGATGGTCTGTTTGTTGCTCCAGTAACATAAAACGGAACTCATCGGTGACGGCTAATCTTACATCTCTCATCCCTTTTCCACCTTGATTTTCTATTTCCTGTTCTGAGCCTGTATCTGAACTCACTTCACTGAGGGAAGGAGCTTGTTGATCACTAAGGCCACTCTGAATCTTTTGTCTTCTTTCAGGATCGAATTTCTTTGCGAACGTATAAATTCGTCCTGACTCGTAATCTAGCCGATCACGCAGAAATTTAGTAGCCTTTCTATCCTTTATACGCCTTTCATACTTCTCCAACCTTGTTTTCATGTCATCTTTAAATTTATTCAATCTAATTTTGTCTTCACACTTTTCCAAGACATCATTCAGTTCCTTTATTTTCAATACTACTTCCCGCCTTTCCTTTTCAGCATATTTCACTAGGATGCGAATCATGTTCGTAGAACTGTTTGCGCTGTTCTCAGCCCATTCTGACAACATTTCTGACTGGGGATTTTCGTATATCGGGGTAATCATTATTCGCAGTCCACGAGGGACTCGTCCCACTTGCAGATATTGATTCAAAGACGCCACTTCCCACCACCTTGAAATCTCTCTTTTTTTTTTTTTTTCTTTTTTTCAACAAAACATTCTCCTGTTCCGGAGCCCTTGACCCTTCAGGGCGGCCTCAAAATGATGGACACGGAGCAGCCCATCCAAACACCAGCAGTGCAACAAAAACGAATTGAGGCCCATTACTGGTAATGTTTGATTTATTCAGTCTCCTGCAGCACGACATCCTTCCTATTACCTAACGTTTCAGCCACACTTGGCCTTGCTCACAGGTGGAAGGTGGGACGTTTTGATTTGCCAGGTGCGATCGTGCATGCCCATCCCATTTATTAACAATCTAGAGGAGGAGATGGGGTTAGTTTATAAACTATTTATGCACCAATTAGGTCATCTTTTGGCCACTGGGACCAACGGCCATAATTTATTTTACCTTTTTATTTTTGTTTCAAAAGTACTAAAGAAAGACAGTTTCATAGCACCCAATTATTCAGAGGATTACCCCTTCCGCTCACCAGGGGAGAGCAGTTTATCCAGTTGTTTTATTATTGCCATTATTTTCTGCTACAAATGTAGAGTTACAGGAAGCATGATGCAAGGAAAAATAGGACGGGATAAGCTACCCATTACCCTAATGGGTCACTTTCAGATGTCTTCAAGAAGTCCAACCACTACACACAGTGTGTGCTCCAGCCCCCAATACCTGAGTGTTGGACTTGGCCCTTTTTGGCTAAAGTTCCTTAAACTTTTTGCCTTCCTCCTAGACCTTTTTCTGACATGGTGTTGCCGACTTAGATGCTTTGGACACTTTGCCGCTGCTGACCAGTGTCAAAGTGCAAGTGCTCCCTGTTTAAAGTGTTATGGTAATTGGTTGTCCCTAATTGGTATGTTTGTCTTACCAGTAAAGTCCCTAGTAAAGTACACTATGTGTGCCAGGGCTGGAAATGCAAATGCTACTAGTGGGCCTGCAGCACTAATTATGCCACCCACATAAGTAGCCCTAAAGAGAGATCTCAGGCCTGCCACTGCAGTGCCTGCGCGCAGTTTGTTAAGTGCCTGGTTGTCCTGACAAGTGCACCCACTAGCCAGGCCTTACCCTTCCCTTTTTTTATGCACATCAGACACCCCTATAGTAGGCCCAAGGTACCCCCCTGGGCAGGGTGCAGTGTATGTGAAAGGTAGGACATGTACTGAGGTTTGTACCATGTCCTGACAGTGACATACTGCCAATTTAGTTTTTCACTGTTGCAAGGCCATCTTGCCCATAGGACAAAATGGGGAATGCTGTATCACATGTTTCCAGCATATCTTCCCATCGGCATAAGATGGAGAGATGGAGTTTAGTGTGCCTGAACTCAGAATTTAATAACACATCTTTTTATGAAGATGGTTTTTAAATTGTGTGTTTAGAAACCACGCTTTTAGAAGTGGCTGGTTTCTTGTCCTAACCATCCTGCGTGCCTCTGCCTGGTTGTGTATTGACTGTCTGGGTTTGGATGTGACAGGGTCTGGGGAGGTGTCCTGACACCAGAGGAGTAGGTGGGACAGCAACAGGCTGGCCTGCATTTGGTGTGATGGGAGGAGTAGCCCCCTGGATGTGAGGAGGGCTGTGCTGCTGCCACAAAGGGATGGCTCCACCTCCTGCGGAGCGTCTGGGGCCCAGACCCTCACTATCAAAGGAAGAGGGTGTGCACTGGCAGGAAGACATCCAGAACTGGTTTGGACCGGGCTCAGAGCCTCCTGAACACAAAGACTTCAAATGCATTTAGGGGTATAAATGTGAGAGCTGAAACCCCTGAACTCAAGACTGAACTCAAGACTGAAAAAGGATTGAAACTACTTTGTGATCAAGAGGAACCTCTGCCAAAGAAGAACAGCTGAAGAGACTGAAGAGAAGGACTGCCCTTGCTGTGTGTTCTGGGGCTGGCCTGCAGTTTGCTGCTTTGACTAAGGAGAGGACAAGGGACTTTGCTGTGTGCTGTGTCCTGAAGTAACTTGTCTCCAAGGGCCTGAGGAGAGCTGGTCCCCTGTTGTGGAAACTCAGGAACATCAATGTTTCCAACCGTGTCTCAGCAACGCTTGGTGCGTGTGCTTTTGCACGCCTGAGACTACTGTGTGGTCTGTGGTGCCGTTTACGAGGTGCCCCGTGACCGCATTGCCCCCGCAGCGTGAAAAATCGTCCACGCTGCTGCATTGCCGTTTGTGGCCCGCGCCGTCATTGTAACTGAGGCTGTGAGTAAGGATCACCGCCGAGCCGCAACATGCTAAAGGATTTCTTGATGCTAAGGAAGCTGCAAGGTGAAAGGGATCGTGATCGTTGTTCGCCAAGAGGAATCTGCCCAAGATCGTCAACGAAGGAGAAGGCAGCGCCGTAACCCGTCCGGCTACAGAGTCGCCTAGCCACGGAGCTGCAACGTCATCGGGGCCGCCCAGCAGGACGTCCGACGAGCGGGGAGAGAGAGAGAGAGCGAAGCAGTGCACCCCCCCAGGTAAGGCTTGGACTCCGGTCGGGAGCCGCAAGCGTGTGTGGCCGGGGGTGGCGTGCAGGAGGCGTACAGGAGTGCTCCAATCTCTCTCCCGCTGCACTGCGTTAGACGCGCTGAGTCCCCGAGCGGCCCGTACCTGCCCAGCAGTACTGGGGCCGCCCTTTAAGCTTACGACTGTTGTCTCTGTTGTTGGGGCCTAGTGGTGCCCGAGCTGATTGCGCAGATTGGCTGATCGCATTATTCTTGCATTACGAACTGCATTATTCCTTGCATTACGAACTGCATTTTCCTTGCATTACGAACTGCATTATTCCTTGCATTACGAACTGTATTATCCTTCCATTACGAACTGCATTATTCTTGCATTACGAACTGCATTATCCTTGCATTACGAACTGCATTATTCTTGCATTACGAACTGCATTATTCTTGCATTCCGAACTGCATTATTCCTGCGTTACGATCTGCATTAGTACTTGCATTAAGGACTGTCATTTCTACATTACGAACTGCACTACGAACTGCATAGCATTGCATTAGGACTGCATTAGATCATCGTGAACTGCTCATTAATACCGCAAGAACCTACAAGTGATTGTTGGCCTAATAACCGGCAAAGTGAAATATTACGAAACGCATATGTTGGGTTTCTATCGTTTGGTCTCATCGTGTTTCTTTTGATAAAGATGCCGCTATTTTTATAAAATCAGTGTGGTGTCCATTTGTGGTGTTATCACTGTGTTACTGGGAGTGTGGTTGCAAATACTTTACACTTTGCCTTGGAGATAAGCCTGGCTGCTCGTGCCAAGCTACCAGAGGGTGAGCAGGGGTTATCTAAGAGTGTGTCCCTCCTTTCCCTGACTAGAAGCAAGGGTCCCTATTTGGACTAAGGTACCTACCTCAGCCAACTAGAGACCCCCAGTTCTAACACTGATAATAAACAAAGATTGGGTACACTAGCCAAACAGGTCGACAGTTTGGAGATATAGCACTGAGCAAAATTTATAAACAAATGATTCTTTGCGAAGGCATGTGTATACCGAATGTGTCTGTGGTATGCATGTGTATATTTATGCATATTTGAAAGTATGCATGTATTTATGCATGGAAGTATGTGTAAATGCATGTCTGTCTGTATATGTGTATACATGCATGTAAACACGTTCATTTAGTTATGCAAACATGTACATAACCCTTTATACCTCTAAGTGTACATGTATGTATGCGCATAAATGTATTTCTGCAAGTATGCATGCATGTGCTTCTTGAAACATCATGCATAAATTAGAATTGATTCAGATTACAAACTAAACACTTCTGCTGTCGTTATCAGGGACCATAAAAATTAACCCTTTAGTATTGCTTGAGTATTTGTTGGAATATACATCATTTTATCCTACTTTTTTACAAAAAGATCTTTGGGTTTGTATCCAGCAAGCACTCCTTGATCAGGTTGAGCTAACACTGACATGCTACACTTTGGGTGGTCAATTTACACCCCACTACTTTCAAACGTCACCAGCTGCCACTGGCATGGGGGGGTACTGATGACTGTTGCAGAAACATTTGAAGGCAACATTGGCCTCTATTACACTGGTACCTAATATCTATTCTCTATAATCATCTCAGGTGAAAACAAATATCTAAGAAGCAAAGAAATCCTGAGACTGGATTCCAAAAACCAGAAAAATCATGCAGGCTGTGCACGACCCTTCTGTGGTGCTGCATCATCACCCTGGGACTGTCTTCCAGAAGAGATGCCATAAAGACCTCTATTATTGTTTCACTGTAATTCAAGACCGATGTATCCCTGTTTATGTTAAGTTGTAGAGCACACTCACAACCTTGGTACAGTGGCGATAAAGAAAAATTTAAATAATGTATCTATATTATCACCCGGATGATACCTGCCTTACCTCTTAATTCAGTTCCATAATTCATGGAAACTACAGCTTTCCAACTAATCTTGCCTTTCAGCTAATTGTGGAAGTAGAAATCATCTTTTTCATGCTAACTCCACCATATGACAAATGTAAAATAAAAAATTTGTGATGGGAATTGTATGTTACGGCCGAACAAAATCCACCTGTGGGCTCTAGTGATAGGTATGAACCGCTCAACCTACCATCTTTTATTAGGTCACCAGAGCCACTCGACTGCATTACACATAAAATGATCAGGAAAAGAAAGGTGACTTTATACTCATTTAAAGAGCTGTAAATTAGAATTAATTGATTTATAAATAATTATTTATGAAACAATATTTAATATATATTCTAGTTAAAAATAATAAATTCTTAAAATTAATTTAAGTAATTTAATACATAATATATAAAGTGAAAACATTATTTTTAAATACCCTTGAGTAAGAATTAATATAATTATTTTAGAAACATTTATTATGTTGATATAGGATTTTAAAAATGTTTATATTCAAGGTCTGGGTTTTAGGAGTGTAAGGGATGTTTGGGGTTCAGTGATGGGTAGTTTCAACAAGTGGTTTGTTTTTTAGGATTCAGGGATGGGTAGCGTTTAGGGTTAGTAACGTGTTTTTAGGGTTCAGGGATGGGTAGAGTCTACGGGAAGTAAGGAGCTTTATGGTTTCAGTAATGGGTGGTGTATAGGGGTGGGAAGGATTGTTTAGTTTTCCAGGATGGGTGGTGTATAGGGATTTTAAATAGTTTCAAATGTTTATTGACAGGTAGTTTATAGGGATTGTAAGGAGTTTTAGGGTTCAGGGATGGGTAGTGTATCAGGGTAATTAGGAGGTTTTAGGGTTCAGGGGATGGGAGTGTATGGGAATAGTGAGGCGATTTTAGTGGTCAGGGATGGGTAGTGTACAGGGATAGTAAGGAATTTTTTTGCATTCAGGGATGGGCAGTGTAGTATGTATATCTATTGGTTTTAGGGAGTTTTGGGGGATTCATGGATGGGTTTTATAGGAATTTTTAATATTAACATAATTTTAAATATATAAAGTACAAATATTTATTTATTCATTTTATCATTTAAATTCACTCTAATTTTGAATTTTATATTTTTAAGTATGTACATGCATACATATATAGCTAGACATTTATAAATGCATGTATAATTGGGTATAAAAATGTAGATGGAAAGCCATGTAAAGGTACATTTGATTGTTAATCATGCAATGTGAAGCCTCTCTCTGAGTAATGACCGTGATGTAATGACCCCCTGTGTAACGACCAGCAACATCACAAACAAACATTCGCCCCCTCTCTACACATTGCATTGTATAAAGAAAAGAAGGGAAAGATACAAAGAGTACACAACTGTGTACCTTTCAACACATCTTGATCTCTGTCCTCTGGTTTCTTCCTCCCCTTGAACTGCAGAGTTGTGTATCCCTCCTCATCCTCCATTGCTGAAAGTAGACGTCTGCTGAATTGAAGGTCTGGGCATGAAAGGTACTGTGGCTCTGCTCGCAGACTATCTAGGTCACGGTGACTAACACAGGAAACTGTAAACCAGCAGCCCTCGGACTGGAGGCTCCTCTGCTGTCAAGGGGTGTAATGAACATCATGGTTCGTTTATCAAAAGCTGACCACAAAGGTTTAGACATTAGAGAATGGAGATTCTGTGGCTGAAATAACCATGTTGACACGCTATCAACGTACAATGTACCACAAACATATCTGAAGCCTCCAGGAGAGTATGTGGACAATATTATTTACCTTACTCTAGCTTATGCCACTGGATACTGATGCTATAAACTATGTAACCGGAAATGCTGTCTCAGATTGAGACTGGACACTTCACTCTCAACAGATGAACTAACATTTCAGAATATACCTAGGACAGAGGGAGCAGGAAAAGGAATGTGGGCCTTCTTTTCCTCTCAAGCCATACTCATCAAGAGTAACTTACAATAGCTCAATTTTCAGTCTACAACAAGACATGGTTATATATGCCAGACAGTCTTCAGATCAGTCTTTTCGACAACACACGTGAACTACAAAATAATATAAAAACATGTAGACCACCACTCTGCACCATTCCCAGGGCATTTTCCTGCGAGTAGGTTCTCCTACATGAAAAGCCCATACATTGGGCCTTTTCTTCTGTACAAGGAAGAGGGGAAGATAGCCTGCCCCCCCAGCCTGGCGTTGATCTCCATCAATGGAAACTGAGCCCCAGAGAATCGCAGCTGCAGGGGTACCATGTCAGTGTCTGCAGGGACCAACCAAGGACTTCCTGAGTCACCTCAGCATCTCTTTGGTCAGGAGGGTTAGATGATGGAGAGGGAAAATACACAAAGACATAAGTATCTCTGTGGCACAACCATTGACTCACCAAACCAGCCACAAGCTAACAGTCAGAAATTTCAGGCCGTAGATCCATTTTATCTTCCTGAAACTGTGCCTTTCTTTCCTCAACAGAGGAAGAAATCCGATTTTTCAGTTTACCTACAATTACACAATGTTGGTTGAAAGCTTTTGGACATCCTATTGAGTACATTGTACTAATTCTATCTGTTGGTGGAATTTTGGGCCCTGATCTATGGGAAATGCCAATGATACACAAATTACTAATTTACTGCTGCAGATTTGCATGTTTTATATTTTACGCCTCATTCATACAGGCAGCTGAAAGTACACAAAACATTCCATGAGCTTAAGCAAAGTGGCACCTGAAGCCAGGGTGTGGGTGAATAAAGAAAAGGAATTCTTCTAGAAAAACAAATTCTTTCAGAAAGTTTCAGAAAGCCAGAAGATGCAGGAGAAGTCTTATGTGAATCAGGAGTTGGTTCCACAGTCTGGATCTCTAGAATTGAGTGACTGCTTGATCTTGAGGTGCGCTCTGATGTATAGGATACGTTTCCACTCAAAATGTAGTCACTCACTTCACCACCAAAAGTCAAGGTGCCTGAGGAGGGCCTTGGCAGATGCATGTTTATTGATGACCAGAATTAAACTTTTATCAGTAAAGACAAGCAAACCCAAAGTTAAGAGGAACCTGGGTAATGAGATATAGTTTTAAGGCCCAAATTAGTTTGGTGGTCAAAGCGTTTTTTTCTGCTTTGACCGGGAAGCAAATATTGATCCACATAGAATGGCACAAGGAGGTAGATGGAGTTGTGATCAGTGGTCTATTACACTAGGTAAATTTGATCTATCTTTCTGCGCCTCAACTGGGACACCTGCAAAACCTGTATAATGCTGTGCATGCTTGATTCTAGATAGAACAAACACAACCACACTTCCCCTCAAAACTCGAGAGAAAAGGTTTTGGGTTGAAGATGCGATTGAAAAAGGACACGCTGCAAAATAGAAGTAAGATGCAAAACAACAACACTTATGTTTTTCAGAAAACATATCAAAATAGAAAAGGGTGCAGATTATGCAGCAGTCAAGGAGAAGTGCAAAAACCCCAAAATATTGTCCTCATATTGATTTTTCTAAACATATTTACAGTCTACTTAAAAATATACACGCGGAAATTGAATAAAGGGCCAACTAGGACCATGAAACCATTTAAAAATCAATTAAATACATCAAATGAGCTAGTGGCCACTTGTATGTAAACTATAAACTTCACAGAGACAGCACGACCTAATGCAACTACTCGGCTTGGGGTCATTGCCTCACGAAAGGACCTCCATGCCCTCCCCAGAGGAATGGAACTGCATATCCCTTGTGCCAATAAGTGACATAAGTTATCTCAAGAAGATGTTAAAGAGAAGTGGGACAGCGGAGGCTTCTGATAGACTCATAGCCCACCTATCTAAATTAGAAATTGCAATTCCCAGTGTCCTCCTGAGAGGGAAGTAAGAGCCCACTGCAGAAATATATCCAAACCAGGCAACACTTATCAGGCGGCCACTCAGGAGATTATGACCCATAATGTCATATATTACCTACAAAGTTGAGGAGGATGATAAAGAAAAGACAGCCTTTATCTGCTGCCAACAGGATGTCATTCAACAAAGACAATAATAACATTTCTGCCAAATTGTGAAGGTGTAAAACTGACAGGTACCCGAGGTCCTCTGTAGATACCTGCCGATGGTCCACCACCACCTTTTCCAAGATCTTTGAAAACTATGGAAAGCCAATAATGCACCAGGTCTTGTTAAAAATCCTTGAATCTGAACAAGACTTTTAAAAAAAATTTAATATAAAGCATCAGGCCCGCATCATGGTTTTGTAACCATGGGAGCAATGATGTCAGTGTGTTCCTTGGTGTCAGAGCCAGACAGGCATCATCATTAGCACTAGGAGGACAGGGCAGCTTTAGAAGACACATAACACATTCTCCTTCAACTTCCTGGAAAGTGATGTAGCCTCAGCAGTTAAATCTTTAAAATTAAAGCTGAGCCCTTTATTTATGGCACACATACTTTAGCCATCCTTTACTTAGCTATAAGCAAATTGGCAGAAAATAGTCTTTTTAAAAGCTATTCAAGATCTGCTGTTAAGTTTGAGGCTGTGATTGACAATTTACATTTTTCAGTTTGAAACTGTACTTATATCCCTCAATAGATCCAGCATGCTTCTGCACGAATGCGTTCTAGTAGAACATGCACGCCTCTCATTCACAATTCAATTGTATGAAAAACTAACACAGCTGCAGTGATGTAAACAGTTTATAGACACCTCCACTTCATACGTGTGCCAAGTACAAACACAAATGACAATAGCTGTGTGAATAAAAAAAATGGAAGTCTTAGAAAGTCTATGTAATTCAGCATGTTGTGTGTGTGTGTGAGGCTTAAGCTGCAACTTACCATAGTCATGCATGAGGTCTGTAGAAACACCTTTTGCACTGAGAGTGTAAAAAGCATCACAGTCATAATGTCCAAATCCAAGAAAAAACTCTAGAATTGCCAAGCGAAGAAGATAAAAATGCCTGAGATGGTGAAGGTCTTGAAGAGGAAACAAACATTTACATCCCAGGTCAGCCTGAGAGGGAGGCACCTCTGTATATTTGAGAAATCTCGTGACAGCAGGAGTGTAATCTGGGAACAGTGGAGACAACATCTCCTCTCAGGGACCTGGGAGAGG
Source organism: Calotriton arnoldi (assembly GCA_963921515.1). Classification (NCBI taxonomy): domain Eukaryota; kingdom Metazoa; phylum Chordata; class Amphibia; order Caudata; family Salamandridae; genus Calotriton; species Calotriton arnoldi. Next base: position 869,097 of record CAWUFW010006652.1, read on the forward strand.
AGAGGTACAATGGGGGTGAAGAGGCCAAGTATCATTGCTGACATATTGTCCCTTGTGTCATCTCTTGACAGTCCACCTGCTTAATGGCAACAAAAAAGGGAGAGGACCTAAAACCAACACACAGAAAAACAAAATAAGAACATAGGGGTTGATTAGGATCCGTCAGTCACCCTATCGGGGATGGGGACCACCCGACATACTGTCGGTGGTCCCACAGGGCAAATTAGGATACGACCGCCACTGTGGCGGTCGCATTGCCCATGTTTTACATTGCGTCGTGTGCTGCTAGCTGCAGCACCCACCGCAATGTAAACAAGCATTGAAAATGCAATAGGTCTCACCTTTGATTAAGTTAAAGCCATTTGCTTTGCTAATGGTATTGTATAGCAAAGCAAATGGCTTTAACTTAATCAAAGGCGTGACCTATTGCATTTTCAATGCTTGTTTGATTAGTGTTCATTCCCCTATATGGGCCAAACCATAGTATTGAATATACCTCCTCTCCCCAAGCGAGAGTAAGAAAAACATATTCACGTTGGTTTATACAGTGTCACTTTCCTAATATGGATTTTCCAGCCAGTAGTAACTCAAACACAGCTTTAAAAACATTGTACTTATTTCCTAGGAAATTGTGTCAAACATTTGGTGCCGTGATTAGAATGATGCAACCTTCCTGCAACTGACGTGTACTTCGACTTCCAGGGATGAGAATGTCTTAACACTTCCTGGAGCGTCGCCTGTGCTGCATCTACATGTCTGTTGCTCAAAGGAGACGTCAGTGGTCTGTCTGAGGAGGGAAATAGGTGGCCTCCTGTACACCCCCCATAAGGGGCGCTGCATTTATCACTCACTCCTAGGCACGCACGAGTTTTCAGTTTACTATTTGTGGCCATTTAATATATTACAAAGATATCAGCGTGAGCATGCACGAGAATACCATAAATAGTCCCCTTCTGTGGTGGTAACGACACATATATTTACGAGTCCCGATGGACTATAGTCTATGTGAGTTAAGTCTCAATGTGGGTTTGGTGTTAATATTTATGTGGTCAGATCCTGTGGTACTGTGCTTGCCTTGGAGCAGTGCTGCAGCCAATGCCTACCTCGTGTGTCTATTTGCTCTATCTACATGTACATGGTGTGTGATTCACAACAGGGGGCAAGATGTGTCCCTTCTGAGTTCTCTGGTGGGTACACATGTCCCCTGGACTGCAGCTACACAACAAGCATTGTATTATCCCTGCACACCCTTGGAGGCCATCTTGAAATACAAGGTTTGTAGACTACCCCCTTAATAAACAATGATGTCCCGGGGTCACGAGGCAGAGGGTTGCGGGCTGTTCATCAAATATTATCGCTATACATCCAATGGCTGTTATTATATCAGCGTATAGATAAGAAATTCTCCTTTCTCTCTCAGACATCTTCGCCTCCCACACTCGCTCCGTTTAATTACAGGATACAACATTTCGACAATGGCGCCCACAGTCCCACTGTCTCTCATCTGTTGCCTTGCGTCTAGGTTTGACTCCATTAATCATATATGTACATAAACATATACAAGGGACGTTAGCCATGCCATGAATAAGTTATTGGCGACCCGGTTTGACTTAGCGCCAAGGAAACAATCGAAAATGAACGAACGCGCCTACAATGTTCAGCGATGTTTTCGGAGCTGTAGAATGCAAAAAAGTAGCACAGAAATTCAGAAGAAACTCAAAAAGACCTTTTTTCCTGTCTCCCGACTCGTGAGGGGATAGAGAGGCAGAGGAAGTCAGAGGAGATCTATTGCAAAGAAGACGCAAAATAAGTCATTGGGGGAGGGAGGTCGGATTAGGACCTCTAGAGAAAAAAAGAAAAGCTGCCCTCCCAAAGAACCCTTGCCAAGCTCTGTGCCTGCCTGCCTGCCGCCAACCAATCACAGAGCCGACTGGTGCATGCTCCAGGCGTGAAGGCAGCGTGGTTGCAGGAAGCCCGGAGCACTGGCTCGTGTGCTTCACAGCTGTCGTGAAGACTTTTCTTATCTGCTTGTTAAATAAACAAGCAGATAAGAAAAGTCTTCACGACAGCCGTGAAGCAGGCGAGCCAGTCCGGGTGGGCCGGACCAAAAAGCCAAAGGGAGGCAACGAAAAACCCTCCTTTCCAATGGGAAGCCAGCGTTTACCATAAACGCTGACGCTACCCAATGGAAATGAGGGGCGGGGCTTCAAGTCCCCTTCTGAAATCTGCTTGTCCACAATAGATCTCGCAGAGCGAGGAGCACATGCGCGCTCCAACGCCCAGGCGAGACCTACAAAGGGATGTTTTATATGTCCCTGCACTATGTGGCAGGCACGATGCGGTGCCTGCTACATGGTGCAGGGATATATGCCCCCCACACCCAAAGAAAAGGGCCCGGGGTGAAGGGGGGCCCATTACGGGCCCCCAAAGTCCATCCCCGCCAGCCTTTCCATGGCGGGTGAACCGCCATGGAAAGGCTGGCGGGGAGGGACCATCCTAATCCCTACGGTGGTGCCTGGCAGGCACCGCCACCATTGTAGGGATTGGGAGGCCCTCCGCCACACCGGTGGGCTCAAGGAGCTCTCCGGCTTTCCGTCCACCTGCACACCGCCCGCCATCAAAATCTGGCGGGCGGAAAAGCTGCTTAGAATGGTAGGGAGACGGCTACCGACAGCCTGTCAGTGGCGGTCTCCCCGCCATCCTAATCAGCCCCATAATGAGGAAATGATGCAGAAAGAGACAGCAGTAGGGTGAATGGAAAGACCCTCTGGGCTTAGTAAATTGGCCCCTGTTCACTGTACTGACGAAAAGGAAACTGGATTTTTGGTTTGTTCATCACCTCCTGTAGCCAAACAGGGGATTTACAAACAATTTACATGACCATAGAGAACGATTGTGCCCATACTCTGGCATAGTTTCTTTGCAGTTTTTAAGTCACGAACTGGGCCCGAGGGCCCTACAACAGATTACCTTGCATGCAATGTTAAGCAGAGGCTAGGAATCTGGTTCCCCAGTTCCAAACTCTCAGCTCTAGAGACAAGGCCACTTCTCCTCAAGAGTCAGTTGATTTGACAACTCAGTAATTTTTAAGCTGGGGGCCGTATGTCGCACCCCTTGTAGTTGGTCTAGTCAGGTTTGGTTGGGCCTGTGACGTAAGGATAGATATATATTAGGAAGTGTGCACAGGCAGCGGTTAATAAACTATAAAGCTGGCTAGCTGCACACCATATCTCCATTAATTATTTAAGCTAGGGCACTGACGCGTGCTGCTCCCGTGAATGTAGCAGAATCTATCCTATAAAGATGTATATGGTTCTGTAGAAGATGGGAGGATGGTGTGTTACTATGAATGGTATCGCGCCTCCGTGAAAAAATAACATTTGTCTACCTTGAAGAATGTCAGTAGTGAGGCTGCCAGCAGTCCAAGAGGTGCTCTTGATATAAATCACAAATGCAGGTGTCAATGATGAATGCTAAACTCACCAACTCTGTTCACCAGCATGACCCATTTACAACAGTAAAACTCTCTGCAATAAACATAAATCTGAGTTATGGTGCCACAGCTAAGCTGTTCTGGCGACAACAAACCAATTGCTATCAAGTGCCTGGTCCATTAATAAAAAATATCTTATTATACAGGCAAAATTCGGAAAGCAGGCAGGTCTCAAAATGAATTATTCTAGATGAAATTAGGAAACCCTCAGTCATGAGTAATAGTCATTCTCTGTGAGGAGCTAGCTACATGCTTTTAGCTTACAAATTTCCTACATGATTTTTCAGATAAACATTGGAAACTATCCTTGTTGAATATCAGCCATAAAATGGACTCAAAGGGCCTGCTCAAAAATATGCCACTTGACTCCTTGCGCCCTTTCTGTTTTTTTACCAACTGGATACTCGGAACAAAAAAAATATATAAATCTAATGTCTTTCTTGGCACGAGGATCTGGATTAAAAACCTCTCTGTCTCACTAGACCACACTATTAAGAAGAGTGTCATGGTCACTCCTCTTAAAAGTCAATTGTGAAAAGAGTAAATGGTCCACCCTTCTTTTAGCTCAATTACAGGCAGTAGCGGCCCGTGGTGGGAGTGCTGCCGGGCGGTGACGCGGGGCGGGGGAGGGGCAGGGTGGAGGGGTAGTAAACTACGGAATACTGCGCACAGAGGTAAGTAAACAAACAAATAAATAAAACGAATTTCGTTGCGCGCGCTGCATCGCCAAATGTGATGCAGCGCGCGCAACGAAATTCGTTTTATTTGTTTGTTTACTTACCTCAGTGCGCCGTATTCCGTAGTTTACTACCCCCACCCTGCCCCTCCCCCGCCCGCGTCACCGCCCGGCAGCACTCCCACCACGGGCCGCTACTGATTACAGGCTGGGTTCTAGTGGGGTCATTGAGCTAAATCTCTTTTGGTAACTGCACTGGATCCCTTCACTGTAGACATTGTGAAAGCCCTCCTTTCTTTGGACCTGTTAGTGACGTTAAATATTATCTTCCATGAAATACAGATGGTAGATGGCACATAGCGGAGGTAGAGGCCAGAGACTGAGTCACAAGTCCTAAAATGGCTGCACCACATCGCTGTTGATGTGGTGGCAGCCAATCAGATCTCTCCAAGAGATCTGTTGAGTCCACAGATCCTCCACGGTGTGACTTATACAAAGATCTGAGCATTAATTGCTCAAAAACTACTGAATGGATTTACACCAAATAGCAAACAACACTCTTTCTTGGCCCATATCTAACTTTATGCCAAATTTATTGTCAATCCGTTTATCGGTTTGGGCTGTAGCTCTGTCTAAAGTTCCTATGGAAAATGATTGTGGAAAACACATTTTGGGACTCTCCATTTTTCTCAGCCCCTGCTTAACAGATCACCCCAAAACCTTTGACAAAGAAGCTGAGGTGGAATATTTTGGGGGGGAGTGGGGAAGTTTTGTGAAGATTCCTCAAACTACTGAAAAAGTTATTAGGAAAACAAAAAAGCTTTTCCTATGGAAACATGATCCTAACTATAACTATCCAGTGGTGACCACCACTGGGTAATATACACACACACACGCACGCACACACACACACACACACACGTTGCCTTTGGATTCAACCGTATTTTTTTGATTGACAGGGCACCTGTATGTGTTTTGTCACACATCCCTATTGGCTCCATGGTAAATATGCTATGATTTTGTGGTTGATATTATGCATGGTCTTATCAAATGGCACTTAGGCTAGAGAATGTAAGGTTAGACTTTATCTTTACTTGGAGTAAAGGAATCTTTGTTTGTCACAAAAAAAAAAATTCTACCCTTTATATATCACCTTCTTTTATGAATTTGGATGCCTTGGAAGGCCCGTATGCATGTCTCTCTGTGTTTGTCAGTCTCTGTCATACAGCAGCCCTTTGAGTCCACCTTATCAAATTAACACTGATAACATCTAGGGACATCCTATTAGGCCATCTATCATCCGTTAATCAGGTAAGGCTGTCCTATGTTCTTTACTTTGGTATATCATCATTAGTCCTTTGAATACGTCACTAAATTCCTATTTTGGAAGTATCAAATGTCAAAAGTATGTTGATTGGTGTTGTTTGTTTTTCTTTCTTGTATGTATCTCTAATGTGTCAGCACTTCTGCTCCTGATTAATTTTGTAGAGGAATAATATTCATTGTATATATTCTATATATCTGTAGCTGCTGGATCTGTAGACACTTTGTCAACACCAACTACAAGGACACAGGTCCAGCAGCTGACCCCCTGGGGATCTTGAAAACTCAGAGATCTGTGATTGTTGCTGATGAGCTCAAATTGTTGAAATATAATCAGAACCACTGGAATTATGCATCACTGTGGCCAAAGCTGTTTCTGCATAATTATGTCGCTTGTTTCCGGTCCAGGGAAGACCTGGCTTGGCAGTTCAGGCTGGACTGTTCTCATAAGTAACAAGGTCAAGACTGATTTGCATATGGCTGGGTCTGAACTGGGGTGGCGAAGTGAGCTAAAGAACGATGATGGATTCAACCCAGATCTGTGACTGGGGGTGAATGTCTGAAAAGTTTCAGCGCTCCATCCCTCATCATCCTGTGTTTGCTTTGTTCACCCTAAGTTGGCAGGGTGTGCCCAGACATGGGTCCCTTGCTCACTTTGCCACTGGATTTAAGCTAGCCTGGCTGATGATGGGTGTTACGCCGAAACCGGTCCCAGGATGCTTGCTTCCGGTCCAGGGAAGACCTGGCTTTGCAGTTAGGTCTGGACTGTTCGCATAAGGAACTGGGTCAAGACTGATTTGCATATGGCTGGGTCTGAACTGGGGTGGCGAAGTGAGCTAAAGAACGATGATGGATTCAACTCAAATCTGTGACTGGGGGTGAATGTCTGAAAAGTTTCAGTGCTCCGTCCATCATCCTCTTGTGTTTGATTTGTTCACCCTAAGTTGGCAGGGTATGCCCAGACGTGGGTCTCTTGCTCACTTTGCCACTGGATTTAAGTTAGCCTGGCTGATGAGGGGTGTTACCCCGAAACCAGTCCCAGGATGCTTGTTTCTGGTCCAGGGAAGACCTGGCTTGCCAGTTCGGGCTGAACTGTTCCCATAAGGAACAGGGTCAAGACTGATTTGCATATGGCTGGGTCTGAACTGGGGTGGCGAAGTGAGCTAAAGAACGATGATGGATTCAACCCAGATCTGTGACTGGGGGTGAGTGTTTGAAAAGTTTCAGCACTCCCTCCATCATCATCTTGTGTTTAATTATGTCTCTTAAGCCATCACCAGCTGCATAATCTGAAGATTTTGACAAAAAATGTGTTTCTAGCTCAAATGGATCAAAAGTTACTGAAATCATGGCAACCCATGTCATCGCAGAGTAGAAGGCCCTATGCAAATGTTTACTTGTCATCTTTCAATTGCTTATTAGTATATTTGAATGTTAAACTGGTACTGATGAGGTGAAACCTTTGGCCAGACAGTGTTAACATGTAAAAAACTGATAGAATTATGAAGTAATACTATGACAAAATGAGCAGGCATGATATGCCTTCGCTTGTCGTAAAATTTAGTCACTCCTGCCACATTATTTGTGCCTTCATTGTAGAATAATTCCAATGGCACTGCACATAATAATTCCATACCTGGATAAACCCGCAATTTGAATTTTTTTTTGCATACACAGTAATACAGTCTTCACCACAACGATGGATTCGGGCTCCTTGGACATGGATCCCAAAGGGCTGGTCGTGACAGGACTAGACACCCCAAAGGAAGAAGAAAACACAGGGGTAGAAGGAGAAACAGGTATGCCAAAAAAACTGGGAGATGGGACAACAGGAGGTGGGGATGTGGTGAGGGTTGGAGAGTCAGATGTGACATTGGGCCTGCTATCAAGGAGAATGTGAGTCCACATAAAGTTCGGGCTGTTCAGTGACCATCTCTCGGAGTATCCTTACTTCTCCAACTAAGTTTAACATACTCCCTGAACCTCACCAACAGGCCTCAGGGCCTCATTGTGAGCAGCCGAGGACACATATTCTGTAGGAACAGACTGAGTGGCACAAGAGGGCTGTGGAGTGGTTCACTGACAGAATATCGATGTAAAAAATATAGATGAAAAAATATAGAATGCAAAAATATCGACTCCCTATACTTAAACAGGTAAGTACAAAAATATTGAATAAAAATATTGATGTTAAAAATATAGTTGTACAAAATATCGATTATAATATATATATATATAACATAAAATAATAAATGTTAAATACATTAAATAATAAAATTAATTTTTGAAAAATAAAGTAGATTTAAAATACATTTTAACAAATATAACAAACAAACTTAATTAAAAAAGTTAAACACACATACATAATAATAAATATATGTACATATATATTTACATTAAAACAATTATTAAACTATTAATTTTAATGTATTTTATAATTTTAAAATTACATAACAAATTACAAATATATATACCCCGCCAAAATCCTCACTTTGGACTATCCAGCTAATATACCGGCATTGATAAAGGCATCCGCCGAAACGCGTCTGCCAGGAGCTGTTATGGAGGACATTGCGTTATTTTTGTGCTAGCTGGTGGTATTAAACTTACTGCAGAGCAACTCCAGCATGTGTCTGACCCGTTTTTATGGCAAAGCGGGATTGGTGGTGTATATGTAGCGGAGGTCGGCTCCGTTTTCAGGCACGCCTCTCGGTTTGGAGCTCCGCGTATTGCCGACAACTTTCTGGTTGAGTGCACGGACTGCACAACGCGGCGCCCCCGGCCTGGACTGTGTTGTAGGCATTGGGGAGAGAGCAGCAGCTGGTCTGCTGATAGAGTTGCTCTGCAGTGATGGAATCCGCCATCGATCCCGCAGGTATAAAGGAGCAAGCAGCACAAAGGCTGACGATGTCAGGGCATCACTGTATGCACGGGCGGGTCATTGTACCTTGCTCGCGATTTTGGACTGTTTTGTTCCTTTGGCGAGATCGACGCACTGGGCTGAGTGAGAGGTACCTTGGAGTGTTAAATTGAGAGAGGAAAAGTACTTACTTTACGGAACTTTCCCTGTCCTCTCTCGATTGGTACATCTTTCAGCCAATGGGATTCCTCACCTAGATATTTAAACATCACCCCGCCAAAATCCTCACTTTGGACTATCCAGCTAATATACCGGCATTGATAAAGGCATCCGCCAAAACGCGTCTGCCAGGAGCTGTTATGGAGGACATTGCGTTATTTTTGTGCTAGCTGGTGGTATTAAACTTACTGCAGAGCAACTCCAGCATGTGTCTGACCCGTTTTTATGGCAAAAGCGGGACTGGTGGTGTATATGTAGCGGAGGTCGGCTCCGTTTTCAGGCACGCCTCTCGGTTTGGAGCTCCGCGTATTGCCGACAACTTTCTGGTTGAGTGCACGGACTGCACAACGCGGCGCCCCCCCGGCCTGGACTGTGTTGTAGGCATTGGGGAGAGAGCAGCAGCTGGTCTGCTGATAGAGTTGCTCTGCAGTGATGGAATCCGCCATCGATCCCGCAGGTATAAAGGAGCAAACAGCACAAAGGCTGACGATGTCAGGGCATCACTGTATGCACGGGCGGGTCATTGTACCTTGCTCGCGATTTTGGACTGTTTTGTTCCTTTGGCGAGATCGACGCACTGGGCTGAGTGAGAGGTACCTTGGAGTGTTAAATTGAGAGAGGAAAAGTACTTACTTTACGGAACTTTCCCTGTCCTCTCTCGATTGGTACATCTTTCAGCCAATGGGATTCCTCACCTAGATATTTAAACATCACCCCGCCAAAATCCTCACTTTGGACTATCCAGCTAATATACCGGCATTGATAAAGGCATCCGCCGAAACGCGTCTGCCAGGAGCTGTTATGGAGGACATTGCGTTATTTTTGTGCTAGCTGGTGGTATTAAACTTACTGCAGAGCAACTCCAGCATGTGTCTGACCCGTTTTTATGGCAAAAGCGGGATTGGTGGTGTATATGTAGCGGAGGTCGGCTCCGCTTTCAGGCACGCCTCTCGGTTTGGAGCTCCGCGTATTGCCGACAACTTTCTGGTTGAGTGCACGGACTGCACAACGCGGCGCCCCCGGCCTGGACTGTGTTGTAGGCATTGAGGAGAGAGCAGCAGCTGGTCTGCTGATAGAGTTGCTCTGCAGTGATGGAATCCGCCATCGATCCCGCAGGTATAAAGGAGCAAGCAGCACAAAGGCTGACGATGTCAGGGCATCACTGTATGCACGGGCGGGTCATTGTACCTTGCTCGCGATTTTGGACTGTTTTGTTCCTTTGGCGAGATCGACGCACTGGGCTGAGTGAGAGGTACCTTGGAGTGTTAAATTGAGAGAGGAAAAGTACTTACTTTACGGAACTTTCCCTGTCCTCTCTCGATTGGTACATCTTTCAGCCAATGGGATTCCTCACCTAGATATTTAAACATCACCCCGCCAAAATCCTCACTTTGGACTATCCAGCTAATATACCGGCATTGATAAAGGCATCCGCCGAAACGCGTCTGCCAGGAGCTGTTATGGAGGACATTGCGTTATTTTTGTGCTAGCTGGTGGTATTAAACTTACTGCAGAGCAACTCCAGCATGTGTCTGACCCGTTTTTATGGCAAAAGCGGGATTGGTGGTGTATATGTATATATATATACATATATCCACACAAAAAGAGTTGCCCCTACGGAAAAGGCCACACAAGTAGGTATCGTTTCTTCATTTAATGAGGGTGCAGACAGCCTGCGCACAAATCGAAGCCATAACATCCATTGCAGCCTTACGCGTTTCGGGTGAACACGCCCTTGATCACAGGCACAGCCAAAGTCTCGCAAAACAGATTAACAGTTCCTCCGTTTTAAATAAATGGCAGTCCCGCCCCCAATTGGGCTTCAAAGCCTTCTGGTATTTGGAGTTCTGGTCGTATTACCCATGTGGGTTTCCGTGTTGCTCACTATTATGGCTAAAATATAAACATCCCCAGTGGGTTGGCTTATGGAAGTCCACAAGCTGTCTGCCCATATCGCAGCCCTCATTAGAAGCCCACCAGTCCTAGCGCTGACAAACCTTTCGTTGTCACCAGGATCCGCACACATGCAGCGGGCGATTTCCACGGCCAGGCGAGCCGTCATAAATCCACACAAAAAGAGTTGCCCCTACGGAAAAGGCCACACAAGTAGGTATCGTTTCTTCATTTAATGAGGGTGCAGACAGCCTGCGCACAAATCGAAGCCATAACATCCATTGCAGCCTTACGCGTTTCGGGCGAACACGCCCTTGATCACAGGCACAGCCAAAGTCTTGCAAAACAGATTAACAGTTCCTCCGTTTTAAATAAATGGCAGTCCCGCCCCCAATTGGGCTTCAAAGCCTTCTGGTATTTGGGGTTCTGGTCGAATTACCCATGTGGGTTTCCGTGTTGATCACTATTATGGCTAAAATATAAACATCCCCAGTGGGTTGGCTTACGGAAGTCCACAAGCTGTCTGCCCATATCGCAGCCCTCATTAGAAGCCCACCAGTCCTAGCGCTGACAAACCTTTCGTTGTCACCAGGATCCGCACACATGCAGCGGGCGATTTCCACGGCCAGGCGAGCCGTCATAAATCCACACAAAAAGAGTTGCCCCTACGGAAAAGGCCACACAAGTAGGTATTGTTTCTTCATTTAATGAGGGTGCAGACAGCCTGCGCACAAATCGAAGCCATAACATCCATTGCAGCCTTACGCGTTTCGGGCGAACACGCCCTTGATCACAGGCACAGCCAAAGTCTTGCAAAACAGATTAACAGTTCCTCCGTTTTAAATAAATGGCAGTCCCGCCTCCAATTGGGCTTCAAAGCCTTCTGGTATTTGGGGTTCTGGTCGTATTACCCATGTGGGTTTCCGTGTTGCTCCCTATTATGGCTAAAATATAAACATCCCCAGTGGGTTGGCTTACGGAAGTCCACAAGCTGTCTGCCCATATCGCAGCCCTCATTAGAAGCCCACCAGTCCTAGCGCTGACAAACCTTTCGTTGTCACCAGGATCCGCACACATGCAGCGGGCGATTTCCACGGCCAGGCGAGCCGTCATAAATCCACACAAAAAGAGTTGCCCCTACGGAAAAGGCCACACAAGTAGGTATCGTTTCTTCATTTAATGAGGGTGCAGACAGCCTGCGCACAAATCAAAGCCATAACATCCATTGCAGCCTTACGCGTTTCGGGCGAACACGCCCTTGATCACAGGCACAGCCAAAGTCTTGCAAAACAGATTAACAGTTCCTCCGTTTTAAATAAATGGCAGTCCCGCCCCCAATTGGGCTTCAAAGCCTTCTGGTATTTGGGGTTCTGGTCGTATTACCCATGTGGGTTTCCGTGTTGCTCACTATTATGGCTAAAATATAAACATCCCCAGTGGGTTGGCTTACGGAAGTCCACAAGCTGTCTGCCCATATCGCAGCCCTCATTAGAAGCCCACCAGTCCTAGCGCTGACAAACCTTTCGTTGTCACCAGGATCCGCACACATGCAGCGGGCGATTTCCACGGCCAGGCGAGCCGTCATAAATCCACACAAAAAGAGTTGCCCCTACGGAAAAGGCCACACAAGTAGGTATCGTTTCTTCATTTAATGAGGGTGCAGACAGCCTGCGCACAAATCGAAGCCATAACATCCATTGCAGCCTTACGCGTTTCGGGCGAACACGCCCTTGATCACAGGCACAGCCAAAGTCTTGCAAAACAGATTAACAGTTCCTCCGTTTTAAATAAATGGCAGTCCCGCCCCCAATTGGGCTTCATAGCCTTCTGGTATTTGGGGTTCTGGTCGTATTACCCATGTGGGTTTCCGTGTTGCTCACTATTATGGCTAAAATATAAACATCCCCAGTGGGTTGGCTTACGGAAGTCCACAAGCTGTCTGCCCATATCGCAGCCCTCATTAGAAGCCCACCAGTCCTAGCGCTTACAAACCTTTCGTTGTCACCAGGATCCGCACACATGCAGCGGGCGATTTCCACGGCCAGGCGAGCCGTCATAAATCCACATAAAAAGAGTTGCCCCTACGGAAAAGGCCACACAAGTAGGTATCGTTTCTTCATTTAATGAGGGTGCAGACAGCCTGCGCACAAATCGAAGCCATAACATCCATTGCAGCCTTACGCGTTTCGGGCGAACACGCCCTTGATCACAGGCACAGCCAAAGTCTCGCAAAACAGATTAACAGTTCCTCCGTTTTAAATAAATGGCAGTCCCGCCCCCAATTGGGCTTCAAAGCCTTCTGGTATTTGGAGTTCTGGTTGTATTACCCATGTGGGTTTCCGTGTTGCTCACTATTATGGCTAAAATATAAACATCCCCAGTGGGTTGGCTTACGGAAGTCCACAAGCTGTCTGCCCATATCGCAGCCCTCATTAGAAGCCCACCAGTCCTAGCGCTGACAAACCTTTCGTTGTCACCAGGATCCGCACACATGCAGCGGGCGATTTCCACGGCCAGGCGAGCCGTCATAAATCCACACAAAAAGAGTTGCCCCTACGGAAAAGGCCACACAAGTAGGTATCGTTTCTTCATTTAATGAGGGTGCAGACAGCCTGCGCACAAATCGAAGCCATAACATCCATTGCAGCCTTACGCGTTTCGGGCGAACACGCCCTTGATCACAGGCACAGCCAAAGTCTTGCAAAACAGATTAACAGTTCCTCCGTTTTAAATAAATGACATATATATATATATATATGTGTGTGTGTACACCAATAACATAAAATCTATTAAAAATAACATTCTATTTATTAATTAAAACATTAAACTATCTAAAAATCTTTAAACTTAAATTTACAACTACACCCAGTGCAACAGTAGGGAAAGTGTTGGATAGCGGAGGGTTAAAAATTACTATTCCCACTCCAGTGAGTGCAACAGTATGGAAAGTGCTGGATAGCAAAGGAATAAAATTTACAATTCCCACTCCAGTCAGTGCAACAGTAGGGAAAGTGTTGGATAGCGGAGGGGTAAAAATTACTATTCCCACTCCAGTGAGTGCAACAGTAGGGAAAGTGCTGGATAGCGGAGGAATAAAATTTACAATTCCCACTCCAGTCAGTGCAACAGTAGGGAAAGTGTTAGATAGCGGAGGGGTAAAAATTACTATTCCCACACCAGTGAGTGCAACAATAGGTAAAGTGTTGGATAGCCGAGGGGTAAAAATTCCTTTTCCCACTCCAATAATTGTAACAGTAGGTAAAGTGTTGGATAGCGGAGGGGTAAAAATTACTATTCCCATTCCCATGAGTGCAACAGTAGGGAAAGTGTCGGATAGCGGAGGGGGAGAAATTACTATTTCCACTCCAGTGAGTGCAACAGTAGGGAAAGTGTTAGATACCGGAGGGGTAAAAATTACTATTCCCACTCCAGTAAGTGCAACAGTAGGGAAAGTGTCAGATAGCGTAGGGGTTAAAAATTACTATTCCCACGCCAGTGAGTGCAACAGTAGGGAAAGTGTTGGATAGTGGCGGGGTAAAATGTACTATTCCCACTCCAGTCAGTGCAACAGTAGGGAAAGTGTTTGATTGCGGAGGGGTAACAATTAATATTCTCACTCCAGTCAGTTTAAAATCAAACAAAATATTAACCACAACAAAAATATTTAAAAAAACAAAATAAATAAAAAGATATATAAATATGTTAAAAATCAAAATACAAATATATTTAATATTACAAATTAAAAATAATTATAATGTAAAATGCATATGACAAATGCCTACAAATATTATATTAAATAAAATAAAAAATAATTTTCAAACAAATAAATATTTTTGATTAGAAATTATTCTGAAACAAAAACTATTAATTATCACATAAATTTACTTTTTTAATTTCCTACCCTATAACACCAACCAATTCACAACCCACATCTAAATTTTAAAAAAGTACTAACATAATTAACATAATTAATTAATTAACCAATAAAGAAATATTATTAATTAAAAAACAATTTTAAACTCATAAAAATTAAAAAACTTCCCACACTTTACCCCTATAACCCCCACAAACCACAGCTAAAATTAAACTGTAAAAAAAATAATTACACAATTAAAACTTATTTTCAATAAAAAACTAATAGTATTTAACAACTAATTATAAAGTAAGTAAAATTAATTTACTCCCCACCCTTTACCCCTATAAAAGTAAAACCCACACACACAAAAATAAACAATTACCCTAATCAAATATCAATTAATTAATTAATATTAATGATCAACTAATTATTAATTAATTAAACATAAATTACTTCCCGTCCTTTACCCCTATAAGTCCCACAACCAACACCTAAAATTAATTACACAATTTCCATAATTAATTTAAAATTAATTAATTAATATTTATTAACAACTAATTATTAATTAATTAAACATAAATTACTTCGCGCCCTCTACACCTATATACCCCACAACCCACGCCTAACATTAATTACACAATTTCCATAATTAATTTTCAATAAATAAATTAATATCAATTAACAACTAATTATTAATTAATCAAAAATAAATACTTCCCACCCATTACCCCTATAAACCCCAAAACCCGCACCTAAAATTAATTACACAATTTCCATATTTAATTTTCAATTAATTAATTAATACTTATTAACAACTTATTATTAATTAATTAAACATAAATTACTACCCACCCTTTACCCCTATAAACCCCACAACCCGCACCTAAAAAAATTACACAATTACCATAATTAATTAGCAATTAATTAATATTAATTAACAACCAATTAATAATTAATTAATAATAAATGACTTCCCACAATTAACACTATAAAATCTCAATTAAGTAAACATTATTAAATAAAAAATAATGATTAATTTATTATAATTATATTACTTCCCACCCTATTCCCCTATAAACCCACAACCTGCTACGGAACTAAAAACGCAAAATTTAATTAAAATAAAATTGATAACTGCTAAAAATGTAACACATATATTAAAAAACATAAACAATTCTTATACAAAAAAATACATCACATACATTTAAAATATATACTAAAATACATACCACTATTTAAAAAATAGATATTTTAAACAACTATATTTTTGCAAAAGATATTAATGACTTCTATATTTTTAAAAACGATATTTCTTACCTTAAAATCGATATTCTTGACCACGATATTCTTCCTGTCGATATTTCTGACTCACGATATTTGGGACTCGATATTTCTGTATTTTGACATTTCCAACTTGATATTCTGTCTGCACACCCTGCGGAGTCTTAGGAGCAGAACTGTCCCTCAACTGTTCTTGTTGTGCTGCGCAGGCACTGGGAGGAGTTGATGATGCCTGTGCAGGAGTGGAGCTGGAGGCCCAATGTACAGGGGGCATCTGGAGTTAAAGAGTCACCGAGTGCATGCCTGGATGGTGGTGAGGCCGGCTCTTCGGACACCACAGGTTGTTGTTCATCAAGGACAGGAGGAAGCTTCCTCTTGGCTTGTGCTGTCCACATCCCCACATCACCCGAGTTGCTTCTTCAGCATCTGATAGGGGCCAATTTGGGTCTGTCTTTGGGTGGCCACCCTACTCCTGCTCTGGATTGGTCTCTCCTCCTCAGTGGTGGAGGAAAGTCTTCGTGCCCTCCTCATAGAGAAGGATCTTCATTCTTACCAGGCTTCCTGCTGCAATGAAGCTTGGCTCAGCCTGGTTTGCTGAAAAGAGAGAGAAGCTTTGAATTCTATGTTCAATAATGCATTTCAACATATCTTTATATAAAAGGGATAATTTATCCTGTAATACAAGAGGTGACATTGTGACATCTTTAACAAACTTGTTGTTATCATATGCTTTGGAACTAACACTTGTACCCTTATAAATAGTTAGAAATTATATTTGTTCAAATATCTGTGGAATGAGGCATTCAAGGGAGGATAAAGAGTTGTGGCAAGAGCTTACTTGTTTGACTTATCCGGTGAGAAAAGTCAATAAAGATGTTTCAACAGCTTCCTCTCCACTCTTTGAGGATGTCCAGCTAACCCTCAGCCTCTTAGGCACACAAACGTTGACCCGCTGCCCTGCAGAGCACTAGTTTATATTCGCCTCTCCCTGCAGGCATGGGAGTGGACCTAGAAATGGGCCCCATGACACCACCAGCATCTGTGTCCAGCCTCAGCTGTACCAGCCCCTCCCAACACCACTCATGGTAAGGCCGTGGCAGCCCCTTACACTCCTGAGAACCCAAAGATACTCTGATCTCGACTTTTGCCGGGAGTACCTTGGCCCTGGCTCTTGTGAGAGTCAGGAGACCATTACAGCAGCTGCCATCTGACCCGTTGCCTTCTTGCTGGACTTAGCAAGGCCCACCCAAGCCTCTTCAAAAACACTCAGTTTAACCAAGTCTCTCCTACACGTCTCTCAACACCCTCAAGGCCTCCCTCACTGCTGCATTCGTCTTCATAATCCCACTGACACCAAAACTCACCAACTAAAAAAATAAAATGTAAATCCGTATTTGTAAAGCGCGAACTACTCACCCTTACGGGTCTCAAGGCGCTGGGGGCCCTTGTGGAAATTAAGGGGCCCATTACGATAACCGGCAGTAAAAATACCGCCAACCGCCATAGCCTGAAAATACTGCCCGCCTGCAAGATCGAAATACCGAACTAGCAATTATGATGACGCCAAACAACCACCGCCCGCAGCGGAAATAATCAACAGAATACCGCCCGTCCATGTCAGAGTCCAAGACAAACCGTCCTCCACGGACGCAATACCGCCCGAAAAAGCCAAAAACGACCGCGCGGACGGACCTCACACCGCCCATCAAATTATGATCCCCCGACATGAGGGCGGGAAACCAACACATTTCCCGCCCGCAACGGTGAATAACAGAAAAGAACAACTGAAAAGGCAGAAGGCCTGGCGGCCACGTCCGTGCACGGAAATCAGTGGTGGCACAAACAAATACACACAACACGGCCAACAAGTCCACACAGTCAACGACGCCAAAATACCCAGACACAGAACCCATCCCAAAGACACACCCCCCTGCCAAAATATAGAATGAGCATGAATCCCAGGACACCACGCCCAACACACCTGAAAACGATAGACCATCATGACACACCCACATAGGTGTGTACAAAAGCAGCCCCCTCACAGACCACAAACCCTTGCACCACGACAAAGCCAACACCTCAGCAGAGAACACGGAGAGACACAGAGGAAAGCAGCATACTGTTAAAAGCAAAATGACAATTATGAACATTACCTGCGCCATCTTGTCTGGTGAAATTCTATGTGCACATAAGTTACAGTCATTTTAATCTATCACAGCCATTTTGTACTCTGTTGGTCACCTTTGTTTCACCCTGCCCTTACTAGCATCCCTCTGACCGACCTGGTACTGTGCTGGGGGCTATAAACTCTATTGCCACAACAAACCTCAGCGCCACTTGCTGCCACAAACTCGTTTTTCCTCTCATCCCCGTTTTCAGACAAGCTTTTGGACGCTCTACCCCTCACTACACCTAGTTACACAAACAGGTTCCAAACACCAAAGACTCTTGCAAAATGATTTATTGCACTGCAAACAGCAAGACTTGTTATTACCAACAATGGGACCTGTTTTTATCAACAGAACGGACTCTTAGATCTGACCGGTCTCACTCGTTTTTAGACCCTGAAGCAAGGTCCAGCTGCAATTAAATTGTCTGTTTTTGACCCGGGCGGGAGGAGAGTTAATGTTGGGCTTGTGTAACCATGTTGATGAAACAATGTCGGGCTTGTGTGACAACCTGCCCGGGGCGGAGACTCCAAGCTTGTAACCATGATAAATGAAACAAATACATTGTGTAAAACCTGTATAAAAGGAAGAGCCAAAAGCATTGCCAGCAGAACACCTCACTGAGACATCCCGGTGTCTCAGTTGACGCGATCTCCTCATGAGAAATAAACCTTCTTCTTGTCTTCCAGTTTCCAGCGCCTTGCCTCATTATTTTGATAGCGAACCCAAAGTGAATTAGAGGTGGAACCCTGCACCGGGCAGCATTGAGGGTCTTAGAAGACTCGCTGCCTTTCACAAATTGGCGCCCAAGCGTAGGGGCCCATCAGCGACGCACGGGTCCGGTAGAGAGGTCCTAACGACGGAGTGAACAACTAAACGATTGGGGTATACCTGCCTGAGAAGACCCTTGTCTGGCTGCCGATCGACTGAACTTCACCAGTTCCGAACGGACCTCTCTCGAGTGACCCGCGGTCCTGACTGGGACGTTAGAGGAACGTCGCATTGATTGTTGGAGTGAGAGGACAACCAGGCGCTGGAAGGGGAAGACTAAGAACTGTCCATACGGTCCGGGTAAGGTCGTGAAAAAACGACTTAAATTGATTGATTGATTGATTGAATAGTTTGATTGAAATACTAGTATTCCTTTTTTGATATCGAGTTATTTGAGACATTCCCTGCTTGCAAACAACGTAGAATAGGAATATTCTCTCTTTGCAGACAGCGAAGGACAGGTAGTGCAGACTTTTTGTCTAAATTGATTGATTGAGATATTCATTTTGACCGATAAATACGTCATGCCTGTTTTCTCTAGATTGTTTGATTGTAATTGTTTCGGACCAGACCGTTTGTTAGAGGTCAGTCAGCCGGCACCGCCGGAAGGCACCCCTAACAAGGACATGTACGTAAAGTATGGATTAGCCACCGTAGTTTATAGCAAACTATGGCATAAATACACTAGGAAGGACCGGGTAAATCAGTGGCCACTGACGGGATCTTTCGATCCCGCTAAAATAGAAACGTTAGAATTAGCTCTCGACAAAAAGAAAACTAGACCAGCCATGTTTGACAGTTTTGGCTTATGGCGAAAAGAGGCAGCTCAAAGAAAGAAAAGGGACGAAGCTAGACAAGATAAAGAAACGCGAAAATCAGCTTACCAAGCCTGTAAAAGATTAGAAGAAAAACTAAAAGAAAAGGAAATCGATAAAAAGGAACAGGAATCAAAAATATCAGATCAATGCCCTGTTAGAACGCCCTCGACTCTTTACCCCAAGTTACCAGCAAAACAAAGGATAGATGATGATTTATTGTTAGGTCCCCCAATCATATACATGCCACCCCCTTACGCCCCTACTCATCCCATAGTACAACGCCAGGACCACCAAAGTATAGCCGGAGATGGCACGATCGCCTCAGTCTCCACCGCCTCTGCTCCCACCGAGTCACCCACACCAAATGCCTCATCAAAGGATACAGTAGTAGAGGTAGGATCAAAAGAAACAGGAGCGCCCAGGGTCCCGCGATTAAGTAAAAATGAGCGAGCAGGCATTGATAAAGTAGTTAAATCCCTCATAGATAGGAAGGAGACAGAAGAGCATGTAACTGACATATGCAACTCCTATGTTGAAAACCGCAAACGATACTTTATTGTACGTCTCTGTTACCACACTCTTACTGCATATGAAGAGAAGTACCAAGATGTAGGGCCCGAGCGATTAGTGGCTCTCTACAGGAAGGTAGACATCGGAGATGAAGACGACAACGATGTTGCAGAACTATTTTCATCCACACTAGAAGTATTGCGTCACCTCATAGAACAAGGACAGATAGATAGGGACAGGACAACTAAGGTAGCAGGACCTACAGTGGAAAAAACAGATAGCATGATGCCAATAAAAGAAGCTGCCCCTTACTGGGTACCTCCTAGAGGACAAGGGACTAATGACGATATAAACCATCGAGACGCTAGAGGAAGGGTGGTCTACAATTGGGTGTATCAACCATGGGACAGACAGGACATTTTGACGTTCCGTAAATCTCTACCGGATTTACGAAAAAAAAAACACCGCCTTTTACACCGAGCTAGGTACCGCTCTGGGATCAACAATAATGACACTTGCCGACATAGACTTGTTCTTCGGGTTATGTTTGCCAGCAGATGTGTGGAAACAGATTAGGAAAATAGACCATACCGAACTGCTTGGTCATACCTGGGAACAACTCAACACATTAGATAAACAGCGGAACCCTGGTCAAAAACCGGTTAAAGCAATATTGGACCTCCCTGACAAAATAGAGCAGAAAGTGAAAACGCTGATCCCAGAGAAAAAGATAGACTGGTCCATAGTAACCGCGTGCCGCCAGAAACCACAAGAGGATGTCTCAGAGTATTTCTCCAGATTTGAAACGGTGTTCTCCGATTACAGTGGACAAGACATGTCCACCGCAACCGGACACCACTTATTTGTGCAGAACTATGTAAAAGGACTACTGCCAGATGTATCCCAGAAATTACAAGCCAGCGAAAGTAGTTGGGCAGCATCTAAACCGGCGGCCATTCTCCAAATGGCCCAGTACTATGAGCATCAGAAAAACGAAAATGACAGGGCTACAGAAAGGAAACAGAAGGACTTGAAGGAAAGGGTAATGGTAGCACAACTCCAGGGGGCGAATACAGGAAGGGAGCAATATAGGGGAGGATACCAGCAGAATACCCCTAGAGTACAGCCACCTAGTAACAATTCATCGACATCATATGTAGGACGCCAAGACCTAGGACAGGATCAATGTGCATTTTGCAAAGAATATGGACACTGGAAAACCCAATGCCCGGCTTTGTTAGGAGCTGGTAGGGGTAGAGGGGCGAGGGAAATAGCAAGTGGACAGAGAGGAAGAGGACGTGGGAGAGGGTACACGAGTGAAGCAAGCAAGGAAAGGCCAGGAAGAGTGAACACATTTGACCATCCCAAACAGAATCAGTACCAACAGACAGATTATGACAATACGTACGACTTTGCATAGGACAGCCAGGGGCAAGGGAGGGATCCAGTCGAGCTCTATGTTGATCAGCAAGGCCCTTATGTTATCGCTGAGGTCCTGGGCACAAAGTCGCCATTTCTGGTAGACACGGGAGCAACACGTAGTGCACTATCCAAACGACTGATTTCAAAGGCACCCTTGTCAGGCTCACATGTGACCTCAATAGGATTTGACGGTACGCCCTCCACCAACCCTTTGTCCCGACCGATCTTAGCGACTGACACGACAGTTAACATATACACCGACATCCAATATACCTTCGGGGTGGTTCACCATTTTGGGATATTATGGAAAGAAAGAGGGTTCCTGACTTCACACGGTACACCCATCCTGCATGGAGATTTAGTCTCCGCCTTGACGCAAGCAGTCCTCCTCCCCAAGAAGTTAGCAGTGATAAAATGCCAAGCACATAGGAAAGTGACTGATCTCATTGGACAGGGAAATGCACTAGCAGACGTTACTGCCCGAGCCACGGCAGGAGACAGAACTACGCAGATTACTTGCATAAATTGACAAACGAGCTAACAATTATCCACCAACAGGTGCAGCAAGCTTTGCCTGATGTATGCAGGGGCCCGGGACATGAAATAAAGCCAGGCGACCATGTTTGATCTGCAACTTCCAAAGAACGAAGAATCTGGAGCCTAGGTGGACGGGCCCCTGGCAAGTCCTGATCACCACCCGAACTGCCCTCCGAGTGAAAGGAAAATGGAACTGGCTGCATGCCCATCGCTGCAAACGAGTCCCTCCAACCCTGGCAACCTGTGAAGGGGTGGAGGTGCAAGAGGAAGTACTTGCGAGAGACCGACCAGCTCTAAGTTGCTACCCACAAGAAGACACCCTTGAACTATCAGAATTTCCCGACCCCACGGTGCCATCCAGGAAAGGGTACAACCTAAGATCGACGAAAAGGGGAGCTCCAACAACCAGGCCACTAACTGAGTCAGAGTCTCAGATCGGTAGCACAGCCAAACAACGCTACCAGGAAAAACACCAGACAAAAGTCTGTGGTCCTAACAGTTGGTGAGCTCCTCGAAGATGATGGAAGAAACGGAACACCTGCAAAGCCACTGCAAAGCCACCGCAAAGACACCAAGACTTTTGAACTGCACAGTACAAAGACAATTGCACTTGTAGCTGCATTTCTCACCTGCCTCCTGCTAATGGTCCCACTCTGGATCATTGAAGAGAATGCACCTGCATACAGAACATTGTCACCAACCATGCAACCAATCACAAAGAAAGAACACTACCTGGTATCACTACCGCCACATCTCCGAGAACGACGCAAAGAATTCTGGAATAATTCTTTCATACAGATGCTGCACCAGCACAATCTTGCCACCAATGCCACTAACTGTTGGGTCTGTGGGCTGCTACCACATGCCACTGAACATTCCATCCCTTTCATCCCTCCACCCTTTTCTGTTCATGGATCTTGCCTTGCCTGGATGATGCTCCCACAAGAAAGTTACAAAGACAATGCCACTTCCGATGGGACAACCGCTCAGTTCTACAACAAGTTCTGGCTAAACCAAACAGGAAGAACAGCAGCTCCCTTTGCCCTCACACCTCCAATATGACATTCCCAATGAATGTCCCCTCCAAAGAACGAGTGGAAATACAAGTGTTCAATAATCCTGTCAGAGCCACATTTTCCTACCTGAAGAAAAGAACTGCTGCAACACTGACTGTGGCCCTATCTGTGGTGAACGTCTCTGGCCTTGTATGCATTGAAGGCCGTGGGACTAAGAATGTGGGTCACAGCACTTGTAACATTGTAAGGACTTTGAACACTGCCAACCCTCCAGCATTTGTTGCATCACCCAATATGTACTTTGTTTGTGGAACCAAAGCCTACACCTGGCTCCCAGGAAACTGGGGGGCACGTGCTACATCGCCTTTGTTCTGCCACCAACCTACACAGCCCCTGCAGAGCATCATCGAGAAAAGCGTTCTAAAGACATTGATCAAACAGACTCTGCCTCGTCACAGTTCCTCGACGCAGCCTGATAATTCACCTTCTGTCTATGAAGCAATCGAACATCTCCATAGACTATCTTCAGAAATTCATCAAGGATCAGAGACTTGGACAATTGGAAGTTGGCTTTGGGGCATCTTGAAGGAGTGGGGTTGGAAAATATCAATGATTCTCTTGGTCCCAGTATTGACAATATGTGGTTGTTGTTTGGGTATACACTGTATACCACCTCTGTGTTATGTTTGCATAACTACCTTGCACCCTAAGACTATGGACACTCAGCTAACAAAAATGAGAGTAATGTATGATCAAGAGATACAGGACATTATGGAGATCGAAATAGACTGACAAGCTGGCTAGTTATGTTCAAAGGGGCCACTGTTAAAAGCAAAATGACAATTATGAACATTACCTGCGCCATCTTGTCTGGTGAAATTCTATGTGCACATAAGTTACAGTCATTTTAATCTATCACAGCCATTTTGTACTCTGTTGGTCACCTTTGTTTCACCCTGCCCTTACTAGCATCCCTCTGACCGACCTGGTACTGTGCTGGGGGCTATAAACTCTATTGCCACAACAAACTTCAGCACCACTTGCTGCCACAAACTCGTTTTTCCTCTCATCCCCGTTTTCAGACAAGCTTTTGGACGCTCTACCCCTCACTACACCTAGTTACACAAACAGGTTCCAAACACCAAAGACTCTTGCAAAATGATTTATTGCACTGCAAACAGCAAGACTTGTTATTACCAACAATGGGACCTGTTTTTATCAACAGAACGGACTCTTAGATCTGACCGGTCTCACTCGTTTTTAGACCCTGAAGCAAGGTCCAGCTGCAATTAAATTGTCTGTTTTTGACCCGGGCGGGAGGAGAGTTAATGTTGGGCTTGTGTAACCATGTTGATGAAACAATGTCGGGCTTGTGTGACAACCTGCCCGGGGCGGAGACTCCAAGCTTGTAACCATGATAAATGAAACAAATACATTGTGTAAAACCTGTATAAAAGGAAGAGCCAAAAGCATTGCCAGCAGAACACCTCACTGAGACATCCCGGTGTCTCAGTTGACGCGATCTCCTCATGAGAAATAAACCTTCTTCTTGTCTTCCAGTTTCCAGCGCCTTGCCTCATTATTTTGATAGCGAACCCAAAGTGAATTAGAGGTGGAACCCTGCACCGGGCAGCATTGAGGGTCTTAGAAGACTCGCTGCCTTTCACAATACCACACGCACACACACATCACATTCATCACCACAACCACCACCACCACCTAAACACCGGCACCACAAACCCCCTGCACATCACACACCAAACACACCACACCAGCACCACAAAAACTACACTACGCACCATGGCAACACAACGCATGCCCAAGTTCACTGCCACAGAGTTGACGGTCATGGTCGACGAGGTCATCAAGGTGCACCCACAAATCTATGGGAACCAGGTCCAACAGACACCAGTATCCACCAGAAACAGGATGTGGAAAAGGATCGTAGACCAGGTGAATGCAGTTGGGAACGTGCCAAGCAACCGGGGGGAAATTACCAAGAGGTGGCAGGACATGAAAAGCCTGGTCAGGAAGAAGGAGGCCAAGAACCGGGAGCTGGCTGACACGACTGGCAGCCGACCACCCGAGCCATTCAAGACCTTCAAGGCGTGGGAGGAGAAGGTGCGAGGCATACTACATCCGGAGAGTCTCATCGGAATACCAGGGGGAGTGGAGGCTGGTAAGTACAAACAAATGTATACCAGCACACCGCTATGTACAGACATGCACTAACACAATGCCATAGCACCGAGGGCCAAACACCCCCATGTGCAGCACACAACACACCAGACATCTCTCACACATGCAACAGACACTCACACACACTCAGCCCAAAGGTACCAACAAACAAAACCATGGGGGCATGTGCACAGTCAGCCAGCACCACAACTCCCACCAGGTCCCTCTGTACCCCAGATGTGCCGGAAGGTGCACTACCCACACCCACACCCATGTGACAGCCATAGCTGCACCAACCAACAAGTAACAGGTAAGGAGCCATACCACAATCTCCGAGTGTCGGAGGGGGGACTGCAGAAGTCCCCCCCTCAGGCCCCCACTCCTACAGCGCAGCAAGATGGAGCACTCCCCACACACATGTGTCAGCCATTGCAGTGCACACCCACACCCGACAGGTAGATATGTCACCCTACATGGAGGGCTGTCTGTGGATGGTAAACCATCACCACGACTCACAACACGGCCCCCACACCCACAGACCAGGAAGATGGAGCACCCCTCCCTCCCACAACCATGTGGTAGCCATTGCATCTCACCCTCAAAACCAACAATTGGGTAGACTACTGTACAGGGCGGGGTGTCTGTAGGCATGAGGACTGTACTACGACTAACATGTGGGACATGTCACCTAGCAGAGCGACAGGTAGCACTGCTCCCTGTCACAAACATGTGACCAATGTGCACCCGGACATCGATTACAGAGTCATATCCCACATGAGCCATCTCAAATGCAGAAACACGTAACGAGTCATGTCAGCATGCACAAGTCTAACTGGAGTACAGACCCACATGGCGTGCACTGTGCCAGTCATCACACATATCAGCAACACCATCCAAGTCTTGTCCATGTAGTCGTGTCTGCCACTACCCTTGACATAGTACAACTTCACCCATGTAAGTCTATCTCGTCCAAATGAAACATAGTGGAACCCCAGCAATGTCACCCACACCACTGGACCCATGAACCACACAGCCACACAATGCACATCCAAAATCTCATCCAGCCCATCATCCAGCCCCAGTGGCATGAAAGGTATATCATCTAAACAGTTGCCCCATAGACGGTAGTACAGCAAAGAGTCCTGCCGATGACCAATAATGTGTCTGCTGTGTCTGAAGCGCTCGTCACACTGTGAGTAACAACATACAACATGCAGTCAACACCCCAAGAGCACTGCAGTGCTGCACATGGGTGAGAGTAGCACGCACACCAAGGAATTGTCCCATCTGCAATACATCGTGTGGCATACAACCATCACTCACCCACTAGAATGCCTGCTGTGGAATGCCCATAAATGACAACAGTGAGCAGATATGCTGGCTAAGTCAGACATACACACACCTTTGTCTCTGTAGTGTCGTGTGGCCAAAACACATGTCCCCTTCTGCACCCACATGTCACTGTATGTACCACAGTACCATATTCCAACACAAAAACGTCCATGGGGCTGTACCCCGTTCCCACCAAAGCCACAAAATGTAGGGGTACTGCAACACACACCAATTGGCATATCTAATCCGTCCCATGCCAGATGCACCCATCACACTATTCCATTGCCTTGATCACGCACACACATCGTAGAGCCATACACACCCATCCGGCAAATCAGTGCACAACTGTGCACAAACCGTGCATGTCAGACATCTAACACAAACCCTGCAAGGTGCAACACAATAACATTTCGTCTCCGCCCCACAGGTGATGACCAGCATGATGCTTCGGATGGAGACACCAGCCATCACAGCCAGTCCACAAGCCCCCCACACGGACTCACGGATGTGGAAAGCCTGGACACCTCTACGGACGAGGACCCCCGAGCTGGCACATCTGGCGCGGCAGGGCGCAACAGCACCCCAGGACCCCTCCTACCCACCAACCCATCTCCCAGGGCTGGTGACCAGTCCCAGGCCCCTGCTGCCACGGTCATTGCGGCCAACACCACCGCCGCAACCACCACCACCTTCACCACCACCACGCCCTCCCTGACCACTCAGCCATCCCAAGAGGTGGCACGAACCTCAACATCTACCCTGGGAGCCAGGAGGAGGCCCCGGGTGAATAATGTGGTGAGTGGGCAGGCCGGTGGCAGCAGTCCAAGTGGGAGGAGCAGGGTCAGGCCAACGCCAACAGAGCCTGGGTACCAAGCCCTGCCGCAAATAGCCAGAGTCCTTGGGGCCTATGAAGAGGCCCAGGGACAATGGGCCAGGTCAGCTTCCGACACGAGGGAAGTCCTTGGGGAGTTGAGGTCCATGGACGCCCAAATGGGCCGACTTGTGGACCTCATGGGCCAGCTAGTGGTGGAGGTGAGGGCCCACTCAAGGACAACCACACCACCTACGCCACCACCTGCTGGGGCGCAGGGACGTGCAACATCCAGTTCCCCTGCGTCCACAGCGAGTGGGCAATCCTCAGCCACCACCAGCAGTCCACAACCACGACTCCCTCCTTCCAAACGTGGAAGGGGCCGTCCGAAGAGGCAACAGATGTCCAGGGAGGACTTTGCACGCTCAAAACGCCAGTGAGTCAGCCAGCCATGGTGGCCACCACCTGCATTCACTTGGACTACCATCCTACCCCACACTGCCAGTCGTGTGGCAAATGTCTGTTGGACTGCGGACCCAGGACAACATGGGTACACCTTGACCATCACGCGGACAGGACCGTCCACTCATTGTACAGCATGCACCACCTTCTTGATCACCTTTCCCACAATCACATGTCACCTTTTAAATAAATACACCTGTATCACATCCTATGTCATCTGCTATGTTTATTATCAATGGTGCACAAACGTCAGCATGTTCAGAAATTCATCTGTAGTGTGTTCTGTCGATAGGCCAGGAGAGGCTGTAGGGACCTAGGGGTGACAAACAGAACAAGAGTCCATTGACTGTGTGTGTCACACACTCATCACACAGTACTTGTCATCAGGCCAAAGCAATGTACAAACATCTCACAGAGCAACAGGGCACAATGTCACAGCCACTCTCAGTGGCACACTACCCTGGACATGGACCATTGCCACACAGCACTCAGTCAACAATAGGCCGCCCTGTCAATGCACACATACACATACACAACTACAGCGACATCAGCCGTCGTACATGGTCACTCACCGTCATGTGAAGTAGCGGGCGATGAGCTGCTGATGCTCATTCACTGCTTCCTTCTCTCCACTGTCCTCGTCACTGGACACGGCTTGGCCTGCAGGCGGGGGCCCTGGCTGATCACCGTCATCCACTATCAGGGGATCCGCCTGCGAATAGCGAGGTTGTGCAGCATGCAGCATGCCACAACAATCTGGCACACCTTCTGTGGGGAGTATGCCAGTGCACCCCCGGTGCGGTCCAGGCACCTGAATCTGGATTTCAGGAGTCCAAATGTCCGCTCCACCACACGTCTGGTCCTCCCATGTGCCTCATTGTACCTGACATCAGCTGGTGTACGAGGATTGCGTAGTGGACTTAACAGCCAAGGCCCATTAGGATATGCAGAGTCACCAACAATCCACGCACGGTCCGGTTGCAGATTGGTCATCAGACGTGGGAGGATGCTGTGGCGCATGATGTGCGAGTCATGGGTGGAACCGGGAAACTTCGCACACACGTGTGTAATTATCATGTCCGCCAGGCACACCACTTGCACATTCAGGGAGTGGAAATGTTTCCGGTTCCTATAGATGTGCTCAATGGCCTGTGGTGCAACAAGGCCAACATGGGTGCAATCAATTGCACCAACAACCTGGGGGATGCGTCCGAGTGCATAGAAAGCACCCTTCACCGCAGGCAAATCACGGGCCCTGGGGAATCTGATGTACCGGTTCCTGTACCGCATCATAGCCGACAGGACAACCCGTAGCACCTTGCTGAACATGGGCTGGGACATCCCACCTCCACTGCCCACCGTGTGTTGGAATGAACCGGTAGCGAAGAAATGCAGTGCAGCCATCACCTTGGCCAAGGGGTGAATGCAGTTGGATACACCCTGCGAGGACGAAGGTGGGGTTCCAACATGGCACAGAGGCGATGCAGGGTGGGCCGGTCCAGACGGAACTTCCGGATGACCTCCACATCCTCCATGTCTGCCAGCAATTGGTAGGGGCGATGTATGTTTGGTCTCCTCCTAGGACAGATGGAAGTGGACACATGTCAATGCAACACACAACATGGCATTTACACATACACAAAACAGAGATCACTGTCAAAGCAATAGTATCAACGAACAGCTGACAAGCAGGGACAGCACAGCAACATTACTCTTACACAGATCCCCTTACCAGTAGCAAGGACCACTGACACATACCATTGCTATGAGCATGCACATGGGGATTGAGGCCATATTAGCTTGATAGGCATGATGATGGATTCAGACTGCATATGTGGGAAGCGGCAACACCACGGCAATATACCTAGCTGCTGTGCCTGACACCGCTTCCGAGGCTGGGTGAGTATGGCACACACCAACAACACAATGTACACAGGCTGAGCGGTACACCAATCGCAGCAGCTTGGTCATGCAGAAACAGCCCCAAGGGGGCTATATCAGTGTGGGAGGGTGACAGGCTTTACCACAGCTGCCAGGGACTGCTGACTGCCACCCCTCAACAACACCTGCTGCTGCTGCTGCCACCTGTCCACCTTAATGTCGACGACTCTGATGACATGTCCATGTCCACTCACCAGCGAGGAGCTGCAGTTCCTGGATTCCGAGCTCCACGCACACTGCCCAAGGCGAATACCGGCAAAAGTCATGTGTGTGTAAGACAACTACAGTGTGTGTGGGAGTGCATGTGGGGGACACACATGTCGTTCATCCGCAGCACTTTGAGACTGAGCCTGTGGGGTTCCAACATGCACCGCTTACCATGCTAACTACAGGTGGAAGGGGTATGTAGGCTCTCTGGTGTTTCCCCATGCATGTCCCTCCCGAGTGGTGGTACATGGCATTTTCATGTCAGACATCCAGTGACGCAGACACTTGGCAATGCATGAATCTGGGCAGCTATTGCTTGTGTGAATGGCTGGCTGGCTCCCTGCTGGCCTTCTCAGTCTCTGCAGACCTGGGCTGCACATTGACCGCCCAATCCTAGAAGGAAACTACACTGACTGTACAGTGGGTTACATGTGTCATTATTTCACAACTCTCCTGATATGTGCTAACTCAGCTCTGTCGATTGAACACTCCAGGCCTTGTGATAGGGATGTGTGTGAGAGATGGTGGCACTGATTGTGTCCTCCATTGTGGGGTGAGCCATTCACAGGGTGAGTACGTTGAGGGCTGCGCAGTGTTGGACACAGTGAGTCCACCCACAAAGATGTGTAGCCTTGTGAGCCATGTGTCGGCCTACCTGACAATGGACAGTAGATGTGGGCAGACAACACATTGCTCTAAGTGCTGGCATCCGGAATTGAATGGGATGGACAGGTACTGTGTACACACTCCCACCAGCATGCATTCACGTGTGGTGTACACATGCTGTTATGCCATGTCCCATACCATCTTGCCTTTGTTACACGTCTCTGTTCATTTAGGATGGGTCAGCATCATGCCACTGTCATTGGTGGATGTGGGTCATGCTGTGGAGATTGTGTGATATTCCAACCTTCATGTGTACCATCCCTGCAGTTGGAAGTCCACCTGCCCAAGGCCTTGTGATGAGCCATTGCATCCACGTTGATGCTTCTGTGTACGTGTAACCGACAGTGCAGCCAATCCCACGAAGAGGGTGACGTCATCTGCCGTATGTATGGCCATGTTGCGGCGACTAATCGGGGGATGCTCCCTCGTATTGACAGGTTGGCACGGCGCTGCATGTCACCACTAATGGTCTGCTATTGACACACACACAGCCTGTTGCGGATGGACGTTTGTAGGGGCATCAGCAGCAGGCAGGTGTACAGTACTGTGGGATTGTGTCCTTTGCAGCGAGAGTCAGCATGTGTCCACAGCCTACCCATGTTCTGGGTAATGTGATGTTAGTTGTGTGATGCAGTGGGTTGTGAGTGTACTCTGTGCTGGGTGCAACTCACATGCATAGGCGATTCCTGAGGCTCAAGATGTAATTTGGGCACTCAGCATAGTCAATGCGTTAAGAGTCGTAGGCCTCAGGAACAGCCTGTAGTCAGCTGGAGTGGCAAGTCACATGTATGTGTGTGGTACTGTGCATACTCTGATTTCGTCCTAAACACATGTGTGCGATGCCTCACCACATATTCCTGATACTCACACATCCGGCACACTGTGCAACAGTAGTTGTGCCCGTGCGATGGACAGTTGTCTGGCATGGGTTCATGGCCATTGTGGACTGTCATGTTGCAGTCAGTGTGTGTGATGGCACATTCTGCTCCATGCAGGTATGTCCTTGGCTTAATTCTGTAGTGGTCATCCATAACACCATCAGGAGAGTGGGTGTGTACACAGCGATGAGTGGCTATGGCCGCAGGGTGACAGTCCGGGTGTTGTTCCATGAGCACAACACATGTGTCACTTATTGGCGGGTTCATTACCTGTACGACAGCCATTACGTGTTGATTGTGGTTGCTGTATACATTTGCACAGGTATCATGCAACATGTGCACTTGCACATGTCTGTGGATTTGATGCTAAATGAGTGAGGCCACCTCGCTCTCCCTCATGTGTCAACTACCATGTGTGCTGAGGGACAGGGGACGGTCAACAGTGGTGAGGCATTGGATGGTGCAGCTGCACAGGAGCTGGGTGAGACTAATGTGACAGGCGCATCGGAGGGGGCAGACGTGTGCTGGGTGACTCACAGGCCCATACGACAATTGCTGCGTCAACTGAGTACAGAGGTCATGTGTCCATGTCTGCTAACACAGGGGACGTGCACTCTGGCTCCTCTGCAGCCACGCGGAGGCCAATGCCCGCCCTCCCAACTACTTCCACTGGTGCAACACGTGTCGGCACTAGGATGACGGATGGAGTGTCTTTCACACCAGGCACAGCTGCCCCTGCGAGCCCTGCTGCACTCAGTGCCGTGTCTGTTGGGCATGTGCGGCATCTGTGCGTGGGTCAGTCAGCCTCCCTCAATGACTTTCTTGCCCATGGCGACACCTTTCCGCAGTTGACATAGTTCATGGAGGGCCTACATTAGCGCGTGGGTGGGCTACACCAGTCAGTCCAATAGTTGTCCCCCCAGTCAAGGTGGTCCTTGTACTGGGCTACTGTCAGGCTGACATACCTGACCTTCACCCACCCCCCGGACAGTGGCGCATCTGGCAACAGCAGGGCACGTGTCCTGACAGAAGAGGTGGTGGCACGCAGACGTCATGACAGGTAGTGACGTCACGGAAGATGGCCTGCACCATCAGACTCATTGCCTCCCCTCGCTCACCCCACTGATGCGATTGCGTCATGGGTGCACACGCGTGTGCAGCAGCGCCAATCTCTCCCCAGATAGGCCAAATAGTGTATGGGTGGCTCCATTCGCCCCAGTCACCGAGCTCACGGCAAAATAGGTGGTGGGACGCCGTACACCCGCATGGTACCCCGACTCGTGCCCTGGACAACAGTGACGAAGCATGGCTGACTCCGGCGTCCAGATACACCACATGCAACACACAGCAGCTGTAGCTGCCCTAGCGGCCCATGCCGCACACACCATCCCAGACGACATGTCGACACACCCCGGAGCGCAATGTCATGGCATCCGCTGCCATTGGCAAGGGACCCATGGTGTGTGATATGGGCTTCCTGGAGAGGAGCCTCCGAGCCATCCACCGCCAACGGGTGTCATGCAACTCACACACTTCGCTAGGACATTTGGTAGCTCTGCCTGCACACCAGGGCTCGAGTCCGGGTACCATGCGGGTGTACGGCGTCCCACCACCTATTTTGCCGTGAGCTCGGTGACTGGGGCGAATGGAGCCACCCATACACTATTTGGCCTCTCTGGGGAGAGATTGGAGCTGCTGCACACGCGCGTGCTCCCATGATGCAATCGCATCAGTGGGGTGGGCGTGGGGAGGCAATGGGTCTGATGGTGCAGGCCATCTACCGTGACGTCACTACCTGTCATGACGTCTGCGTGCCACCACCTCTTCTGTCAGGACACGTGCCCTGCTGCACACTGAGACTGTATTGCCTGCGAGATGTGACCAGGAGCAGGGTGCCATGACCTCCCACCCACCAAACTCCACTGCCATCCCATGCCCTGGGTAGCCTGTGCAGGTGGACGTTGTTGGGGGTACACCTGACAGCCAGGGGTGTACATGTCTCGGCACGGGCCTGGCTGACGCACAGCAGCATCCAGCATGTCCGCAGAGGGAGGGCCAACGTCCACTTCTGATGCAGCATGGATCGTGTGCCCGCCTGTTGTGCACACACTAGTCCACATTCATCCCCAGACAGCTGGTCTTTCCACATACCCAGTACAGTGGTAATGTACCCCGCCGGGTTCGTCCCCACACAGTCTGTATCGACACTGCATGTGTGCACCCACCCGTGCCACCGACCCACCTGTGCCAAGAGGCCCTCCCGCTTCACATGCCACATGTGTGTATTCCACAGTTGTGCTTCTCTCTCAGGGGCGGACATCCGATTTCACTTGACAACATGGTAATCACATGAGTCCTGTGTACTTCTCACACTCTCATCCTCTCTCATTCGTACTTGGCTGCGATCAATAATTCTCCAGAGACAGATTTTAGCTTTAAGGCATGTATTTAAGCTTACTTCCTCTGCGATGCAGGATGTGGACACTACTGGCAGCGTAATGCATGTGGAGGATATACTTAGCATGGTTACACATTCAAAAGGGGGTACAGGTAGATGTGATAATTCGTTAATTGTGGAAATGAGGCTTCAGAGTTAAGAATGCCCTGCCCTTGCTATGCTACAGTACATTAGCTCATTACTGAGGTGCCCTAGGCTGTGACACAGACAGTATTGGTTTACCCTACCATACAGCTTGACATCATGAGCACAGTACATCTAAGTCCCATGGTACAGGTTTACAACAATAGTGACTCCGACACACCTGCGTCAGAGGTGGCATCAGAGCATGAGCCTACATGCATGCAGCATAGTCTCACATGTTGTTGCGATTTGGTGGCTACTGTACATGACTCAATGCCGGGGACATGTTGTGGGGTGTTGCATTTGTTGTCCATGCAAATGTCCTTGCACGGTAGTTCAGGAGAAGGTGTGATGACAGTTCTCAAGTTATTCAGCAGACAGTTCAGCGTGCACTTACTGGTGCATGTGTTCAGGTGCGCAGCATGCATATTGTGGCATAGTGGTTCGTGCAATGTTGGCCATGTGGTCACTGTACACAGGTCCCATACCTCGGACTCCCCGTGTTCATGCAGGGACAAGGGATATGGTGATGGACAGGGTGCATGTCCCGGTAATGTCAGGTGTCATGACAGTGGAGTTGATGGTAAGGTGTTTGTTTCCGAGTGCATGGAATAGTTGTTGCACAGCTAACTGGCCTCTGCGTGCGGACGCCAAGCATAGGTAAGGTGTTGCACATGACTGTTCAATTGTGGGTATTGATTCGGGGACCCGTGAATTGACAGGTTGTCAGGTATGCGATACCTTCCTGCAGAGCATCCCTCGAATTGGTGGTATTTGTGGTTGACATCCAATGAAGCGGATGGTGGGTTGCAACGTGTTCCTCGTAAGTTGTCCCTCGTAGAATCATGATGGGACATGTCGGATGACATTCGATGAAACTGTAATCCAGCATACGTTGTGCGGAGGCACACTGGTCCCATTGCAGTGTGTGTCCTATTGCAGCCACAAACGCCATGCCCCCATACACTGAACAGTTCCTGTCGTGGGCGTCCAGGGGTGAGAACAGGTGTACCAGGTCCCCAATTGGACATGCCGGGTTGGAGAGACATACATCCACAGGCCAGTGGTACGGGCACCTCCGACAGTAGAAAATGGGGATGACGCAGGTGAACATTTCGATGCGGTAAGTCACTCGATAACTTACGTTCAGCATAGCCAGATTTGCACAGCCCACTATCTGTAGCAAGCTATTGCTGTACATCTGCATCTGTCTGGCGTAGGTGTATAGTACTGGTGCACCGTCCATCTTGTTGCTGGGTGCTGTGGTGGCGTGCTCCGGCTGCCTGGGCTGTCTGCTGTGTGCGACCTCGGACGGTGCTGTGTGTACTTGAATGGATGTTTGGCGGCAGGACTTTGTGTATGGCTTGGGAGGCGGCCACAGGCCCTCATCCCACATGCTCCTATGAATGGTCAAGGCCAGTGGTGTCTAACTCCTTCCTGATTACTTGCATTTGAGCCACATGGCGCAGTGGTATGATTGTATTTTGTGGCTTTATCTTTCTTTCATGTTCGGCGTTATCTGCCAGGGGATGGTTGACTCAGCATGGCTATGTTTGGGTTGTGGTTGTTACAATGGCTCCGTTCTCCTGCGGGATATGTTGCAATGTGATTTGGCTGTGGGAATGGAAGGACATTCACTGCTATCTGCTCTCCCGTGTGTGGGTGGGTCACTTCTTTCCCGCAGTACATTGGGTCTTGTGTGTGGGCGCCGTGATTGTGAACACCTGTTCTCAGGCGGCAGGGTTTCTCTATTTTGGACATGGCATGGCTTGTTGTTGCGTGCAGGATGGTATAGATATTGTTTGTTGTGACTGGCGTGCCTTTTGCGGTCAATGTCCATTGTTTGTGCTGTTCTGTAGCAGCTGCCGTGTGCTTCTCCATGCTTTGCACACAGGTGTGTGTCCTCTTCCGACGTCACTTTGCTCCCCTGTTCGGCACACTTGTGTGACTACGTTTTGGCAACTGTAAGTTGTCGGTTGTGGTCATGGTTGACGCAGGGGGACCACGTGACTTGTGCCTTCAGGGTGGGGCTGGTGTGTGTGGTGTGTTGTTGTGGCCCTGCGGTGTTTGTGTGCAGCCCATGCGTGGCGCTGTCGTTGGCCTCTGCGTTGTGCGCATGTGCGTCATCGCCGGGGCGCTGCGGGACCGTGCCGGGTACGTCACCTCCTGGTCCGGGGTGTTGGATGCCCAGGATGTTGCGGGTTGATTATATTTTACAGGTGGGATATGTGTGGGTACGGTGTTGGATGTGTCCTGTCCCCACAGGGGTGTCTAGGGGGCCCATGTGCAGTTTTTCCGCCCTTGCATTGTGTGCGGTATTTGCATGCCCTTGTTGTGTGTCTGCCTACCTGCGTCGTCGTTGCGCGTTCACTCCTAGGTGCTGCATCAGGTACAGCATTGGGATGGCCTGGAGTGCAGGATTCATGTCGGAGTAGGCCGGGTTGGTGTTTCTGTGGTCGACAATGTGGTTCCGCCTCCTGTTTTCGTGCGGTGTCTCTTTGCCGATGAGGCTGTTTGGTTTTGTCATCGTAATTTGTACGCCGGGCGGTACGTCATTTCATCGGACGGTGTGCCTCCGTTGGCTGGCGCCGCTACGTAAACGGGCGCACTTTGATGGCGGGCGGCGTCGCAGGCTTGCAGGCGGTATTGGCCTGATTTTTCACATCCTAATTTGGCGGGAGTGCGGGCATTTGATGGCGGACGGTAACTAGCGGTTTTTACCTCCGTCGGCACGGCGGTAGTGTTTCCGCCCGCCATCGTAATGACCCCCTAAGTGAGCTATTGCCCAGAGTCACATGGTGCTGAGCTGAGCTGCCGCCGGGGATCGAACCGTGAGCCCTGTGCTCCGAAATCAGCTGCCCTGGCCGCTGCACCACACCTCTCCACCTTCTACCAGCTACTAAACTGATTAACTGCGACCTGACAAAATTATCTGTGATCTCACATTGGACCCAGGCTACAGAGAAGTCGGTCAAACAATCCTTATCTGACCCTATTAGTTGGCATTGCCATGCCGTCTGACCTAGCTGCCTGGCGTGGCCGATACAGGTAACAGTGGTGGGGCGGGGCGGTAGGGGGTGAGTGGGCAGATGATGGGGAATAGGGAAAGTAAAATAAAAAATAAATAAAACCACTTACCTTGCACTCGCCGCATTGCCGAGCGAAAGGTAAGTGGTTTTATTTATTTTTTTATTTTACTTTCCCTTTCCCGTCGTCTGTCCACTTCCCCCCATCCGCCTCTCCCCACCGCACTTACCTATGCCGGCCGCCACTGCTAGCCGCTGAACCTGAGGAGCTGGCACTAGCACTGTAGGCAAGTCTGCTGTCTCCCATAGAACCAAATGATGCCTGGTTAGCATTAAACTGTGTAGTAATACACACATCTTGCCACTCTACCACTTAACGAAGCTAAGTACCAATGCCGTCCAGGATGATTTAATTTGGCCTTTTACACTTGCTCTCTAAAATCACACCAGCTTGAAAGTGTCTGGAAAAAGCCAGGATGCATTTTGCAGTTTCTGGCACATGGTTGTCCTCACAAAAATACATACATATTTGGTTCCCTGGATCGTTTCCAGAAACCCCATAGCCTCGGCAGTAGGGCTGCAGCACCGCCAAAATAACCATGCTGGAGCTCAGAAAGTGAATGAGCAATAAACAAGCCTTTACATTTTGTTTAAATCCTGTCACATTTGCTGTGCATTCAAAAACAGAGGTCAAATGTCAGGCCAGCTCTTCTAGCAAATTGCAGAGTATTGTTTTTCACAACATGGAGACTTATGTTTACTTTTCTTACTCTGACTGAAAAGTGAGCGGATTTATAAAGTGGACCATGTGGAAATATTGCTGGGGTACAGGGCGCATGAAAGGAAGGGCTGTAGGATGTAAAAAAAATTCTAACAAACAACAAAATGTAAATACCTATAAATAATCTGCACAAATATTTCAGAATATATCAGCAGTTATGAAAGCACTGATGAAGTGCAGTTTGATGAAGACACTTAACTTGGTGATAGGCAAATGATAAATATTTGCTGAAAACTGATTCCTGCTTATGTAGTTTTATCAGTAAAACTAAATATCTTTTCACATTTAGTGGCCATTCCAATGGAAGATATGCTGTTTGAAATGAAAGTGCGCACCACACCCTGCTTAGTAGCACATATGCGTCAAAGGGCTCCAAGATGCACCATCGGCTACATACCACGCCTTTAACACTCACCTTCTGAATGGACGTGGCTCATTTGCTAGACTTGTTCTTTCTGTGACTCATAGATTTTTCACAGTCACAAAATGATAGAACTCTGAAAATTGTTCCAGCACCACTGAGCAACCCTCAATTTCTGTCCCTTTGAATGCAGCACAAGCCTGTATCCGCAACAAAAAGGAACATAACCGTACCTGCCTTAAGATTGAAAATTCAGAGAATGATAATAGGCACAATCCTGAGCCAAATCTATTTAGGATAGAATAAAAAAAAGGGGCTGGATGGAGGAGTAGAATGAAATATCTGGAGAGGTAAATGAAATACTAAAAGGAAAGGAAAAACACTGAAGGAGTAGAGAGAGAGGAGTTGGAGGAAAAGCCCAGAGCAGGGGGTTGGAGAGCTGAAGGACAGAGATCTGAAGTTGCAGCAAGTCAGGTGTGAGTAGTTCAGATAGTTGTGGGTTTTGTTTGCATACAAAGCACAAGGTTCACATGAAAGGAGAGGTATGAATGAGCTACTTACACCTGACATGGGGCAACTTGAAACTCTGAGAGAAGAGTGAGCATCAGGAGTGTGGGAAGTAGAGCTGGACAAGAGAGGGACTCCATGGTTGATTTAGGCAAAGAGGAACAAATGGAGAGATCAATTGAGAACAAAAGTGACATGAGATATCGAAAGGAAGACACAGAAAAGCAAAATGTGAGAGGAGATGGAACGAGACTTGGGAGGGGTGAGGAAATTGCTGAAAGAGAAAAAGAAGAAACGAGAAGCAGGAATATGAAGTTGTCCCACGGTTAGCTAAGATGTTTATATAGTGACATTTTTTTCTTGGAATTCTGGCTTTTCATAGTTTTGCAATTCAATGCAAAGACTGCCCTGCATGCGTTGCATACAACTGACATGAGCCAACTTTAAATGTTTGAGTAAAGAGGAGACAAGAGATAGAAAGGGAATAAGTCAGGGTCATACAGGAGAAAGCAGGCAGGAAGCGAAAAATAAAGGGGACAAAAAAGGATGTCTGGCAAAGGCAGATAGAGGTGAGAGTGATAGGAAGTGAATGAGCTATATGGGGAAGCAGGAGGCTAATGGCAATAGTGGGGAAATGTGAAGGGGAAAGGGAAGCAGATAATGAAAGAGTCAACTCGAGAGAGGTCAGCTTCTTAAACGCTGTTAGAAATGGGATTTCTGGTTGGCTGGGGCTTGCGCAAAAGCCAGGCAGAAACCACCACTCTAGTCAGGGCAAGGGAGTTACATGCTGAAGATAACCCCTGCTCACCCCCTTGGTAGCTTGGCACGAGCAGTCAGGCTTATCCCAGAGGCAATGTGTAAAGCGTTTGCGCAACACACACACACAGCAGCAACACACTAGGCACACCACAAAAGTAACTCCACACAAGGTTATATCAAAAATAGCCTTTGTATTATCATAAACACATTAGAAACATAATCACACATTTACACTGTGCCAACTGGCACTAGGCAATATTCACAGGGGATTATATACAGGACCAGGCCAATCAGGCCACGGTCAGAACCATCAAAATGCAGGTAAGTAAATGCAAAACACAACCAGTAACTACTGGCATCATAATGACCTAAGCATTATCACATTAGCATTAGACACCATCCTAAAATATCATAGCATGACATTAGGCATATCCGCATTAGGCCCAAACCTCATTGGCATAAACACATTACGCACTAGGACCTCAGCTGCCCAAACACATAAGACAATATTCATGATGCATAAATCACATTTGTCCTAGGCATCACATAAATGACATGGGGCAATAAATCACCAACATAGCCACATTACGCAATAGGCATCATAAGCCTAAACAGGGCACCACAGTAACACAGCACCTTAGACATAACCCACATTATGCATCACATCACAGTAGGGCCCACTTTAGAAACTGACCCCAAGCCAACTGGCCTTTTCTAGGGCTCCAAGGCCCTATGTCCAGCAAAGTCAGGGCTCAGCTGCCAATGTAGCGAAAACACACCATGCGCACATGCGCTGGGGCATGGGGTACACTCACCCCCTGTCTCACCTAGAAGAAATGGCCCCCAACGAAAAATGGCACTGGCACTGCTGTGCCTGGTGAGCCCCACTCTGAGGCTCTGTAAATAACTTTGCCCCACGTTGCAGCTGCCCACTGGCCGGCGGGGCAGCTGGGAAAATACGCTGGTACTCACGGTGCCTCAGGAGCCTCCTTCACTGGGCTCCTCCTAGTGCCCTCAATCGGCACCACCAATGCTCCACCACTTCAGCCCCCACTCACTGGGGGCTCATCCCGACTCCTCTGGCCTCTCGCACACCAGAGGGAGAAGGCACCGAAAATGTGCCCCGACCTGGCCCCTCTCCTGGGACCTCTTGCATCCCACTTCCCTCTCACAGACTGGGGAAGGCGGGAATGGCTCGCCAGGCTCCGGCCGAACCCCTCCCCTCGGGCTCCTCACCTTCAGCCTCGCTCACCGGGGCTCTTACGGCGGACCAGGCCACAATGGCGGGGTGGGCTCCTGCCGGTCTCAGGGTCTCGCGGAGCACAGTCTCCGTTTTCCTCTTCTTCTTGGCAGGAACCAGCGCGGGGAAGGCTCCCGCCTGGATCTCCGCTGGTGCTTCCGGACACGGAGGCGGGGTAGGCTCCCGCCCTCCTACCAGGAACAGCTCCGCCTACAACCAGGCAGCTTTGCCTGCCTTCCGGGTTTTCGCCGCTCGCAGCGGTAGCGGCGGCGGCTCCTCGTTTCGGGTCGCGGTGCAATGCGGGGTGGGCACCCGCTTTTTAAGGAACTTTAAAAGCGGGGTGGGCACCCGCTAAGCAGCATAAATGCGGGGTGGGCAACCTCTAGTAAACACAAAATGCGGGGTGGGCACCCGCTCCCACCGGCAGCTCGGGGGAATCCCCACGTTGGGATTCCCTCTATAATCAATGCAGCAGCACGCTGCACGCCGCACGCCGCCAGCTCCTCGCTCTCCCCTTTGGGTAATAAGAATATAGCGCTCCCGAGGCGCTAAGCCCCTCCAAGCCTCTGGGATAAGCCTGACTGCTCGTGCCAAGCTACCAAGGGGGTGAGCAGGGGTTATCTTCAGCGTGTAACTCCCTTGCCCTGACTAGAGTGGTGGTTTCTGCCTGGCTTTGGCGCAAGCCCTAGCCAACCAGAAATCCCATTTCTAACAAACGCCTTATAATCCGGTCAGTCACAATAACCCAAAATCACCTTCCATGTACTACCTAAAAAAAGGATGTAATGTCATCCATATCCAACCTTTCCAATCCAAACCGTACTTCACAAAAGCAGGGGTCCCTCAAGGCTCTATCATCTCACACGTGCTTTCCAACATCTACATGAAGTCATTACCGGCACTCTTAAATGAATGTCACCTCACATGCTATAACTATGCAGATGACACACATATACTACTTAAACTGGAAAGCCCCAAAGACATTGGAAACTCACAAATTTTTGGTTGCCTCAGAGCCGTTGATCAGTGAATGACATTGTGGCATATCAAATTGAATGCTTCCAAAATGGAAATACTCAAATTTGGCAATTGGAGAAATCATGACCCACTTGCCGCCTGGCCTGACGATCTCAAACCACTGCCTAAAGTATCCAAGGAAGTGAAAAACCTCTGAATTACCATGGAATCCAAGCTATCAATGAATGCACAAGTGGACACACTGGCAAGATTAAGCGTCATTACCATAAAAACTCTGCGACGCATCTTTCTCACCTGGGATTTCCACACAAGGTCCATGCTACTATCTCTCTTGTTCTATCTAAACTCGATTACGCCAATAGCCTCTACCATGGATCATCTTTAACCACTATGAAAAGACTACAACAGATAAAGAACTCTGCTGCCAGACTACTCTTGCATACAAAGCCACAAGCCCATATCTCCCCTGCCTTGAAGGCCCTACATTGGTTACCGGTTGCCAGAAGATCCACGTTCAAGCTGCTTTGTATCACCCACAAAGTGATACATGGAACAGGGCCGCTCTTCATCAGGAATAAAATCACCAAATACATTCAACAAAGGAACCTCCACTCCAGATTGGCACCTCGCCTCAAAATCCCACCATAAAAGAAAAAAACATAGGTGGCACATCCTTCTCTGTTCAAGCAGCCAAACTATGGAACTCTTTACCCCCAAACATAAGATTCACGGATAACTTCCTTATCTTCAGAGGCCTACTCAAGAGTTGGCTCTTCCCCACATAACCACCATACTCAACAATAAATACACAGTATATCCCTGTGCATATAAACATGTATTTGGATTATTTATGTGTACCTAGATATGTGCATTCCTTTGTATCAATGTGTATAATAATTATGTTAATAAATATATAGATGTCAGTTAGTTCTGCTTAACAAAAGTACATATATTACTTATGGTTATATTTTTCTATGTTTAACGTGTATATAGGCCACTGCTTGATTAAGTAAATTTTTATCATATCTATTTATCTACAATTGTTTCACAATTCATTACAAAAATATATATATTATTAATTATAAAAGCAAATGAATTAGCTTAAAGTACAGCAACACTTGAAAGTCTGATTTTATTAGATACAACTTAAATCTACATATATTACCTTCCTTATATATATATGCCTTCCATGTACTTATGTATCTTTATATTTATTACTTTACTCTTAATTCACCATCTCCAATGCACTACCCTATATCTCACCCTATACCTCTCTCAATATATCCTCTACCTTCACTCTCTGA
This sequence comes from Calotriton arnoldi, assembly GCA_963921515.1. Taxonomy (NCBI): domain Eukaryota; kingdom Metazoa; phylum Chordata; class Amphibia; order Caudata; family Salamandridae; genus Calotriton; species Calotriton arnoldi. The sequence continues at coordinate 911,952 of CAWUFW010006652.1, forward strand.
CTCATCCCAAACCACATTCTAATACTGTGATCCCCAAAATAACCCTTTCTAGACTCTCACCTATTTCTCACCCTATACCTCTCTCAATATATCCTCTACCTTCACTCTCTGACTCATCCCAAACCACATTCTACTACTGTGATCCCCAAAATAACCCTTTCTAGACTCTCACCTATTTCTCACCCTATACCTTGCTCAATATATCCTCTACCTCCACTCTCTCACTCTCTCACTCATCCCAAATCCCATTCTATTACTTTGATCCCCAAAATAACCCTTTCTAGACTCTTCCCTCCTCTACCCCTCCTGGTATCATCTTAAACCTCTTGTACTATTCAGTTCTCCCAAACAAGTCTTTCTAAAACCTTTCCCCCCACGACCCTTTTACTCATCCCAAACCTCCTCCTACTGCTATGATCTCCAAATAAACACTTTTGAGACCGTTCCCTCCGCTATCCTTTTTCATTCCAAATAACAGACTCACATGTCCACCGTTGAAATTAATTTCATATTTCCCTATACTAATTCACCACTAATCCTTTTTGGGTTCCGGAGTAGTGTGCTACTCGCCGAAAAGGGATTTGCCGCCTCGTCAGGGGTAGTAAGAGTTATATAATTGAATTACAATTACAACACGATAACTGCATTTCATGATCATTACACACAATATGGAAATACTTCCCACATAGGATCAAAAAGCAAACACAACACCCCCAGATGACAGTGCTTGCTGCCCATGTAGACAAGGGCCTCAATGCCCAACATAGGGGTTGTGAGCCTTATAAAGATGCTGCAATACAATCAAAGTGTAGGTAGCAGAGGGAGGGGCAGTACTGCTCTACACTGGTGCAGCCTAGACAAGAGGCGATACGTTGCTGAACACGCTTGTCACTGTACAGCCCTGGGAGCTATGGAGCTACTGCAAAGAATATGGGCACATGCACGAAACCAGGGGTGATATATAGTTTTTTTCATATTTATAAGGAGCTTTTTTTAGAGAATAGAAGTAAAGGCTCCACCTAAGCTTACCCGTGTGAGGCAATGACTTCATCACAAAGTGCCCCTGTAAAAAATGCTAAATACCTCTAGACTGGTGTGAAAACAGTGGGCCATATAGAAGGGAAACTGATATGTGCAGCACACCTAACCACACCGGCTATCTTAATGGAGTTTAAAAAACGACCTACATTTTGAGAGAAGATGGCAAAGCAGGGCATACTAACACTTTCAATTCTGTTTTCTAGTTACTGTTTCTATTGCTAAAGAATCAAGTGAGTTGTGTCAAAATTTGATGTAGGGACCAGTGGCTCCAATCATACTTCTCAGTCTTTACTGCCTAAAACCAGGGCCAGTGGAATTATAATATTCTACGGCCGCAGCGATAATTATGGTTTGGCCGCATTTGCCACATAATCCATCATCTGCCGCATAATCTGCTGATGTTAACAAACAATATTTGTTTCTAGCTCAAACGTATCAAAAGTTACAAAACATATTGGGACTCATGTTCCTGAGCACAGAAAGGCTTTTTGCAAAGGTTGACCGGTCATCTTTCATTTGCTTATTGCTGTATTAGGGTGTTATATTGGTACTAAATACGGTGAACGCTTTTCTCAGATACTGTTACCAGGTGTAAAATGATAAAATAATGAAGTGATACTATCACAAATTGTGCCGTATTATGCCGCATAATTTGCCTTTTATTGCTGCATAATTTAGTCAATCCTGCCGCATAATTTGATCCTCCTCTGCCGCATAATTCCAGTGGCCCTGCCGAAAACACAAACACAGCAGCCAATGAAAACATCACAATTAAAAAAACTACATTTCCCAGGAACACTTTCAGCCGTCATAGGCCCTCCACCAATCAGGCTGCCTTTATTCCCATAAGACATCCCTTCTCTTTCTTTGCTGCTCTGCAGTAGAGATAAGTAGTATTGTATGTTCATGTTTCAAAAAATATTTATTGTGCTTTATTTTTACAGTGAATGATTTTCAGTTACTATTGTGAGCTTAGTGAGTGCTTCGCTTGTCCTCCTATGTACCTTCTGGGTAGGGGCTTCTTCTTTGTGATGTTTTTTATTCCACATGCCCAGTGTTCTGTGATAGCGGGTCACTGCCAGACACTGCTTTGGCTAGTGAAGCGGGAATCGCGGCGCAAGCACTGCATCCGGTCAGTTGATTCTACGGCTGCAGCCCTCTTTTTTCTTTACCCAGCCATAGCAGGCATGCGTGCTCTTGCCTGCTTTTTTTTAACTCTTCGGGCTATGCAGCGGCCTGCTGCAGTAGAAATTTGGGAACCAAGCAGCAATATACAGTCCTGCCAACGTATGACACACGATATCAATGCTCCCATCACACTGTAACCCGGTGAGGAACCAATATCACATGGTGGCATGGAAAACAAGCTGAAAACTGCCGTAAATAGTGGATTTCTGGGTCATTTTCCGAGGGTTTGAACTGCCGACGTCCATTAAGGAGTGTGAAAACACCCCAGGACATCAACACCAGCCTCACCAGAGGTTTTTTTTGGAGGAGGAGAGGGCTTGGGGGCATTGTGGGAGCAAAAGTGCATTTTAGGTTCTTCTCGCACAAGGCCCCACCCCCTCCAAGGCCCAGCCCCCTCGTCACAGTATGAGATTTTTGTTCAAGTTGGCAGGTCTGAATGTAGCCTACTTTTTCTGGCACGGAATGCACAGCAGTGGTGATTGTTCCCCACCGATGCTCCAAGGAAGCAGAGTCCTCTTGGGCTTGTAAAATTAGATAAGGACCAGGTCCTAGGAGATACAGGCCATTCTCTCCATATATAGGCCCACAAATATTGCATTATATTGGGCACTGCTAGAAAGTTTATTTGGGGTGCATGGCACAGTACCAAACCTTTGAGAACGAGTAGGATGAGTGCTATGAAAATCCAGAGAATTTGTTGGAAGACGAGCTAGTGGAGGCCCTGGATAACTTGATACAGCAGTCAGTGAATAGCACCCTGGCAGTGGGGCTACAACCATTTACTAAGCATTTAAACCATTATTTCCAATGCCACTAGGGAGAAGAGAACTCCAGTTCCTATTACCAGCCAAAAGGCCTGATGATAGCAAGCCTCCCAAGGCTAAAGCAAAATGTCAGGAAGCGGCCACCCTCAGAGGTACTGGAGAAACGATCTAATGCATACCTTACAGATCATGGGTATAGTGAGCCCAACGTTCCGAGCACTTCTGGCTCTAAGTCCCTGTGCAAAAGGGACAATTTGGATGGCATGGATAAACCTTCTCAATCACAATCTTCTCCCAAAGAAAAGGACCCCTATTTGGGTCAGAGAAAATGCAACAATCTGATAGGACCATGCCACCTTTTCCCAGGGATCAAGGGAAAGTCTTAGATTTTACCCAATGACATTCTCCAGCCCACTTGTCGGACTGGATTCCACCACCGGAAGTCACAGAATATGTCCAAGCATGACTACACAAGAGAGAGAAGTGCGTACCTGTTTGCAGGCCTAATGTCCCAGACCAGCTCTTCCAGGAAAAATAGCTTAAACTCCAGATGTTGACCCTAACATGATCACGTTCATGAAAAACTTTTATAAAAACCCAGGACAAGGCCAGACCATATTTGGTGGTTGTGTCAAGATAAAATGTTGGACATGTCTAGGTCTCTTACTAAGATTCTTGAGTTGGCCTATTGAGCCAAGAAATGGAGGAGCGAATAGACCCGGATACCCTTGTAGGTTAGGCACACCGAGCACTCTGGCAGTTTGGTAATGCCAACTGTGCCACTTTGACAGAGAGAAATGTTGATTAATACCCATCAGGATAGATGCTAAGCTTATCAATCAATACAAAGTTTATTTCGGGAACAAGCCCATAAAACTCATTCAACATCATGAAACAATTGTTACATTTAAATATACATTAAAAGAATACAATAAACAAAAATACACTTAAAAGCAATTCAAATGGAACTTGTATAAACATCCTAAAATCACAGTCTAAATTAAAATTAAAGCGCATAATATGGTGCTGTTGGAGCAAAGAGCTGTACTAGTTTGAACATGATGACATAGGGAAACATTGGTAAAAAAGAAAAAGGATAAGAAAGTTTAAATAGGAAAATGTGCAAAAATCACAATGTTAGGCCCACCCTCTTCCTTAACAGCCAAACTGCATACAAATAGCACTGAGGGCAAAAACTATGAGGGGACTGGTATCGGATCGCAGTATTCTGTAGGCCACCTTGTAGTGCCTCACACCAAAGGAGATACAGAGTGACTTAATCCAAATCCACCTAGGTCTATCATATGTGGGACAAAGAATAATATATGTTCAAAATCCTCAACCTCATAGTTACATAATAGACATGGTGAGGAGTTTGAGCAATAGGATTTCCAATTACAAGTAAATTTGCTGACCAGCAGTGTACCAATCCTAAATTTCATAAACAGAGAGCAAGCCTGCAATGGTTTTATTACATCCATAAAGGGTTCTCGAGCAGGTGCAGGCTTAATAGATAAAAAAATCTCCCACCACCTCACAGTTTTGCATGTCAGTGGTGAGCATTGGTTTTACTTTTCCAATAAGCAGCTTTTACTGCAGCCTATGTGCTGTTAATAATTAATGAGGGGTTACTTCAGTAAACACTTAGACCTAGTATCGTTAAAAAGAGATTTAACATGAGAGAACCAGGGAATAAGATGTGCTTTACCAGAGCTCAGTAGTTCTTCTTCTGAAACCTATATTGCAATAATTTGGGTGTAGACCACAGCCTAACCCAGTTCACATCTTCTCTAAACAAGCAGGTACAGAATTTCTTCAGCTGCAGAACGGATCCGCTATTGCAAGCTACTGATGCGTTTTTCCAGAACTGGATGGGGAATCTGCATTATGCCGTTCCTCATTTGTGATGATCCTCTGGGTCTTGACTCAGGCAAAACATCAGATGGTGGAGTTGGTCTTAGTGACTCTGATGGGGAGAGCTCAACCATAGTTCGCAGTTCTGCGGCTTTCCAATGAGGCAACCGTCATTACAGGAAATTCTGGTGGACCCGGTGGGGTTTCCAAATCTCTTGATTCTCACGGGACAGTTACCCTCATGTACTTTGGGAAACATTAGAATATGCCAGATATTTTGCAGGAGGCTAATTTTTACATCCAGCAGGCTTGATTAGCCAACATCCAGAAGCAAAATTCGTTGGCCTGCAGGAGATGGGTTGGCTGGTGCAATGAACATGGTGTGTATCCCATGGATTCAGAAATGCACTTAATTGTGAATTTCTTGTCTCAATGAGTAGAACTGGAGCTAGTTGACAGGCCAGTAAAAAATTCAGGTCAGCTATTTTTGCTGGCACAACCGAATGGAAGGCAAACCAGTAGGAGAGTATCCTTTGGTATGCAAACTAATGGTTGATGAAAGGCGCTCCAATCCTCCTAAGAACAAATGTTCAGTCCTCTGGAATGTGAATGTGGTTCTTGGATTTTTGGAACGATGGCCAAATAGTGATGATTTATTTCAGAAACAATTATCGGCCACATTGACAGTTTTCTTATGCTTCATTTCCTGGAGCAGAGTATTGGGTGTCCAAGCACTCAATTTAACAGGTAGAGTATTTTCTCAGAATGGAGTTTCCATTCCGATTACAAAAAAATTACTAAGACTAATTCAGGCTTTGTTTCCTACCCAGCTTTTTCTAACAATCGTAAACCATGTGCAGAACAATGCTTGAAGGTGTATAAAGCATGTACTAGGGAATTAAGTCAAGGTTTGACTGGTCAACTACTTATTTCATTACAGAAACACATACAAACCGATTAGTGGTGCCAAGGGGGTGCGATGGCTTTTGCCTAAAGCTGGGATTGTTATGTCTAGATTTGGAGCTCACTCATCTAGAGGATCTATGACCTCCAAAGCATATGCCTGGGGTCCGGACTTTAGTACATCATGAGAGCTTCTGACTGGTCGTCAAACCTCAACTTTGCAAACATTTTATCATAAACCAACTTTGGATGTTGCTTCTGTTGTTGTGGGACAGCTTTTAGCAAGTATCATTGGAGCCTCTGATCCTCACATAGGATTCAAAGAAATTCTAGCTGATGAGTCAAGTATTTCCAATTCTAGTAAGGACAGGGAGGCAAGGATTATCCCACCAACTGAAATTGAATTGAAATTGCATTATATAGCTCTTATTACCCCTGACGAGGCATTGGGGTGGTAACCTATATTCATAATTAATCAATCAATCAATCAATCATGTCATTTATAAAGCGCACTACATACCCGTGAGGGTCTCAAGGCGCTGGGGGAAGAGGGGGGTGGTGCTGCTACTGATCGAAGAGCCAGGTCTTGAGGAGTCTTCTGAAGGCCAGTAGGTCTTGGGTCTGTCGGAGGTTGGTGGGGAGGGTGTTCCAGGTCTTGGCGGCGAGGTGGGAGAAGGATCTGCCGCCGGCGGTCGTTTTCCGGATGCGGGGGACTGTGGCGAGGGCGAGGCTGGTCGAGCGGAGCTGGCGGGTGGGGGTGTAGAAGCTGAGTCGTCTGTTGAGGTAGGCTGGTCCGGAGTTGTGGAGTGCTTTGTGTGCGTGGGTGAGGAGCTTGAAGGTTATCCTCTTGTTGACAGGGAGCCAGTGCAGGTCTCTCAGGTGGGGTGTGATGTGGCTGCGTCGGGGGATGTCGAGGATAAGACGTGCAGAGGCGTTCTGGATGCGTTGCAGCCGTCTCAGGAGCTTAGCCGTCGTTCCTGCGTAGAGGGCGTTTCCGTAGTCCAGCCTGCTGGTGACGAGGGCCTGGGTGACTGTTTTTCTTGTTTTGGTGGGGATCCACTTGAAGATCCTGCGGAGCATTCGGAGGATGTTGAAGCAGGATGAGGAAACGGCATTGACCTGCTTAGTCATGGAGAGGGTGGGGTCGAGGATGACCCCTAGGTTGCGTACGTGGTCGGTGGGTGGCGTGGCTGTTCCCAGTGATGTTGGCCACCAGGAGTCGTCCCAGGCTGAAGGGTTGGAACCAAGGATGAGGACCTCCGTCTTGTCCGAGTTCAGCTTCAGGCGGCTGGTCCTCATTCATTCGGCGACGGCCTTCATTCCTTCGTGGAGGTGGGCTTTGGCGGTGTGAGGGTCTTTGGTGAGGGAGAGGATCAGCTGGGTGTCGTCGGCGTAGGAGATGATGTTGAGGTTGTGCTGTCGGGCGACATGGGCGAGGGGTGCCATGTAAATGTTCAACAGCGTTGGGCTGAGGGAGGAGCCTTGGGGTACGCCGCAGATGATCTTGGTGGCCTTGGATCGGAAGGGGCGAGGCGGACGCTTTGTGTTCTGCCGGAAAGGAAGGATGTGGTCCAGTCCAGGGCCTTCTCTTGGATCCCGGCGTCGTGAAGGCGTGTTCGTAGTGTGTGGTGGCAGACCGTGTCGAAGGCGGCTGATAGGTCCAGGAGGATGAGGGCTGCTGTTTCTCCGTTGTCTAGCAGGGTCCTGATGTCATCGGTGGCGGCGATGAGGGCGGTTTCGGTGCTGTGGTTGCTGCGGAAGCCGGACTGGGAAGGGTCCAGGATGTTGTTCTCCTCGAGGTAGCGGGTCAGTTGTTTGTTGACGATTTTCTCGGTGACCTTCGCGGGGAACGGGAGCAGAGAGATGGGTCGGAAGTTCTTGAGGTCCTTGGGGTCTGCCTTGGGTTTCTTGAGTAAGGCGGTGATCTCGGCGTGCTTCCAGCTTTCCGGGAAGGTTGCTGTCTTGAAGGAGATGTTGATTATTTTCCGGAGATGGGGCGCGATGGCTGTACTGGCTTTGTTGAAGATGTGGTGAGGGCACGGGTCTAGCGGTGAACCGGAGTGGATGGTGTTCATGATCTCGCTGGTGTCCTCGTCGTTGATGTTGGTCCAGGAGAGCAGGCGGTTGGTGGTTGTGGGGGCAGTGGTCTCGGTGGTTGCCGGGGCGGTCGTGGTGTTGAAGCTGTCGTGGATGTCGGCGATTTTGCGGTGGAAGAAGGTGGCCAGTGAGTCGCACAGGTCTCGCGACGGCTGGATGTCGTTGGTGTTGGAGCTGGGGTTGGAGAGTTCCTTCACGATGTTGAAGAGCTCTTTGCTGTTGTGTGCATTGTTGTCTAGGCGGTCTTTGAGTGTGGCCCTTTTGGCGGATCTGATGAGGTGATGGTGACTGCGGGTGGCGCTCTTGTGGGCGGCGTAGCTGTCCGCTGTCCGTTCGTGGAGCCAGATCTTCTCCAGTTTTCGGCATGTTCGTTTGGAGGCCTGGAGGTCTTCGGTGAACCAGGTGGCTTTCTTGCTGGTGTGGCTGTTGGGCGGATTCTTGAGCGGGGCGAGGGTGTTGGCGCAGTCGTCGATCCACTGTCTGAGGTTGCGGGCGGCGGTGTCGGGGTCGGAGGGTTCGGCGGGTGGGCTCAGGGCGAGGGTTGTGGTTAGCTGGTCTTCCGTGACTCTGCTCCAGCAGCGGCGAGGCATTTGTTCGGTGCGGTGGTGCGTGGTGGGCTTCCTGTAGGTGAAGTGGATGCAGTGGTGGTCAGTCCAGTGGGGTTCGGAGGTGTGGTTGAAGGAGACGTGTGGGCTTGCGGAAAGATGGAGTCGAGCGTGTGGCCGGCGGTGTGGGTGGGTGTAGTCACGAGCTGTCTGAGTCCGAGGGTGGCGAGGTTGTCGATCAGGGTGGTGGAGTTGGTGTCCTTGTTGTTCTCGAGGTGGAAGTTCAGGTCCCCGAGGAGGATGTAGTCCGTGGAGGCGATGGCGTGTGTGCTGACGAAGTCAGCGATGGAATCGCTGAACTGTGGTCGGGGTCCGGGGGTCTGTAGATGAGGGTTCCTCTGAGGGTGGTGTTGGGATCGGTGTGGATCTGGAAGTGCATGTGTTTGGCGGTGCTGAGGGTGTCGTCGGTGTTGGTTGAGACTCTGAGGGTGTTCCTGTGGACGATGGCGATGCCTCCTCCGACTCCGTTGGTGCGGTCCCTGCGGGTGATCTTGTATCCGTCCGGGATGGCAATGGCGATGTCGGGGGCTGAAGCGGGATTCAGCCAGGTCTCCGTCAGGAATGCGACGTCTGGGGAGGTTGAGTCGAGAAGGTCCCAGAGTTCGATGGCGTGTTTGCGGGCGGAGCGGGTGTTGAGGAGGATGCATCTGAGGTAGTTGGGTTCTTTCCTGGGCGGTGGTTTGGCGGGGCGGGTGCTGGCGAAGCTGCAGTTCCGGCAGGTGAAGGGCCCTTGGGTGCGCTTCGGGGTGGCCTGGTAGCAGGCGTGATCTTTTCTGGGGTTGAGTGCGTGGAGGGTGCTGGCGTCGTATCGGCGTCTGTTGATGTGGCGGGCGCGGGGGATGCCCGGACCAGGGGGTCTGGCGCTGGGCGCGGTCACGGCGCGGACGGGCGCAGACGGGCTTGCCTTAGGCGCGCCAGCGGCGCGGCCGCACAGCGGCCGCCATAAATGGGGAGGTGGGAGGGAGGAGCAGGGAATGGGGCAGCGAATGGGCAGTGAGGGGCGGGGCCGCAGAGGCGCAGCGGCGGGAAACAGGCACAGAAGGGAAAACGAGCACAATCAGGGCATCAAGGGGGCACAGAAAGGAAAAAAACGAGCACAATCAGGGGCAGCAAGGGGGCACAGAAAGGAAAAACGAGCACAATCGGGCAGCAAGGGGGCACAGAAAGGAAAAAACGAGCACAATCAGGGGCAGCAAGGGGGCACAGAAAGGAAAAACGAGCACAATCAGGGGCAGCAAGGGGGCACAGAAAGGAAAAACGAGCACAATCAGGGGCAGCAAGGGGGCACAGAAAGGAAAAAACGAGCACAATCAGGGGCAGCAAGGGGCACAGAAAGGAAAAACGAGCACAATCAGGGGCAGCCAGGGGGCACAGAAAGGAAAAACGAGCACAATCAGGGGCAGCAAGGGGGCACAGAAAGGAAAAACGAGCACAATCAGGGGCAGCAAGGGGGCACAGAAGGAAAAACGAGCACAATCAGGGGCAGCAAGGGGGCACAGAAAGGAAAAACGAGCACAATCAGGGGCAGCAAGGGGGCACAGAAGGAAAAAACGAGCACAATCAGGGGCAGCAAGGGGGCACAGAAAGGAAAAACGAGCACAATCAGGGGCAGCAAGGGGGCACAGAAAGGAAAAAGCGAGCACAATCAGCGGCAGCAAGGGGGCACAGAAAGGAAAAAACGAGCACAATCAGGGGCAGCAAGGGGGCACAGAAAGGAAAAAACGAGCACAATCAGGGGCAGCAAGGGGGCACAGAAAGGAAAAACGAGCACAATCAGGGGCAGCAGCAGGGCACACAGACGGAGCTGTGTGGTGGGGGAGCGACCTACCAGTCAAGGTCAGGGGTCGCTCCTAGGTTACAACTTTTCTGCATTTGCAAGAATTATGGTCCAGATTTACCAACTTTTCACACAATGCAGCAAAGCAACTTACTGTGCTGCTTTGTGTGAAAGGGAGAGAGCAACAACACACCATTTCTACTAAGATTTGACGCACTTCTACTCTCACATTGCGCTGGTGCACTTTAGGCACCCTAGTGCCTATACAGGCACCCTTGCGTGATGGTGCAAGGGTGGCTGTGTAAACTACAGGATTTTTAGTGTGCAGGAAAGCATAGCTTCCAACATTAGAGGCATATTCCTCTTTCCATGTGTGCTGCAGAATGCAGCATAGGTGGAAAGAGGAAGGAACTAGAGGAAATGAGGATATTTCTCCTCGTTACGCCTCCTTTGGGTGGCCACACCATTTTTGGATTTTTTCGCAAACCCAGGTTTACTGCCTTCTGTAATTCTGGTTTTGCATCAAAATACATCAGTGGATGCATGGGAACACCCATGGCCCACCCATGTAATGCCTACCCGACACTGTCTAACACAACACAGTGCAAGACACTGAGTTGCAATATTTTTTTATACAGCGCCTTGAAGGGTGACTCAAATCAGCTCGTGAGTGGTATGGTAAATCTTCAGTAGCACTTAGCAATGTGGCTGCGCCAAAAAAATAGCGCAGCCACAATGCAAAACACAGCCCTATATATATGATTAGGCTATCATGTTTTAGGTTTAAACCTATAATAACTGATAAAATCCCACCAAAAGGGAAATAGCCCTCACAGTGTAAACATATAAACACTGAAAAAACACCTGCACAACCACAAATGCCATTCAAAGAAAGGATAAGGTGAGTGAAAGAGTCATTTTTGTTCCTTCCTGAAGGGGCCAATACAATGTAACTTTGTTATACAAGGTAGCAGCAAGAAACACTGAGCTAACATTACTCTGCTTGAGTTTCGATGCTTAGGATTGTCACTAAAATATTGTTTCTTCTTCCTTTTGCTGTTTTCAGGTTTTTGGTCTTTGGTCTAAAGATGCAGGTTTGAGAAGCATGTTTTAGGCCTTATTCAATTATTTTATAGACTAGAGAATAAGGAAATATCAAAATCCTAATTGACATTTTGGCTATGTTTGATTCTTTCACTGATAGGAAAAATGGCTGGTTTCATAAGAATCTTTCCCAATATGTACCATCACATGTACACACAGACAGAGAATGGGTGAAACCCTTTGATACATTAGCCCCCTTTTCTAGTGAGTCAGTATTGATAGTAGATGAATTGCCAAACACCCCAGGCTTTAAACATTCAATGCAAGGTGTAGTGACAGGTATATGTGAAAAGAGTACTGTCATCAAGCATCTGGGATACTGGTGAACACATGACACCAGACTTTTGGAAAACATGGAACTCAATGCCACTTGGAATGCTGCTGCAAAAAGTTCTTACCCAGTTCAACAAAGATTGGGGTGATATTGTTTATATTTGCAGTGATCCAGCTACCTATATAAAACAGTTGTGCGATGACCTGCTAGATAGTATGCTGAAAGCTTCTTTACAATCTTCAGAGTTAATGAAGACTGCTATTGACTTTGTAGGCGATTCTGGTGCACTGTTTTGTTATGCGCAGGAGCTAAAACACAAATATTTCTCATTTTCTGCTTTGTGTGGCATCAAAGAAAGAGTAATCTCAACTGTGTCATTTAGCCAGTGGTTCTCAGTCCTGGAAGCTATGAATGCTATATTATCAATGTGGCGACCGCTTACAGAATTTTTGCTTAGTGATGATGCCAAAGGCAAGAAATGTGAGGATCTTCGGTCGCATATTGATAGTGATGTGAAAAAAGTACACTCTACTGCATTCTTAGATTTTTACAGAAAAACATGACTGCTGTGGTGGACATAATAAAAAAACTAGAGTCTGAAAATACCCTCGTCTACCAAGTGTTCAGCGTAATTGGTGTAAGTGTGAAACATCTCCTTGAGAGTAGGCTGGGTGACAATTTTAGTGACTTTGGCACTGCAACATGTTCCATGTTAGAATTCTTGCCACTTGGTAAGCAAACAAATGTTGAGGAGCAATTCAGGAAATGTTAATTTGCAGTGCATGAGAAATTGCTTGCAATGATGCATAGAAATGTCCCTTCACCAACCATGGCATTTGAAGTCAATAACGCCTCACTGTGGTACTCTGCACAAGGTCTAGATCCCTTCCATAAAGGGGAATTTTCTCTGGACTTTGAAAGTACTGCTTCATTTTTGACAGCTTCAGTAATTCTAAGGGCATATGTTGCAGAACCTGTCCCAGAGAATCACAATTTTCAGGTGCACCAGTATTGGCATGGAAAGCTAGTTCAGTGGCCAGAGTTAGCAAATTGTGTACTGGCTGTTTCGGCGTTGCCCATCTCAAATGCCGATGTTGAGAGGGCCTTTTCAATGATAAAAGTTTATATGGGAAGGAAAGAGCAAGTGCGCATGACCAAAGACTCACTGAAGAATGTAGGAGAGTAGGACCTGCCTCTTATGGTTACCCCCACTTTTTTGCTGATGCTTCACTGTATTTTTGACTTTAGTCTGGCTGGGGCTCTGCTATTCAGGTCCCCAGCCTAGCTGCTTCCTCTCTAAATGGATTCCAAGTACCTTAGGTACTTCTCTGATTGGATTCTGGGGTGCCCTTATAAGTCCCTAGTATATGGTATACTATGTACCCAGGGCATAGGTACCCCAGGGGCCTACCAGGGGCTGAAGCATGTATTGTGCCACCCCTGGAAGGCCCTCCAAAATGACACCACAGGTCTGCTACTGCAGCCTGGGTAAGGTGGTGCATGCACCCCTTACAGTGGTATAGGCTACCTATATCACTACATATACACACACATATAAACCTATAAGTCACTCCTATGGCAGGCCTTATCAATCCTGAAGGCAGAGTGCTTGGTTCTTATGTGAGAGGGTGCCCCTGCATGAGCAGAGCCCCTCTGCAGTGTTCGGAGACCCTTCTCTGATGCTGTTTGTAGTGCAGCCTGACCATATACTCTTAAGTGCATTATAACCTCGCGTTAAATGCTAACTTTGGGATGGCTGCACGGAAACATGTCGTGTTTGGTGTCAAACATCTTGGAATACTACCCCCCCGCCAGTTCTGGTGCTGGGGGTAGCATTCCACCCTTCTAGAGGGAGAGACATGTACCAACCGGCATACCCGGTATTAACTTTACAGAGCCCTGGCATCACAAAATGGATGCTGCAGCCACAGACACGGGTCTGGCCTCCTGCTGCTGACCGAAACTCCAGCAGGGGAGGCCTGGACAATAGGTTTCCTGTTGCAGGGAGGTGTAACCATCTCCCAGACAGGCTGATGTGTATTGGGGCTGGGTGGGTGCACTCTCAAAGTGCTTTGAAGTCCAGCACTGGGGGCACATTTGGTGTCCCTGTGCATACCCCAGTTCAAACCGGCTCAGGGACTTCCAGCCCCTGCTCTGGCGCGAAACTGGACAAAGGGAATGGGTGTAACCACCCCTCTTCTCTGACCCTCCCATAGGTGGGTCCCCAGAGAATGTCCAACCCCCTAACTTAGTAGAAGTATGGGACCCCAGTCCTTAGGACTTTAGATTTACCTGGATGAAACTCTGATACAGAATCCTGGACCTTCGATGCTCTACTTTAAGATTAGAGGACGGAAGAATCTCCCTTGTGGTCAAGGAGTGACTCCCCTGCTTGGCAGGCACCTAAGAAGCAATTGTCCGGTCTGCATCACTGAAGCTCCCACCGGACGCCGAAGTCTTTGCACCACCAGAGGTGGATTTCCAGACTTCCCCGAGGCTACCCTGAGTCCCCAGCGAAGCTGAGGCCCGTGGCTATCGCGGGTAACGTGAAACCGTGACCCCTGGGCACAGAGAACTTTTGCAAGTGCATCCTCTTCCTGGTCTCCCGCGAAGTTGTGCTTTGGGCTCCGAGTAGCCCTCGCCTCCCGCACCAAATGCACCGAAGATCACTGGCTCCCACTCCACGAGTATCCCGTAAGCCAGCTCCAAGTGCGTCCACTCGAGGCTCCTTTGCGGTCGCTAGTCCGTTGGCTAGTGGGCCCTCCCGAAGGCAACTCTTCTTCTGCTTGGGCTTTCCTGGTTGCTCCAGAAGTGCCCTGACTTACCCTCACTGGGTGAGTCCCCCAGACCTTGCGGGTCTGCATCACCGTCCTTTCTTCATTTCCACGAGACTTGCCGTTGCCAAGGCTTGTTGGGTCCAATCCGGTCGCCGACACCTCAGCAAGCGACAGACGTTGTGGCACAGCTCGAATCCAGCTCCTGGTCATCGTCGACGCCTCCTGGACCTCGTGGCTGAAGAGTCAAGACAACCATCAACCTACCTGAAGCACCCGGCACCGGTGGGCATCGGCTCATCGCCTCCCTGGTCACTGGCTAGTGACCCAGACTCTGTCCCCTCTGCTTTCAGGTTCTTCAGATCTTCGATCCACCCTTGGATCCACCCGAACACTTTCGACTTGGTCGCCAGCAGCACTTTGCAGCAGATCGCCATTGAAAACGACGACGAAACCCGACCCCGAAAGACACCTATGCACCCGGCTTCCCTGGGTGAGGTAACTCGAGTACTCTGGTGCTCCCGTGGGTATAGACTCTAGAACAACCTAGGTCTAAAGGGGTTTGCTCCAAGTCCTCCTCTAAGTGTCCTTTTTCTTCAAAACTCCAACCACGACATTCCCCATAGAAGTCAACGGCGGCTCGCGGCTGTGTTCTCACACTGCACGCGTCCCCCGTGGGTCTCCTGTGTCACTACCTTGGGTGGTTCCTTGAGGGCCAAGCACTTCTACAGGCTCTAGGCCCTGTGTCTAGCTCAGTCGTGGTTCTTATACCACTTTATTGGTATATGGTTTGGTACGCCCCTAGGGCTCAAACGTGTATTTGTGCTATTACTGTTGATTACTGACTTGTAACGTATGTACTTCGAACTCTAGCCTCATAAAGAGACTAGAGGGGTGTGTTTAAGACTAAATACATATATTTTATATATATACCTGGTGTGGTCCTCTTTCATTTGGTCACTCAAGAGATTATAGACTGGTAAAACAAGCTGCTTTACATTCCTTCAAGACTTAGCCTGAAGGCTGCTCTCCATAGCTACCACTAGGATAGCTTTCAATAAAGGTTGTCTTTAACCTATCTCCAATTTGGGGTTGTTTGGACTGGTGCAAGGTGCCCACTATAATTAGTGGACAGCATATACCAGGCCAACTTCTCACATTGGTGTGCAGCGTGTGGGATTCCAGCTTGCTATTGTTTTACCAGATAATCTCAATTGAATTGATCAACTGAAAACCACTAAGGGTACCTTAGGTACTTATAAATACAAGCTTAGTATACAGTAAGTTCTACTGAACTTAGAGTTGTGTGTTAAGGGATAGCACACCCTTTCTACAACTCAAGAGAGTTTAGTAGGCCACACTAGAGTAGGTAGTGCATACACCACACCTCAGTAGTAATGTCTTCAAGGCCAGGAACCAGTGGGTCCTTGCCAGAAGCCAGTGGGCTTCTTCCCTCCAAGTATGATGATCTCCCATTCTTGGAATTGAGAGCATTGTGCAGTGCTAGGAAGCTGAAGACAGGCCAAAGTGCCAGCACCCAACACCTCAGAGAGGTGCTTCTGTCAGATGATCTCAGAAGACCCATAGGGCCTGAAGGGGTAGGCAGAGAGGGTGGGGCAGAAGATGAGGAAGGGACCAGGGGTGACATCACCCAGGACCCCCCCTCTGAAACTGGCCAGGAAGGTGAAAATGACCTTGACCTGGAAAACCCAGCTATTCCTGTGGAAGAGGAGGATCAGAATGACCTCACCTTTGACCCAGCAGGAAGAGTTGTGAGTGTGCCCAGAAGGTCTAGATCTCCTTCTCAGGAGTCTAACCACTCCGACACCTCAATAGGGACCTCTGTCTCTTCTCATAGGAGGGAATCCTCTCATGAGAGGAGAAAGAGACTGCTTCAGTATGAACAAGCCCAGCTTGAGCTCAGAAAACAGCAGTTGGCTATAGACAGGGAGTCCCTAGATCTCTATAGACAGAGAAAAAGTTGGGACTAGAGTCCCATGGTGGCAGCAGTTTCCCCAGAGATAGGGAAAGGTCTTATGACCATAGAAACCTGAGCAAGATTGTCCCTCCCTACCAGAGTGGGGATGACATCCACAAATGGATTTCTGCACTGGAGAGGGCCTGTAAAGTACAGAGGGTCCCTCAGGAGCAGTGGGCAGCAATCTTGTGGCTCTCCTTTGCAGACAAAGGCAGAGATAAGCTCCTCACTGTTAGAGAAGAGGATGCTGACAATTACAAAGTCTTGAAGAGTGCTCTGATTGATGGGTTTGGCCTAACAACTGAACAATACAGGTTAAAGTTCAGAGATACCCAAAAAGCACAGACTCAAGACTGGGTGGACTTTGTTGATTGTTCTGCTAAGGCTCTGGAAGGTTGGTTAATGGGCAGTAAGGTATGTGACTTCACAGGATTGTACAATCTTATCATGAGGGAGCAGATTCTTAATAACTGTCAAAATCAGCTGTTGCATCAGTACCTGGTGGACTCTGATCTGACCTCTCCCCAAGAATTGGGAAAGAAGGCAGACAAATGGGTCAGAACCAGGGTGAGGCAGAAGGTACAGAACCAAGGTGGTGGCCCTAAGAAGCAAGATTCTAAAAACTCTGATAAGGGTGGGGAGAAGGGTAAAGACCAGAAGTCTTCACAAGGCCCCCAAAAATCTTCTTCAGGTGGGGATTCACAGTTTAACAAAGGGAAAGGCCAAAAGAAACCATGGTGCAAAGTCTGTAAGCAAAAGACACACTGGACCAGTGATTGCACCAAGTCCAAAGACTCTGTTCCAGCTCCCACCAATGCCCCTAAGGCACCTGTTCCCCCTAGTGCAGTTACAATTGGTGGTGGGAATACACAAGCCAAGGGTTTAGTAGGGTTGACCCTGGGTAAGGAGATGAGCTCTGGCCTAGTCAGAGAACTCACTCAGGCTGTCCTAGTCTGTGATGGAGGCATGGTTGTGACCTCCTCTGTGAGTCCCAGTAATCTGGGCAAGTACAGGCAACAGCCATTAATAAATGGAAAAGAGGCTTTGGCATTTAGGGACACAGGAGCAAGTGTCACCATAGTGACACAAGATCTTGTGGATCCTGGGCAGATTATACTTGGTGAGATGTACCAAGTGACCAATGCTAGCAATGTCAGAACAGACCATACTCTGGCAGTTGTTAACTTCTCCTGGGGAGGGGTAACTGGCCTTAAGAAGGTTGTGGTAAGTGCAGACCTACCAGTTGAATGCTTGCTTGGCAATGATCTAGAAACTTCAGCTTGGGCAGAAGTGGAGCTCAGGACCCATGCAGAAATGCTGGGCATCCCTGCAGATGTGTTTGCTGTGACCAGGTCACAGAGCAAAATGTCTAACACTGAACAGGCCTTGGATCCTGGAACAATGGACCAAGTGCCATCCAAGAGGAGGAGTAGTAGGGTAAAGGCAGTGCCTTCCCCCTTGGCTCAGAAGGAAGATCAGTCTCTTCAGGGAGATGATCTTAGTCCTGAGGAAGGAACTGTCCCAGAGGAGCTTGAGCCTGATCAGGTGGAGTTCTTGGGGACAGGGGGCCCTTCCAGGGCAGATCTGAGCCAGGAGCAGCAGAGCTGCCCCTCTCTTGAACCCCTCAGACAGCAAGCTGCTGCTGAGGCTGCTGGGAATGCTAGTGGTCCCCATAAAGTGTATTGGGATGATGGACTCTTGTACTCAGAGTATAGAGACCCCAAGCCTGGTGCCACCAGGAGGTTGGTTATACCTCTGCAGTTTAGGGGCTTCCTATTGACCCTAGCCCATGATATTCCTTTAGCAGGTCACCTGGGCCAGAACAAGACTTGGGACAGAATTGTCCCTCACTTTCACTGGCCCCACATGTCTGAAGACACCAAGGAGTTTTGTCGCTCCTGTGTAACCTGCCAGGCCAGTGGCAAGGCAGGTGGCACTACAAAGGCCCCCCTAATACCACTACCTGTGGTGGGGGTTCCCTTTGAAAGGGTGGGGATTGACATTGTTGGTCCCATGGATCCCCAAACAGCATCTGGGCACAGGTTTATCCTGGTGGTGGTGGATCATGCCACCAGGTACCCAGAGGCTATTCCCCTTAGGACCACTACAGCACCTGTAGTGGCAAGAGCCCTCCTGGGAATTTTCTCAAGAGTGGGCTTCCCTAAGGAGGTTGTATCAGACAGGGGTGCAAACTTTATGTCTGGATACTTGAAAGCAATGTGGAAGGAGTGTGGAGTGACTTACAAGTTCACCACACCATATCACCCACAATGCAATGGTTTAGTTGAGAGATTCAACAAAACCTTGAAGGGCATGATTAAAGGGCTCCCAGAGAAGCTTAGGCGAAGATGGGACATACTCTTGCCCTGCCTTTTATTTGCATACAGGGAGGTGCCTCAAAAGAGGGTTGGCTACAGCCCTTTTGAACTTTTGTTTGGTCACCCTGTCATGGGTCCATTGTGCCTGGTGAAGGAAGGATGGGAGTTACCTCTCAAGCCCCCAAAGCAGGACATAGTGGACTATGTACTTGGTCTCCGCTCCAGGATGGCTGAGTACATGAAAAAGGCAACTAAAAACCTTGAGGCTAGCCAGGAACTCCAAAAAGCCTGGCATGACCAAAAGGCTGTACTGACTGTCTACCAGCCAGGACAGAAGGTGTGGGTGTTGGAGCCAGTGGCCCCAGCAGCACTCCAAGACAAATGGAGTGGACCCCATACCATTGTTGAACAGAAGGGTGAGGTGACCTATTTAGTAGACCTAGGAACACCCAGGAGTCCCCACAGGGTTCTCCATGTCAATAGATTGAAACCATATGTGGACAGGGCAGACATGGGCTTGCTCATGGCTACTGATGAGGGACATGAGGAAGAGAGTGACCCACTCCCTGACCTTCTCTCACAGAACCCTGATGATGGGTCAGTGGATGGTGTAGCCTTGGCAGGCAGCCTCACTGCCCAGCAGCAAACTGATTGCAGACAGGTGATCAATCAGTTCAGGCATATATTCTCTCTGACTCCAAGTCAGACCACCTGGTGCACTCATGAAGTGGACACTGGGGAAAGTCTGCATATTAAACATAAGATTTATAGGCAACCTGACCATGTCAGGGACTGCATCAGGACAGAAGTCCAGAAGATGTTGGATTTGGGAGTTATTGAACCCTCAGATAGCCCTTGGGCTAGTCCAGTGGTCCTTGAGCCAAAACCTCACACCAGTGGTGGGAAAAGAGAGATGAGGTTTTGTGTGGACTACAGGGGTCTCAATGCAGTCACTAGGACTGATGCCCATCCAATACCCAGGGCAGATGAGCTAATAGACACTTTGGCCTCAGCCAAGTATCTAAGCACATTTGACCTAACAGCTGGCTACTGGCAGATCAGACTAGCTGATGATGCAAAGCCAAAAACAGCATTCTTACCCCCTAGTGGGCATTATCAATTTGTGGTAATGCCCTTTGGTTTGAAGACTGCACCTGCCACTTTTCAGAGGTTGGTGAATACAGTCCTTACAGGTCTGGAAGCCTATAGTGCAGCATATCTAGATGATATTGCTGTCTTTAGCTCCACCTGGGAGGATCACCTGGTCCACCTCAGAAATGTTTTGCAGGCCCTGCAGAAAGCAGGCCTCACTATCAAGGCCACCAAGTGCCAGATAGGGCAGAGTCAGGTTGTGTACCTGGGCCACCTTGTGGGTGGAGGCCAGGTTCAACCCTTGCAGAGCAAGATCCAGACCATCATGGACCGGACTGCTCCAATTACCCAGACTCAGGTGAGAGCCTTTTTAGGCCTGACTGGGTACTATAGGAGATTTGTCAAGGGGTATGGATCAATAGTGACACCCCTGAATGACTTAACTTCCAAGAAAATGCCCAAAAGGTTCAGTGGACAGTTAGCTGTCAAAAGGCATTTGATGACCTGAAGCAGGCCATGTGCACTGCTCCCATTCTACAGAGTCCTGATTACTCCAAGAAGTTCATTGTCCAAACAGATGCATCTGAATTGGGGGTAGGGGCTGTTCTGTCACAATTGAATGATGAAGGTCAGGATCAGCCAGTAGCTTTCATAAGCAGAAGGCTGACCCCTAGAGAGAAACGTTGGTCAGCCATAGAGAGGGAGGCATTTGCTGTGGTCTGGGCTCTGAAGAAGCTGAGGCCATACTTGTTTGGCACTCACTTCCTTGTTCAAACAGACCACAAGCCCCTCTTATGGCTAAAACAGATGAAGGGTGAAAACCCCAAACTTTTGAGGTGGTCCATTTCCCTACAGGGGATGGACTATACAGTGGAACATAGACCTGGGAGTAACCATGCCAATGCAGATGGACTCTCCAGATATTTCCACTTAGAACATGAAGACTCAACTGGTCAAGGTTAGTTTAATGTCCCTACGTTTGGGGGGGGGGTTGTGTAGGAGAGTAGGACCTGCCTCTTATGGTTACCCCCACTTTTTTGCTGATGCTTCACTGTATTTTTGACTTTAGTCTGGCTGGGGCCCTGCTATTCAGGTCCCCAGCCTAGCTGCTTCCTCTCTAAATGGATTCCAAGTACCTTAGGTACTTCTCTGATTGGATTCTGGGGTGCCCTTATAAGTCCCTAGTATATGGTATACTATGTACCCAGGGCATAGGTACCCCAGGGGCCTACCAGGGGCTGAAGCATGTATTGTGCCACCCCTGGAAGGCCCTCCAAAATGACACCACAGGTCTGCTACTGCAGCCTGGGTAAGGTGGTGCATGCACCCCTTACAGTGGTATAGGCTACCTATATCACTACATATACACACACATATAAACCTATAAGTCACTCCTATGGCAGGCCTTATCAATCCTGAAGGCAGAGTGCTTGGTTCTTATGTGAGAGGGTGCCCCTGCATGAGCAGAGCCCCTCTGCAGCGTTCGGAGACCCTTCTCTGATGCTGTTTGTAGTGCAGCCTGACCATATACTCTTAAGTGCATTATAACCTCGCGTTAAATGCTAACTTTGGGATGGCTGCACGGAAACATGTCGTGTTTGGTGTCAAACATCTTGGAATACTACCCCCCCGCCAGTTCTGGCGGCGGGGGTAGCATTCCACCCTTCTAGAGGGAGAGACATGTACCAACCGGCATACCCAGTATTAACTTTACAGAGCCCTAGCATCACAAAATGGATGCTGCAGCCACAGACACGGGTCTGGCCTCCTGCTGCTGACCGAAACTCCAGCAGGGGAGGCCTGGACAATAGGTTTCCTGTTGCAGGGAGGTGTAACCACCTCCCAGACAGGCTGATGTGTATTGGGGCTGGGTGGGTGCACTCTCAAAGTGCTTTGAAGTCCAGCACTGGGGGCACATTTGGTGTCCCTGTGCATACCCCAGTTCAAACCGGCTCAGGGACTTCCAGCCCCTGCTCTGGCGCGAAACTGGACAAAGGGAATGGGTGTAACCACCCCTCTTCCCTGACCCTCCCATAGGTGGGTCCCCAGAGAATGTCCAACCCCCTAACTTAGTAGAAGTATGGGACCCCAGTCCTTAGGACTTTAGATTTACCTGGACGAAACTCTGATACAGAATCCTGGACCTTCGACGCTCTACTTTAAGATTAGAGGACGGAAGAATCTCCCTTGGGGTCAAGGAGTGACTCCCCTGCTTGGCAGGCACCTAAGAAGCAATTGTCCGGTCTGCATCACTGAAGCTCCCGCCGGACGCCGAAGTCTTTGCACCACCAGAGGTGGATTTCCAGACTTTCCCGAGGCTACCCTGAGTCCCCAGTGAAGCTGAGGCCCGTGGCTATCGTGGGTAACGTGGAACCGTGACCCCTGGGCACCGAGAACTTTTGCAAGTGTATCCTCTTCCTGGTCTCCCACGAAGTTGTGCTTTGGGCTCCTAGTAGCCCTCGCCTCCCGCACCGACTGCACCGAAGATCACTGGCCCCCACTCCACGAGTGTCCCGTAAGCCAGCTCCAAGTGCGTCCACTCAAGGCTCCTTCGCGGTCGCTAGTCCGCTGGCTAGTGGGCCCTCCTGAAGGCAACTCTTCTTCTGCTTGGGCTTTCCTGGTTGCTCCAGATGTGCCCTGACTTACCCTCGCTGGGTGAGTCCCCCAGACCTTGCGCGTCTGCATCACCGTCCTTTCTTCATTTCCATGAGACTTGCTGTTGCCAAGGCTTGTTGGGTCCAATCCGGTCGCCGACACCTCAGCAAGCGACAGACGTCGTGGCACAGCTCGAATCCAGCTCCTGGTCATCGTCGACGCCTCCTGGACCTCGTGGCTGAAGAGTCAAGACGACCGTCAACCTACCTGAAGCACCCGACACCGGTGGGCATCGGCTCATCGCCTCCCTGGTCACTGGCTAGTGACCCAGACTCTGTCCCCTCTGCTTTCAGGTTCTTCAAATCTTCGATCCACCCTTGGATCCACCCGAATACTTTCGACTTGGTCGCCAGCAGCACTTTGCAGCAGATCGCCATTGAAAACGACGACGAAACCCGACCCCGAAAGACACCTATGCACCCGGCTTCCCTGGGTGAGGTAACTCGAGTACTCCGGTGCTCCCGTGGGTATAGACTCTAGAACAACCTAGGTCTAAAGGGGTTTGCTCCAAGTCCTCCTCTAAGTGTCCTTTTTCTTCAAAACTCCAACCGCGACATTCCCCATAGAAGTCAACGGCGGCTCGTGGCTGTGTTCTCACACTGCACGCGTCCCCCGTGGGTTCCCTGTGTCACTACCTTGGGTGGTTCCTTGAGGGCCAAGCACTTCTACAGGCTCTAGGCCCTGTGTCTAGCTCAGTCGTGGTTCTTATACCACTTTATTGGTATATGGTTTGGTACGCCCCTAGGGCTCAAACGTGTATTTGTGCTATTACTGTTGATTACTGACTTGTAACGTATGTGCTTCGAACTCTAGCCTCATAAAGAGACTAGAGGGGTGTTTTTAAGACTAAATACATATATTTTATATATATACCTGGTGTGGTCCTCTTTCATTTGGTCACTCAAGGGATTATAGACTGGTAAAACAAGCTGCTTTACATTCCTTCAAGACTTAGCCTGAAGGCTGCTCTCCATAGCTACCACTAGGATAGCTTTCAATAAAGGTTGTCTTTAACCTATCTCCAATTTGGGGTTGTTTGGACTGGTGCAAGGTGCCCACTATAATTAGTGGACAGCATATACCAGGCCAACTTCTCACAAAGAAGTATTGTATGGTGTACTTCAATAAGTATGATTCGTAAAAATGTATTTGGACCTCATATATACTGTACATACACTGTCTATATGCCATGCACTATCAGGGCAGAAGACAAGCAATAATAAAAGCAAAACTTTCCATAAACACCGGTAAAACACATTTTCTGTTGTTTTTAATGGCGCAAAAATGTGTAACCACTGATAACCACTATTTTTTTAAGGTATTGAAAACACTGGGAAAAAACCCACCAGAATTTACCAAAAATAGAAACTGAAAACAGGAAAGCCTATATATGATGTACGTCTTATGATTGACCCTCCCAGTTGACACTGAAATAGCATGTTTTTTCTAGTAGCCGGAGTTACAGGCAAGTGTTTTCTTTATTTTAGGGAACGAACAGAAGAGAGAGTGAGTATCGATCACATCGATGCAGACCATGGTCAGAGATGCAGTTGCCACAGTTGACAGAGTTGATTGTTTGAATTTCGGACACTGTGAACTTGAATGGCAGTTGAAGTTGAAACATTTATTCCTCGTTGAAAGGGTTCACAATGGACTTCTGGACATATATTTTGTGAGGAAGAAGAAAGAAAAAGGAGGGATCATGCTGTTTCTCTTGATAGTGGAACTAAAGGCTGCCTGATTGGTGGATGGGCCATGACAGGGGCTGAAAGTGTTCTAGGGAAATTAGTTTGTTTAATTGTAATGTGTTGAGGCTGAAAAGTCTTCTACATAGTAATAGATGTGCATCCCTGACCTGAGTGCCCAAATGTTATGATGTCTGGATCCCCAATGCTGATTTTTGTTGTCATAGGCAAACACGGATCATGCATGCTTGCCATGACATAGGCCTGTCTCACGAATTGCGGTCTTGTTGGACTAGGAGGGGTGCCCAAAACACTAACCTTATACGGGTGGAAATCTACTGCCTTCACCAGGAGTTAAGTAGCATGAGCGCAGCGGTGGCAGCATACTGTGTATAAGCCTGGGAGGCGGCGGAGTTTCTTTAGATAAATGCCGTTCGCAGTGATTTTCAGTGCCAGGCCCTTATCAGCACTATGCAATCGTCGCGAACGGCACCATGCACAGGGAAAGAGGGCACTGCTTCCTTTCTGCCGCTCGAGTAGATTTTCACTCGAGCAGCAGCTTTCTCAATGCGAACGGACGGTTTTTCAATGCGAGCGGCCGCGATCATACGCCACCACTCGCAATGAGAAATCTGACCACCCTCGTTGAGAAATTTTGCCGGGAGGTTGATTTTCCAAGCTCGCGCTCGCCAACTTGATGTTGACGATCGCGAATGAGGAAAAATCGTGCCGGGAGGTGGATTTTCCTCGCTCGCGCTCGTCAACTTGACGTTGATGAATGCGAGCGAGGGAAAAAACTCTGCGAGCTCTGCGTAACGCGGAGTGCGGAAAACTCCGCAAACTCCGCGAGCGGTGCAGTACTGAGCAGTGCATGCATGGTGTATGCATGTGCTGGATGTACATGGGCCTATTAGTGGTACAGTACCTGAAGAATGTTGTATTGTGCAGTGCATGCAAGCTAAATGCATGTGCTGGGTGTATGCGTGCCAGTGAGTGATATACTACATGAAGGATGTAGTGGGTGCACGTTAAATTCATATTCTGGATGAATGTGTACATATAAATGGTACAATACATAAAGAAAACAGTGGTGGGCACTGCATGCATGTTAAATGCAAGTGCTGGATGTATGTGTGCCTCTGAATGGTACAGTACATGGAGGATTCAGTACTGTGCAATGTGTGTATGCTGTATATATGCACTAAATGCATGTGTGCCTGGGAATGGTACAATACATGGAAAGCCCTGGGTTCCATTTTGAGAGACCCAGGGCTGCATGGCAAAACATGGAGAGGCGGTAGAGAGATTCCCCCAAGACAGATTTGTGTAATAACGCATTCCTGTAAGCTGGGTGGTACACACACTGGGGAGGAGAGGATCAAGCCCCCCGCTACACTTCAAAGGGTGATGTTTGTTTCAGTGAGATGTCACACGGAAGGGGCCTGGACACATCTCAGGTAGGAGATGGGGCTGATAAGAGAATCATAAATAGTAGGGCTGGGGGGCCTGGTCTAACCTTTAGATACAAATATCACTATCACTGTGGCTGACATCCAGGTGTGAACTCTAATCACTCCTATGGACTGCGTTGTGGGATATCAGCCTTGAAGACACTCCTGTTGTGACAGACTGCTTTTTAAGATGAAGGAACAGAGGGGTGGACACTTCAAAAGAAGCACAACCCTGACATAAAACTTCAAAGATTCAAACCCTAAATCACATTTGGTGTCTGGAAATGGCTTATAAGAAGAGAAGTTTGAGACCCCAAAAATGGTAATCTGCCAAGCAGCCAAATGGGCTGTGTGTGCCCCGTATGCCAGGAGAGGGCTGCCTTGAAGTTACCCGTGGTTTGTGCTGCACCAATCAGGCTGGAGCCCGTGCGTGGAAGTGATGCGGTGACCCTGTATGCCAGGAGGGGCCACCGGAGAAAGGAAAGGAGCCATGAGGAAAGGAGCTGTAGTCCTGTGCTGTAGTGAAGCACAAACCTTTATGTCAGGAGGGGCCGCCATGAAGAGTACCATGATGCTGATCATGCCGAAGCCTGTGACTGTGAGTTCCGGTGACCCCGTATGTCAGAATCGGTCACTGCGAACACCAAGGACTGTGACTTGCCCCACCCAGCCGTGGGAGAACCATTACCCAGGCAAGGGATCGAGGACAGGATCGTTGTAACTACTCCCGATTGGGAGTCGAACAAACATTTAATGTAGGGGGAGGTGCACAAAGCCTCTGGTCACTTCAGGAACGTGACATCGAGTGAGAGACTCCGCACCTGCTAAACCACAAGAGTTGTGTGCAGCTGGCTTACCTGAACTTGGCTGGAGCAGCTACGAGCCCCCGCAGACAGGGCGCACTGAGGAACTCTGACTGCTTCACATCTGCTAGTGCTGGTAAGATTGTTTTTGGGTCTGTCGGCCCCAGGGGAACGTGCTGCTAGTAGTGCTGCAGCACTAGAACACTGTTGACATTAACTGAGTGTCAAGTGGTCTCTTGAGACTCAAGCTGCTAGTAAGACATACCCTAGATGTTACCAATAGTGAACTATCGCTAACGCAAGGAGAGAGTGGGACAGAGAATCGCCAAAGAAACACTGGAGATCTGAACTAGTTTTCCTTTGTGTGGGGTAGTTCACCCCAACCCCTGCCAGGGAGCCTTGGACTGCTCGGACCTCGCTTACCCTGAGAGTCAAGTGCAGAAGGGGTGCTTGACCCAGTTACTCAAGATCCATATTAAGTCTCGCCCAGAGACATCAGGAGTAAAATGGCTCAACTTCCATGGTTAGGTTCAGTAGCCCCTGTGCACCCAGTGGCAATCTGAAAGGGGTTCTGACATATTTTCATTGGCTGCTCTGTTTTGGGTGGGAAAGAACGAGAAGCGAAATCCTCTCCTCACAGTCCTTTATAGAGAAACCTGCCATGTTTCCCAGGTCCTTGCATGATGTGCTGCTCAAGTCTGGGTTTTGTCTTTGTATTCTGAGACTTCTAGTCTTGTTTAGTCCATTATAAAACAAGACTACAGGTCCCTGACTACAAAGGGAAGAAACCTGGAGCAGAGCAGCACATCCCGTATGGACCTGGGAAACTTGCCAGCTATGAATTAGCCCTGCCAAGTGCCACGTATCACCTGAGACACTAAAGCATTTTAGAACACTTGAATGTTGAGAGCTCCATTGAAAACAATGAAGCAGCAGCGGCCTAAATGAACTGATAAAGGCCCACTACTCTCAACATTTCAATGTATTAATAAAAACAGCCTCTGCCTTTTTCTTTCCCCCGCCTTTCCAAAATACGTGGAGTGGGCAGGGGAAAGTGAAAGGCGGATGCTGTGCTGCAGGGCACATCCGGGCCTATCCCCTCCATCCTCCCTAGCTCAGAGTCAATGGAAACTCAGAGGGGTCATTCTGCTCAGCTCCGGTGTCTCCCTGGCTTAGCTGAATGAAAAAAAGCAGTTTAGCCAAGCTGGGGAGATCCAGGGGCTGACTTCAGCCACCTTATACAGCTCTTGCTGTGAATTTTCAACAGCTAAGAGCCGCTGCCCTGAGCGTGTCTGTTAGATGAACAATCACAGCAACAGCTGTGAATCAAGGGTGTTGGAGCTTCGGGGATTTCACTCCCCTGAGCCCCAATGCCTTTGTTTTTATAATTAGGACATTCTGCTCTCTAGGGGCGTAATGTTCTATTAACCTTACAGCCCACCGTAGCTAGGCTATACCGGCCATTATAGGCCTGCTGCCTTGTTCACGGCCTTCGGCTCAGGCTTTTAACACTGGAGCGGGTCTTTAATGACCGTTTCGGCGGGCTGTAAGGCTATATTAGTGCAGTTTACCACATACCAGCGAACAGATGAATATATCATGCGTTTAATACGGTTTAAGCATGAGCAATAAATAACTTTAAGACAGTTCTTGCTCACTCTTTAAGACATGTATACTTATTGGCTATCTACTAAATTCTCTGCAACGCTAACACTGCACAGTATATGTCTGCAGCTAAAGAGTTCTTTGACTTTTCATATCTAAAGTTCTTTTTCAGTACCAGTACATAGGAGCAGACTTATGACTCCCAATCCTGAACATAGAGACAAAAAGCATACATAAAAGAGAACAGTGGACTGAAGACAAATACACTGAAGAAAGGAGAAGGGGGTTGGAGATGCTGGGTCTAAGAACACGAAGAAAGAAGAACACTAAAGAGAGGAGAAAGAGAGGACACTGGGCGAGGAGGGAGAAAGCTAAAGTTTGGGGAGGGGAGGCTGCAAGAGATAATGGAGGAGAGAGGGCGACTTGAAGACTGTGGAGTAAAAGATGATTGAGTTTCAAATTGTAGACATATGGGCGGGAAAGTCGCTAGTAGACAAACACTTTATACAGATTCATCTCTGTACAGTGAAATCGGTTAGCAAATTGCTGGAGTAAGGTTGGGGGCCTGTGAGCGTGGATTGCTTAAATTCTTTTAATTCTATGTTTAGGAGTATAAAAATAGTATTTTCACAATCTTAGGACAACTTAGGCCTTGTTATCCATCTTTACCATGATGTTTCAGTCTAACACGTGATCTGAGCTGCTGTCTATTCTGTGTCATAATAAAGACTTGTTGGCTTTGTTAGTGAGAAAGTAAGATTCCAGTATTCACGTAAGCAGAATGTACTTTCCTAAGGACAAGAAAAACTGTCCCAGACTGTACAACATATTTTGTAACATGTCATGCTCTGAGAACAGATGCAGCGAACTCCCAAACTCCATGAATTTGAATAGTGAGAAAATCTTCAAATATATTCTTTTTGCAACTTTTGCTCTTTGTTTGATTTTTATTGGTTATGAGGAGGGGAACCATGAACGAATGTAGTAGATGTATGAAGCTTTTGTCTAAAATACCATATGGGAGTATAATTTCTCTACGCGAGGAGGAGACTTTTTCCCCATCTGATAAAGGTGAATCTATCCTAGAATTTGACTAGAACTTTACTGAGTTCTTGATTGTACTGTTATTGATTATAATGTTTATTGATTTAGCATTGATGGCCCAGCTTTTGAATTTCTGTACCTAAATTAACTGAGTTAATTCTTAAAACAAAGATAAATGTCTGCTGTCTTTTAACAGAAATGCTTATTCTTGGTTTCTGCACCTTCCACGAACACATTTTTCCATAGACACAGAATGGGTAAAACCCTTTGATACATCTGACCCTAAAGTACTACGAAAGATGGGTCCAGCGGGGAGCACCAAAGACCGGCAGGGACTACCCAGCTTCCAATTCAGTGCCAGCGCACCCAGGAGTGCAACTAATGTATGGGTATGCGCCAGTGGCGGCTGCTGGAATTTGAAAGGGGTGGGGCACCTCTTGTAAGCTTTTAACATGTGGGAGCATTTCACTTTAGCAAATCAGTTTATATCACTATATTGAGAGGCACTTATTAAAACTGTTAGTAAATGCCTCACAATATAATGATATAAACTGATGTACCAAAGTGAAATGCTCCTGCATTTTAAAAGCATTCAAGAGACTAGAGCACTTTTAAATATGTGAGTTCAGGATGCACACCTGCTGTACTCACATATTTAAAAGTGCTCCGTTGTATGCTTTTAACATGCGGGAGAATTTCACTTTAGTACATCAGTTTATATCACTATATTGAGTGGCATTTATTAACAGTTTTAATAAATGCCTCTCAATATATAATGATATAAACTGATGTACTAAAGTAAAACGCCCCCCCCTCCCATGATAAAAGCACACAAAGGCAGCACTTTTAAATTTGTGAGGTCCTGGTGTGTGCTCTGCTGTGCAGCCTGCGGTTTGGTTTTTTTGTTTCAAAAACAGTACTGGCAGGCATGATGGAAGGCCTTCATCCCCCCGGCTCCTCTCCATAGCTGCCAAGGTTTCAGGTTGCTAAGTGTGACATTTTTATAATTTCAGTGTAATTATGAGTGACATTTCAACAACTATGAGTGACATTTTCACGCGGGCAAAATAAAGCAAAGGGAAACATATAAATATCAGAGGCTGTATTATTTCAAAGACTTTTAGCTCACACTAATCAAAATCATTAATAGCTGAGCGGCCGACTGCCCAGCAGGAGTCCAGCGCGCCGCCCACTACCTGCAAGTTGAGTTAGGGTGACCAGACGTCCCGGTTTTCCCCGGACGGTCCCAGTTTTTCGTGAAGTGTCCCGGTGTCCCAACACTTTCCTGCAAACTGAATAAATGTCCCGGTTTTTGGATAGTGGCTGGGATGAGCACAGAAATGTTCCGGTTTTTGAGTAGTGGCCGAGTACACACTGGTATTAAAAAGATGTGTGCATGCTCACTTCTCACTACTGGAGATGTTACGGCGTGACCTCACTTCAGATGAGGTTGTTGTGGAAAGGAAAATCCTTTAAAGAGAGACATTTTCTCTCGAGATTTCCCTTCTCTTTCTACAACGCAGCAAGAATGTCATTATGCCAGCCATCGGGGCAACAGCTTGTCAAAACCGCCAGCATGACCCTACTCACTGGAGTCAGAGGCCACTGCCTGCACCAAGATCCGGCCAGCCACCAGTGTAAACTGTAGTCCTACTTCTATGTTTATGACCTGTCCTGGTTTTTCGTTTTGGGAATCTGGTCACCCTAAGTTGAGTGGCACACCAATCAGTAACTCTAAGTAACGCCAACCCAAAACGAGTTAGTGCGCTAACGCAGAAAATTACTCAGCAGACAGACTGCGTCACTGCACAGTTCTCTGTAACAGGGCCGCAGGCAGCTCATGATGACTGCAGCACACTTTTATTACCATAGCAAGACAGTGCAACTAGGAGAATAGCGGCTCTGTCACTCAGGCGCAGTAACTTACTTCTTTGCGAGGCACCACAGCAACAGGCGGGCCCAGTGGCCGACCGCACTCATGGACTCCGGCAACAACCAACGCCGACTCATGATCCAGGCCTATACACTGGACTGGTGACCGTGTTCTGGGCTGAGGACAAGCACTCCTGCGGTCGCTGCGGTCCTTGTTTTACACTCAGCCTGGCCGCCAGCCGGTGCCAGGTAGGGTCGGGTCAGTCCGGTCGCAGGATCAATTAATACCGCTGCTATGCGAGCAGCTCTTCCATGTTGCCGGCAGCAGGTACTTTAAAAGTCAGCCGCTGGTGTGATCGGGTCCGTCCAGTTGCGGGATCACATACTACCGCGGTGCCATTGCCCACTGCAAACGTCTTAAAATGCTGCCCACTTGCGCCGCGGACGACTCATTCTGACAAACTCGCACTGCCTCGGCATTGGGCAGCCCGGCACTGACTATTGATGTCAGTCTCAGTGAATGTAATGCGCCGCGTGGTATCAGGTGTACTGGTTACATTGTAGCAGAGTACTAGCAGCTAGTAGAGCTGCGAGCGGATGCAGCGCGCTCTACGCATTGCCACTGCAGCTTTCTGCATTATAGCAGTGCTCCGGCTTCACAGCGGAGACTCTGTAATGCGTGATATTACATTTCAGGGCGGTGATGCGGACCACCACACTGAAATGTGTTATCATAATGCCTGATGGCTGCGTGGTACTTGGCAGGGCTTCAAATCCTGCTCTGGAACACACACGGCGGACCACAACAGCGTGTGCTGCTACTGTTCCAGTCCAGGATAGGAGGCCTGAGAATACCGAGCGTGCCCTCTTGGCCTCCAATGTAAATTCTTGCTATAAATAGATACTCTGCGCATGCTAAAGCATATGCAGTGTATCTGTTTACAGTATGCATGTGGGCGAGATCACAGAGTCTCATGACTGTGTGACCTCGAGTCACATGCCTGCAATCCTTCACAGGCCGCAAGCAACACCCTTTCCAAAAACGTCACAGGTGACGAGTTGGGAAAGGGTGTTGGTTGCAGCCTGTGAAAGTGTTTGACAGGTAGACCCGGAAATAAAAAGAAATGACATGGATGGTAATTGCTCTTTGCAATTACTATCCACATAACTGGAAAAACAACGTGGGCGGCGCCCTCTAGTGGCAGCGGCTACTGGTTTTCACATTGACAGGGTGAATGATCAAGAGAGTGGAGATAAGTGGGGAAGAAAAACACTAAAGGAAGATGAACCAAGGCCTAACAATGGAATAATAAAGAAAGGAGGTGCTTAAAACTTTGAATGGAGGACTAAAATAACAAGACACCAGACAGAAAAATAACTTGAGAGAGATGGCGAGACAGCGAGAAGGAGAAAAAGCATGGGTGTCAATTCACCAAAATGCCAGAGGTAGCAGAAGTGACATCACAAGACTTACATTTGACCCAATGACCTTACAGGAAGTGTCATCATATGATCTGACACTGAATCCTCCAAGGAAATAATGTCACATGACCTTAATGAAACGCGACCAGCGCCAGCCATGCTGTCCAAATATCCCCAGGTATTGTGTTATCGCCAAGTCTATTAAAAAGCTTTGACACCAGCAAAAATGGTGGCTGCCGATTTATACCGGATAAAGTCAAAGGTCCCCTCTCATGCCATAAATGCAGAACAGGGTTCATATTCACAGACACCTGCCCCAAATACATGGATACTAAAGTGTTAACATCTAGCAGCTCGCCACTTAAAGTGGGGCTGAATAATACACGGTCACTCTGTAAACACTCTCAAGATATCAGACAGTTGATTATCGACCTACAGCTCGATTTCCTTTTCATCACTGAATCCTGGCTTAAGGAATGGTGTAACCCGGACATTGCTGTAGCACTCCACCCCAATTATACCATTTGTAGGAAAGACAGAGACGAAACAAGAGGAGGGGGGCTGGCCATCATTTTTCGCGACTCCCTACAATGTACGAATTTTGACCTCCACTCCTTGAAGGGAGCGGAAAGCCTAGGCTTCTGCTTCAAACTCAATGCCTTCTTCTCCTTTACAGGAGGCTTAATCTATCGTCCTCCTGGCCCCAGCTTTGATTTTTTAGAATCACTGGGAGACACTCTAAGCCACCTTATCCTCAGGTACGCTAATTTCACTCTCTTAGGAGACTTTAATCTCCATCTAGAATGTAGAAATGAGCCAGGAGTGGATAATTTTCTCAAAATCGTAGAATCACTTGGAATGCACCAACTGGTCGTAACTCCTACTCACCAGGCAGGCCACACACTAGATGGAGTCAGTTCTAACTCCACCTCGCTAATGGTTGACACCCCCATCTCTCAAATATGTTCAGATCACAAATGTATCCCCCTCAGTATTATGATGCCAGTTGCTAACTATCCCCTGAAGCAAATACCCTTATCACAGCCTAGGCGCAAATGGGCTAAATTGGTTACCAATCCAAAGTTGCCTACCCTTGCTTATGCATCCATACCCACCCTAACTGGAGACACTTTGGAAGATACGCAACTTTTCCATAAGTGGATGAAATCAATAAGTGATGAATTAGCTCCACTGGAACAATTTAAAAAGAAGCGTAAAGCCAAAACCCACCAAGCCCCCTGGTACACGCCCACTCTAGCCCAACTACATCTCCAGTGTAAACAACTGGAACACAAGTGGAGAAGAGCATATGACCCAGTAGATCAAAAGTCTTTTAAATTAATCAGAAAACAATACCACATATACATTAAATTAGCTAAAAAAGAGTACTACTCGAACAAACTTTTTGAGGCACACCACGATTAGAAAACCATTTTATCGATCATAAAGTCTTTAACAGACCCAAAAACATTGAGCAGAGAAATCCCCATCACAGACCTTATGCGACCAGATTGCGGGCTTCTTTAAAGAAAAAATCCATAATATACAAAAGGAATTTACTATAATCCCTACGCAGAATCTGGATTTAGAGCCTGACCCTGCTCACATTGATCCTATATTCCAGGCCTTTGGAATATCTTCACTTGAGCAGACACGTGAAGCAATAACTGCCTGCAAATCGGGCTCCCCTCTTGATGCCTGCCCACCTTTGGTCTTTCACCAAATCATAGACATCGTCAACCCTGTGTTCAACCAGATAGTCAACTCTTTGTTAAGCACAGGCACAGTCCCAGATGAATGGAAACTGGCCATAGTTAAACCTCTGGAAAAATAACTGAATATTGATTCATTAACTCTCTTAAACCTCCAACCAATATCGTTACTACCCATATTGGGTAAAATCACAGAAAGACTGGTCCACAGAGAATTATCCAACTTCCTCGAAACCAATAAGATCCTACATCCCCGTCAATCAGGTTTCTGCCCTAAGCACTCAACGGAATCCGAGCTATTGGAAATAGTTGACACCCTAAAATCTACTTTAGATAAAGGCAGGAAGGAGGTTCTGATTTTACTCGATCTGTCAGCCGCCTTTGACACCATTTCACATGACATCCTCCTCACACGGTTAAAGAATAGCGGCATCTCAAATACAGCATTGGCTTGGATTAGATCCTTCCTTACTAACCGTAGGCAAGCAGTGGCCCTAGGAACGTTTCTTTCATCCGAACATCCCATTACATCTGGCGTCCCACAGGGCTCCTCCCTCAGCCCTTTGTTATTTAACAGATACATGGCCCCTCTCATCTCCTTGATTTCCTCTTTTGATATCGAAGTAACATCATACGCTGATGACACACAATTGATCTTAACCCTGGACAAAGATTCCACCACGGCAGAACTTAATTTTAAATTATGCCTAACAGAGGTCATACAGTGGATGAAGCTTAATCACCTTAGGTGTAATACAGATAAAATGGAAATCCTACTGATAGGAAAGGACAATCCCTTCGAGCCGAGTGTATGGTAACCGGAAGACGCACCAGTACCCCCCAAATATGGTTGAAGTAGCAAAAAACCTGGGAGTGAAATTCGATACTTCACTCTCCGACCACATGCCCTGACAGTGGCAGGGACATGCTTCAATATAATCAAAACACTTTAAAAATTCTTTGATTTTATTCCACTTCCTGCGTGGAAGACTGTTGCGGTGGCACTTATCCCGTCACGACTAGACTACTGCAACAGCTTACTCGCAGGAGCAAATAAACAAGCACTCAAGAGATTACAAGTGGTACAGCAAGTGGCTGCTCGTCTAGTGCTAAAACTACCACGTAGATCTTCCGCCTCAGCTGCCCTAAAAACCCTTCATTGGCTACTCTTGCATAAGAGAATCCTATTTAAGGTACTTTTAATCACTTTCAGAGCATCCAGGAATCTAGGACCTACATATCTTTCGGCCAGTTTCACTCCCTATACAACTGCCAGGACTCTTAGATCCTCATCTGCAAACTTTCTTAAGCCCCCTGCTTTCGGTGCGAAACCAAAGGAGGAAAAACTATAGCTGCATTAGCAACCAAAGCCTGGAATCTTATGCCCATGCACTTAAGGCTGTTCAAATCAGAAACTCAGTTCAGAAAGGCCTTGAAGACCTGGATCTTTGGATCCTCAGATGAACTTTGCTCATCGCTCATATAGGGGCCGTTCTTGTCCACCTAACTCTCTACCGTATAGCGCCAGGATGCTCCTTTCGGAGTGACAGTAGCGCTCTATAAATGCCTGTTCAAGTTCAAGTTAATCTCGATGATATCAGAATACCTGATACTGCTGAAATTAAGACACTCACGTGCAGATTTATAAAATAACACAAGTTACTACCATAGAAAAATGTACTTTTTATGTACCACTTACATTATAAATAGGGTACTGGCATGACAGGAACATTACACATTTCTACTTTTTATTGCACAAAAAATTATGTGTTTTTTAGAAGAGGAAAATATAGTGCCATTAAAACACAAAATAACATTGGGAAGACAAATTTATACCTCAAAGTCCTGATTTATTGATTTCCTTAGAATGTACCTTAAGCATAAAATGTATTGGAAAGGTAGAGAAAGAAACGCAAAAAGATTTTTAAAAAACATTATTGGTTTTATCCCTTTGTATTTCTGTAAGTCGGCCAATGTGAACAATGCTATTTACATAAATTGATCCCGAGCATTGTTAATGCATTTTGGTGAGCATCACTTGTTAGCCATTTTGATTCACTACAGCACATGTAAACACATAATTTTTTAGATATTCACAATAATAAAAATCCTCAACATTTTGTTTAAAATATATATTTTTTTATTACATTTTTTAAAATTGTATTCAGTAGGGTACACGCTGCACTGCTGTTTTAAGGAGAATGCATCAGTTCACAGCCAGAGCTGCAGAAAGTAAACCGTGCACTTAACAGTACCTTTTGTCTTCAGTTCTGTTCTTGGCATTTCCTTTGCCGCATCTGAGACCAGGGATCGCTATGGCAGTGCCAGGGGTCACAAGGGGCCAGCCAGGTGTCACAGCTGCGACCCCTGGGAGCCCCTAAATGATGTCCATGAGAGAAAGATGTGAGGAGAGAGACACACTGGACAAATAAGAAGAATATTAAACTGGAGAGAGGAGGAAGAAAGAGAGATGTTGCACAGAAGAAAGAGGAAGAGGGCAAGGCTGAAGAGATGGTGGGAAAATGAGAAAGAGTGGGGGAGAGGCAGAGAATTAAGAAACCCTGGGAAGAGGATGAGGAGGAGAGCGAGACTAAAGATAGACAAGCATTTGCAATGCAATCAGTCTCGCTTTTGGGACCTTATAAGTATTTAGCCATGCAGCACATTATCGCACATTACTGCAATGTAGCCTCACTCACATATCAGGAATTTAAATTCTAGTAAATATTCAGACTTAATATTTTCAGAATGTTTCCAGCTCTACTGTTATACCAATGCTGATTTAAAGATTTATATTAAGTACATACGCCTACACAGTTTCACTTAAGCATTAGCTATGAAAGATATGCCGTTGCATAAAAAAAGAGATTGGTAACAAAATAAAGTAGGGTATATGTTGATGTATTGCAGTACAACAGCACGCGCCTGCCCATGCCCATTCCACCTTTAAAGAAAAGCCACTAGTAACAATCTACCCTTCAAACCTTTCCATCCAGTTACCATGATATGATTTATGTGGCTCAAGGATCTGCAGGGGCTGATGATTCAATGGTGATGCCATGTGACACGATTCACAGGTCCCTAATGCTCGCTGTGGGCAGTGCAAATGTGAAGCTGCATATCTGACCGCAAGGCTGCACATCATCATACATATTCCCTCATCTGAAAAATACAGTCTGCACTATAAAACGTTGCACACTGATCCCTGCCAAGTGAAACAGAAATATTTTTACTGTGTGAGATGGTGCGTACTTGTGCATCAGGAGCAGCCTGCAATTATGGCACAGTACACTTCGAAGAGCTCCTTTGCTAGTGTTTCGTATAGTGACAGATTTGGAAGCGCTATCAGAGATGCTCCGTTGCCAAAGACAGTCTGTTTCATAGCTGGGAACACCACACACAGTAAAACATAATTATTTTAATACAACTTCAGACAAGACTTGTGGAGTGTGGGCAAGGATCTCCAACTCAGCACACTGTTTGAATGATGCACGTATTTATGGAATCAGGGCACAAATATCTTGAACAGAATTTTCTTTGCACATAATCCAGCCTGCTGTGTAGCGGTCACAGATAGAGGCAAAGAGATTACGACCTTCTCTCTCTTTGTGTACCTATGGCTTGGGAAGGTGTCTGCAAATGGTGCGGCATATGAAAGAAGAGACGATCGCGGAGACCTGGGAACGGAGAACGGGCCAGGTAAAGCAGAGATGAACAGGGCAATGACAAGGAGGAAGGAGAAGGCCAAGGAGGAAAGCATGGGATGGGGGCACCAAAGAGGGTAGCACCAAGTAAGGATTCTAGGTAAGGAAGAGGACTCACCAAGAAGGGAGACCTGGGAAGGGCGACATCAAGTGCAGAAATAGGGAGGGAGAAATGAGAAAATAGGGATATCACTAAGGGAGGCGCATGAATATGGGGGTAGGATGCAGCGAGGCCTTTGGAAGAAAAGGGGTGATTAAGGAGGGAGTGAGGCCTGTGAAGAAAGAAATATAGAGACTTGGACAGAATGCTGTTAAGCATGAGGGACACAAGGGAGTGATGGCACGACTGAGGGGACGATGTAAAGGGATATGTGGCTTGGGTGACCAGGGTGGGTGGGCATGGTCAGGGAATACTCAGGATGGTATGAGAAAGGATTGTATGGATGTGAATACCAAATAGCAAGTGGATAGAAAAGAGGATGATTCGTATGGAACTTGGATAGTAAGGAGTAAAGGGACAGGAGGCGACACTAGACGAAGGAAATATGGGACGACGGTCACCGAGGTAAGACCATGGGACGGAAAATACAGCAGTGACAGCAGGCATGGGAATGAAACTATTGATGTGAGAAACAGATGTTTGGGCGTTGATTAGGGGTGTTAGAGGAATTAGGGAATTAGAGTGTGGGGAGGTTACTGAGATACTAGGGAGACACAGGCGCGAGCTAACAAAAAGTGCATGCAGATGATAATAACTCCGTTGGCTGCTTACCTTCTTCCCGCTGCCAGTGGTGCACGGTGAAGTCGGACCCGCCGTCCGCCTCCTGGAGGGCTCGGCACACCTTGGTCTGGGTATCCAGGTCAACAACTCCATTCGAGTCTTCATGTCCCGAGGGGCGCTAAGAAGGGTGGACAGAGGGGACACCGGCGGTGCCATGAAACCAGACATGCACTGGAGTAGCCTCTCCTCCTCTCCAGGACTCTCCAGTTCGGCCATATGTGCTCGTCGCAGCCCGCCTCCCAACAGTGCACCCCCGAGCAAAAAGGCTGCCCCTGTCAGGACCCAGCAACCTCTACCGGGTCCAGCACCGCCGCTTCTGGGCCCCTCCGCAGTGTAGAGACCCCGGCGGGAAGACACTGGGGGTCGGACGGGCCAGCCTCGGGAGGTGGCTACAGAAAACCAGGGGTCTCCACAGAGGCTCCGGGAATAGAAGGGCGGCAGCGCCCTGGAGGCGCCCACGCGCAGGAGGCACATGACAAAAAAGAGTACAGTCTAACAACCGCATTGCAGCCAAGAACTAAGCAGCTGGACTGAGCGAACCTGCTGCATAAACTGGGAGTTGTCAAAGTGGAAGAAGCGTGGACTGCTGGCTGTGCTACAGTGCGCACCTACTCCGGCGCATGCAGTACTGCACGTCCGGTTCGGCGGTCATCTTAGAATCAGGCAAATCCAACGTTCAGAATCCAAATGAAAGAAATTGAGACATTAAAGTGAACTTCCACCTGACCCAATAACAGCGGTAGTTCAGCGACCACCACGGAAGTGCAGCTGGAACTGTGTACTTTACCCACTAAATATCTTACTGTACATTAGCCTTTGTAATAAACCTAAACCCTAGCGACTACGCAAGTGGCTTTAACAGTATTCTAATATTTCTTTTTCCCGCGAGCACAAAGCCTCTGCTTTTCTGCACTGCCTCAGTAATGACCAAGTGGCGGGCAAGTCCGTTTCAGGCCAACTGTCCGGTCCCGGTCCCGCAGGATGAGAAACGGGGCTCACTCTGACCCATTGCTGTCTTCGCCATGGTGAGCTGTGCGGTGCCGGGAGCTGGAGGAGGCGTGGGGTCCGGGCGCGGCAGTGGAGGCAGAGAGAGAGGTGGTGCGGAAGGAAGGGGCGGTGGCTGTGATGTCAGGCATCGCGCGCATGTCAAATGTAAATGACTGCGCACTACTTTAACAAGCACTTGCAATGCAATAGAACTCGCATTTATGCGAGTCCTATTGCATTTAAAACAAGAGTACAGGGCGGGCAAAAAGGCACGAATGGGAGTGGGGGGAGGGGTGGTGGTGGGCCGAGAAGTCACGGCTTGCGGGAGGGGAGTGGGGGAACCACGGGAACAAAATAGTTTTAAAAGTAATGGGGCCAGTAGCCATGGAAGTATACAAATGACGACATGGCCGTCAGGAGGAGGGACTAACAAGGCTAAAACCAATGGGAAGGCAGCATTTAGCACCTAAGCCAATCAAAAACATGGGCGGAGAGTGGGCGGAGCTTCTATGAAGCTTCCACGCTATAGTGTATACTGCATGCCTCGCAAAGCGAGCAACGCATGCGCGCTGCAACGCTAGGCGAGACCTAAAAAAGGAGAAAGGGAACCATCATAGACCAGAGAAAACAGGATAGTAAAACACAATAGAAAAGCCCCATTGCACAGACTGTCACTTGAGTAGGCGATGGGCTCCGGCAAGAATGGGGTCTTCAGTGATTACTCATCCCAGGTACCGGGCTTTTTCTACTAACTGCCTAGAGCCAGCATGCTTCATAAATAGTTGTCAAACCTGTATGCACAAGTAAGGAGGTGCCCAAATTGTGTGAGTTATATGCAATATTTACATATTTTTGGTTTATTACAACCTATACAGATTTATAATGCAAAACTGGGTGGCCTATAAAATATTCACGCTTGCATATCTAAATTCTCCGTTTGTTAGAAAGGGTCATTCATAGGGTCACACATATGACATGGAGAAGTCATATATGGACACAATGAAAATATGAAATTGCCACTCCTAAGCAAACTAACAACTTGCCAGTTCTGACGACTAAAATTCCAAATTATTGACGAGTCAGCTATATATATATATTTTTTTTTACAAGAAACAGATGTATAAAATTCATAAATGTAAATCTTTAAAAAGATTTAAAAAACATTATTTTATATGTTAAAAAAAGAAACATATCGGAACTGTTACTTTAAATGTTCTTCTATTCAGGTTGTATAAAAAAAACAATGTGCTCAACAAAGTGTCTTCTGATTGGGTGGCTCGAGGGGACACGTCGTCTAAGATTACCGGTCACCAGGTCCAGGAAGGGGCTGGGATTCCTGACGGAAGCAGCTGCGCCACAGCGGAGAGCAGGCCGGCTAGCGAGCTTCATGGCGCACGGTCTGCAACCGGGAGCAGGGGGCGTCAGTGGAAATGACACGGGGGACCTTGAGAATACAGAGACCCTCCTGGCGAGCAGCGATCCAGGTAGGTCTCGGCGTGACCCTGCATCGATCTGCCCGCCCCCTGCACAAAGTATTCATCGGGCGGGGCACAAAGTATACTTCGAATTGAACTCGCTCATTATCAAGGGCAGAGCCTGGTGATGATGCAGGCTTTGAAGTTTGGCGAATAAGTAGTGATTGTGAAATGGCGGTGTGAGAATCTGGATGGTTCCATCACTTTTTTTCGCATCATCCGAGGCGTGATAGTGGAAAAGTCCCATGACCGATGTGAGTCATCTTATCCAGGGGTTGGGTCGTTTCGTCACAGGGGGCCCGTGCCGAACAGAGAAAAAGAATCAAAGCTCAAGCGGCCTTTTTTGTGTCATTGACCGATCTCGTGGGGCTCTCTATGAACACCTGTTCACTGAAGACAGTGTACAGGAGAGGATGTGGCGTGACGGCCAGAGCTGTCGGCTTTGCAACTGTAGAACCAGGTTCGAGTCTTGACGTCGGCTCAAAATCATGTGAATCTGGGCAAATCAATCGCTCAATGCCTAAAAAACAGGAATGTGACATTGTGTATTGTAACTGGTCCTCACTTTCAGCGCTCTGATATCATCTGGTCGCGTTCCCGCTATATAAATTTGGAAAGTAAATAATCACACATATTAGAGTTATATGGATAGTGGGTTTGAATGGGGCCACCGGTGTCCCTCTCGGGCGGCACCCGCTGCACTTGTTCATTGAGGGTACCCGTCACAGTGGTGGTGTGAGCTACTACCTAACCAACATCTATCATTGCAGAGGATGTGCTTGGAAAGGGGGTTGACGGCATTACTTAACCTTTCAGTGTGTCTCTAAATCAATCTTTTGTGCTAATGTAAACCCCATAAGCAGTGAGGTCCTGGAATTTAGATCTGACTGGCGACTTCTGCCTTCTCACCCGCTAGGCCAGAGGTCTTCAAACATTTTTTCTCTGAGGCCCCCCAAAGCAAAATATTTTAAAGCGCCCCCCCCCTCCCTCCTCAAAGGGGGTCGGGGCTAATGAGATCATTTCATGAATACTTTTTCAGTAGCTCATAAGCCACAAAGAATCTGAAACATGCAAAGAGCAAATTCATCAAACAAAACACAGAAACTGACCAACAAATTCTGCTCCCCATAATGGGTGTACGTTGTGTTCACCTTGCACACCAGGCGCCAATGCAACAACACCTGTTGCATTAGTGATGGATATCAGCGGCCCTGAGAAGGACATCTCCTCTGTCTCCTTCACCCGTCTCCCACCAATGCCTGATAATCACTACGGTCTTGAAACAGGCTCTGTAGCTTTTCCTTTTTGGGAGTTCAATTCTGAGCAAACTCGGCCCAAGGGTATTGGAGGGTCCCTTTACACGAGCACCAGTTACATTACACAGGGTCAGAATTTTTGTTTTTAGGCACATGGATATGGTGATTTGCCACGGGACGGTCAGTTAACATCAGGAGCCAGTATAGGCTTGAACTAATGGAGCCACGCGTAGCTCCACAAAGGCTTGTTGTTTTTGCGAGGTAATGTGAGAATGTCTATAGACAAAACTATTGCCAACGTGCACTCGGATGGGGATCGACGTTCTGCCAATGTTATTGCAGTGTGCTTCAACCACCGCGCCGTGTCCGTAGGCGTTAATGTGCTAATTGCTGATAAGTGTGCAGGAGGGAGAACCCTTCTTGCTGGTGGGAGCACTGTTAACAATACCACGAGGTATCAACGAGTTCAAACTGGTATTTGAGAATTAACACTCTTCAAACAAATCTTGAATCCAACTTTTGGATATTTTAATGTTCATTCAATGAATTTATCAAGCATGCATTATCCATCATAATTGACCGTCCAAAAATCAATCACATCTTCATACACCCAATGCAAAATGCATTGGGTGTATGAAGATGTGATTGATTGAATTTTGGACGGTCAATTATGATGGATAATGCATGCTTGATAAATTCATTGAATGAACATTAAAACATCCAAAAGTTGGATTCAAGATTTGTTTGAAGAGTGTTAATTCTCAAATACCAGTTTGAACTCGTTGATACCTCGTGTATTGTTAACAGTGCTCCCACCAGCAAGAAGGGTTCTCCCTCTGCACACTTATCAGCAATGTGAGAATGTCACTAGCTCAGTTCTTGAGTAGTTCTTTTTAACAAACACTCATTAAAATGTTTCTAGGAGTAGTCTGATTACTTATTACTAGAATATGTAGATAAAAATGATGACTTTCATGTTCAGTGTTTTCTGTCACAGGTTTGGACTTTGTAGCACTATATATACACATGCCACTATTCTCCACTGTGCCAACTAGAATTCAGTTTTGTGATTTTTCTGGCAGGACCACTGACATTTTGCAATCTGTGGAA
Organism: Calotriton arnoldi; assembly: GCA_963921515.1. Classification (NCBI taxonomy): domain Eukaryota; kingdom Metazoa; phylum Chordata; class Amphibia; order Caudata; family Salamandridae; genus Calotriton; species Calotriton arnoldi. The sequence goes on from CAWUFW010006652.1 coordinate 955,283, forward strand.
TTTCCCACATAATTATGCATTTGCCACTTAATCACTCATCTGCTGCATAATCTATACATTTAATTTTAAAAAATGTTTCTAGCTCAAACAGATGAAAAAGTATAAAAAATGTATCAACATGTTGCCACGCAGTGGACAGCCCTTCACAAAAGGCGATTAGTCATCTTTCAGTTGCTGATTGGTGTATTTTGGTGGTAATCTGGTACTAATTAAATGAAATCTTTGCCCAGACAGTATTTACACGTGTACAAATGGAAACACAATGAAATACTATCATAAAATGTGCCACATTAATTTGTATTATTTTGCCTTTTCTTGCAACATAATTTATTTAACCCTGCTGCATAACTTTGGTCCTTTCCTGCTGCATAATTCTAGTGGTGCTGCTTTCTGGTCACAAACAGACATCTGCTTTGATTGCATTAGGCAACTGAGGCTTCGTAGTAAAATTGAATAGTTAAACCTTCATTTATTTTCCATTTAACGTGTGCACATTTTTTTTTTTTGTACGCAATTACCTGAAGGTTAGGAAAATAGCAAACCTATTAAAGAATATATTGCTCTTTTCAGCCACATCTTTCACCCTGCCACCCCACACTCGCTGACCCCCACCTCAGGGCATCCAGGATCACAGTTCATACTGTGTTAACGCCCTTCAGCTTCTGTATGTAAATCAAGATGGCCTGGAAACGCACCAAATGAATAAAATCGCGCTCCCAGGCCATCCTCATTGGCAAGTACTTAAAGAGCCATTTGCGCCCTCCCTGGGAAAGCGGCCTCGGCCCTCAAGTGGGCGCATCCCACAGTTTGAAGAACTCTGCTCTAGGCTCTTAACCCATGTTTGCAGGCAAGAAAGACAAAGCCTGGAACTACACTTTATTTTGCTTTCACAACTTTGCACTTTGGCCTAATGACATAGGATAACATCATCTATATATTATTTTTATTCCCCGAACAGTATGTTGCATTCTGGTTCTTCTAGTTTTGCTTTTAAAACTTTCATCCTAGGAGAAAAACTCCAGCATACAAAGTGTTGTGGCTAAATGCAAGAATTGGACAGAGGTATCTTATGACATGGCGCTGCCAGTCAGCAATGTTTTTTAAAAAATTTTACAAAGTCGCCTACTCTATTTCAAAAACTGCTTGTTTCATACGTAAAACCTAAGGATTCCTTCTCTTTTTTTAAAATCATTGAACTAAGCAAGCATTGTCAGTTTGAATCATTTGTTCTTCTGTGTAGTGTGAAGTTTTATGCCTAGCTTCACAACACAAAGGTGACGTCAGCAGTGCAGCCTTCCCTAACACAATGTATATCACATACAGATGGCAGTATTAGAAGGAAGATCACACAGTTCTCTCACACATAACAAGACAAGTGCAACTTGGGTAACTAACACACTAAAGAGTGAATGAGAGACATTAAAGGACTGTTGTGTGATATGATATGATAAAAACATTAGATATAGCGCACAAATCACTCCTGAAGAAGTATCTTGGCGCTGTACTGCTTAGAGAGGGGGAGATTTCTAAAATAACAAAGTCTTCAGCCCCTTCTTGAGCATGAGCGAAGGCTAAGGGGAAGTTTGTTCCAGTGATAGCGGGCAGGGTAGGAGAACTATCTGCTCCCCTGTTTTGAGGTCCGTATGCGCGGAATAGCCAGAAGTGACTTATCAGAGGACCTAAGGCATCTGGAGGGCAGCTAGGGTTTTAATCGGAGAGACATGTTTGCAGGACGGGATTTGTGAAGTGCCTTATGTGTCGGACAACAAAGTTTAAAGATGAGGTGTTTTCTAATTGGCAGCCAATGAAGCCTCCAAAGTATAGGGGAGGAGGGCAAGCCAGAAGGAAGATTGCAGATTAGCCTAGCAGCAGTGTTCTGGACCACTTGCAACTTGGACAGCAAGGTGTCATTTACTGATGTCAGCAGAGCATTCCCACAGTCCAGGTGGCTGGTGATGAGAGCCTGGACAAGAGTGTTCCTAGCGCTGTCGGAAAGCCATGGAGGGCCTTTTTGAAAAGCTTCATAGTTGCAAAGCAGGCGGCATTAACTTGGTCTTTCATGGAATGCGATTGATCTAACTTCACTCCAAGCTTTTCACTGACTGCTTAGTTGAAGCCTAAAGCATAATCTGTCTTGTCGCTGTTTAATTGGAGATAGTTGCTAGTCATCCAAGCAGCGACTTCCCTCATGCAATCAGTAAATTTGCTTTTCACTTTATCTAGATTGGGGCCACATGAAATAAGGAGTTGGGTGTCGTCAGCGTAAGACATGATCTCCACACCGTAGGCTCTCATGATCTGGGCAAGTGGTGCTAAGTAAATATTAAAGAGGGTTTGGCTCGGGCACGAGCCTCGGGGCACTCCCTCGTTCACTTGCATCAGTCGTGACTTGAAGGAGTCCAGGCAGACTTATTGCGTTTGGTTTGTAAGGAAGACTCCGAGCCAGTGTAGTGCCCTGCCATGCAGCCCAGCCTCGTGAAGCCTGCGGATTAGGATGGAATGGGAGACCGTATCAAATGCTGCTGACGGATCCAGCAGCACCAGCATAATTGTGGTACCTGTATCTAGAGAGAGCCTGATATTATCAACCACAGCCTGCAGCGCAATCTCTGTGCTGTGGACCTCTCTAAAGCCAGATGGCGAACAGTCCGGGATGTGATTTTCCTAAAGAAAGGCAGTGAGTTGTTTAATAATAAGCCTTTCCAGAGATTTTGCAAGTTGAGGTAATGACGAGATAGGTGGATAGTTGAAGAAAACATTCGGATTTGCTGTTAATTGTTTTTTTTTTTTTTTTTTTTTTAAAGCAGCGGAGATGCCAATGCGCTCTTCCATTCCTTAGGCACTTTGGCTGTAGTCAGAGAAAGATTGTATAGATCTTTAACTGTAGGTGCTGGACAGGTTGCTAACCTAGCTGGTATTCTGGGAGGGCAGGGGTCCAGAGGTGAGCCAGACTTGGTGTGGGATAGCATATCCAACACCGAACCTCAGTGCAGAGTGTGAATTTACTCAGGCTACCCGTGTCCGTAGGATGAGGCTGATTTAAGTCTGAATCGTACTGAAGGCAACCAGGCATAGTTGACAGATTCTTTTAAATTGACTTCATTTTATCTTCAAAAAAGTCAGCTAAATTATCACATAAATCCTTGGAGGCCGCAATGGTAGTGATACAGGCACGAGGTTTCACAAAGTTATTTAATGCTTTTATAAAGCTTTTTAGTGGAGTTATCTGCTTTCTCAATTGAGATTGCTAGGAAAGCTTTCCGGGCTGACCTGATCAAATTATGATAAACTCCAAGCCTGGTCCGGTATTCCGCTTGGCCATTAAGAGATTTAGTGGGCGCCATCTGCATTCAAGAAGTTTGCAAATTGATTTCTCGTGGCTCAGGGCATCTGAATACCATTGGGCAGAACTTCTAGAAGAGACAAGGAATGATTTCCTGGGAGGTGCAGTATATGCTCGAGAGATCGTTAAGGAGTCATAACAAATAGACAGTGCTGTGCCCACATCTGCAAAGGAGGAAGGTGAAGAGGGGTTAAAAACCTCTGTGAAATAAAAATAAGATCCAACATATGAACTGCCTTTTGTGTAGGGCCGGACACCATCTGCTTCAGTCCAAGAGATTCCATATCCGCTAAAATTGGGTGACGCAAGGATCATCCGAGTTTTCGCCGTGGTAATTAAAGTCACCCAATACTAGGAACTTCTGAGAGGCCAAGACATAAGGTGCAATAAAGTCAATTAATGCCTGCGAGAAGTCCTTCTTAGCACCTGGAGGGCGATACATAGTGCCCCTTTCCAGGCTTCTGTAGCCGATGGTAACAACTCAAAAATGCAAATCTCAAGCCTCCCGGTACATAGTGTGTCTAAGCTCAACCTTAAGGGAGTTGTGAAAGGCGATGGCAATGCCCCCCTGGGTGTTCTGTCTTATCAGATCTGTTCAGGGATTATTGCTCAGGAATGGCTGGTGAGATGCAGGGGACAGTAGAAGCACAGAGCCAGGTTTCCGTGAAGAAGCAAATCCCGGGTTTGGATGTGAGATTAGGTCCCACAGTTCTATGGCATGCTTAGCCATAGATTTAATGTTGCAGTACAGACCATGTATTTTCTTAGGATTGTCGAAAAAGGTGGGGGAACCAACTTAGATGGTCTGATTGGAAGACATGCCAGGCAGGCTAAAGGGAGAATTTGTCAGAGGGGGTCTTTCCTCAAATCTTGGCATACCAGAAGGAGCTAAGCAGGAGGATCTACAGTGCCTGCATGAGACGGGACCCTCAAGGAATGGAAAACTTTGGTTGCAGCTCAAGGGAGAGGCAGGGGAGTGGAGAGTCAGGAAGTTTGGTGTTGGCTGTCCGAATTGGTAATAGTTCTGAGGAGGTAAATTTCATTGCCATATTTAAATGCAGATAGCCCTAAGACTAGAGGGTTAGAGAAAAAAACAGGCAGGGGTCCTGGAGTCTGGCATTGCCAGGCGTGGATGGGCGCAGACTGACTGCCTTTGGCGTGCCTTTAAGTGTCTGTGTGTGTGCTGGGTAGGTGAGAAACTAGACCGCCGACCTGCCCAAAATGGCGGCAGTCTAGAGGCACACAGGAAGTAGGGGAAGACTCACAGTTCAGCTCTCTCCACTGCAAACTGCACAAACTGCTGCGGTGGACTGGAGAGTGGCGAAGCAGGGGAGTGGAGAGAAGGAAGAAGCACGACGCAGCAAGTGAGCAGATAAAATATTAGATCGGCAAGAACACAAGGTCCACTAAATAGCCCATGCGGTGAGGCTGACAGATTCCCTTCCCTACCTAACAGTTCTCTTCCCTACCCAACAGTGGTTAAATACAGTGATTAAAAACAAGATAAAATGGCACAGGCCGAAAGAAATGCCCTCTTAGCAGCTATAGATGCAGATATAGAACAGATATAAACACACAAAAAGTACATAGCTCCTTTAAGAAACAGCCCAAACTATTATGGAATTACCACACTGTCATGTATTCATTAAGGACGAGGAATAGCCCTATGTTGTAAGCTTCCTTATCTTGCACTGGGAAGCATTCAAGAGTACTTCTGTTCACTGGTTGTACAATCTCCTAGTTGTGGGTTCCCTAGTTTGGGTACATCACTTATGTCAACATCTGTTTTTCCTTTGTTAAACGGTCAGACCTATATTAAAAGTGTATGTGGGTGAGCTGAAGATGTTTTACTGGTGTCTTCCTACCCCAGGATAAAAAACAGACATCCGAGCAATGGCCCTACTTCTCATTTCCATCTACATATTTTGGTCCTCAAATATTGCCCCTGTGAGGTCCGGCATCTTCCCCATTAATGTAGGTATCTCACAAATATTGTGAACCATTTCTGCTTCAAAGGGCATGTTCACCAGCCTCAGAAGGGGTGGCTTGGAAGGTGATGGCGCAAATCTCCCCAGGACCCACTCCTTGAAGAGGCGTTGCAAAGTGCCACAGGTATGGCTGTCACCATGTGCAGCATGTTTGCAGGGCAAGCCACTGTAATTGTAGCATGGGCTGTGAAGCAGGCTTGGTCCATGCTGCCTAGCCATACTAGCAGCTGACTGGATGTGGGAAGTGGGATCTTGTAGACCTTGACACTGCAAAACATGTCCAACGTTTCTACAAAACTGTTCTCAACAAATAAAAATAAACAATCTGACTTCGGATGCAATGACAATCACCAGGGTTGACCCCCCACAACTCTCTTATCGCCTACACTGTTCAATATATACATGGAGCCCCTCAGCACCATTCTCAACCAAACCAACATCCCTTTCCATCTATAAGCGGATGAAACCCAGCTCTACTTGGAAATCTCCTCACTACACGACATACACCAACTAAATGCCACCCTCTAAGAAGTTCAACACTGGCTATCTCGCAACCACCTAAAACTCAACCAAAATAAGACAGCAATTCTTCTCATGCCAAATCAATCCCCCAAATGGAAGAATGGCTAAACTCCATAGAACGTTCTTAATTTCAATCTTACCCCAGCCGGCTCCACCAAATCTCTAGGCATCAGATTTGACCCCAAACTGACCGTGAAAGATCATGTAAAGAAGAGTGCCTTCTACAACCTGAAACTTCTGAACAAAATCAAACCCTACTTGCTGCCAAGTGACCTCAAATCTGTCACATAAGCAATGGTGTTGTGAAGATTAGACTACAGGCACACCACCCTCGCAGGCACCGTGATATCCCATCTCTTAGAACTCTCAATGCAGCTGCCAGAATGGTCACAGGAATCAAAAAATATGACCACCTCTTACCTTCCCTGAAAGAACTGAATTGGCTCCCAAATGAAGCTCGCTGCAGCGTTGTAACTTCGCTCACACAAAGCCCTTCACACTGGGAGACCAGCTTACCTCGTCTCAAAACTGAAAAAGGCAGGCGAGTCAAGAAACCTAAGAAGCTCCAATACCTCACTCCTTATTCCACCTAAAGCCCACAAACAGAAAACCCTGGCTCGCTACTTCTAGTGAAATGCCCCTAAAATCTGGAAATCCATTCCAGTATATATCAGAACAAACCCCTCCTTGAGCTTCAAGAGACGGCTATAGGATCTCCTCCTCAGCCGACGCCTGAACTAGCAGGATGTCCATCGGCCGCCAATACATGTACTCAACCTTTCTCTTCTCCCTGTACTATTTCTCTCCCCCCCCCTGCAATTTGTCCTCCCTCTTGATCATCTTGATCTTATCCCAAATGTATGATTATATGATTTTTGCAATGAACGTGCACTGATGTGTGATTATACTCGCTATTTGTAGTGGACGTTCACTGATGTAGAGCGCTCTGATACCTATGGGTCTTGCCAGCGCTATATACAAATCCTTAAATAAATAGCATCTCCTTCCTCGCTACGAGCGCTGGTAGGGCAGTGGTAATGAGGCAGTGATGGCTGGGCCCTATAATTCTCTGTGGCCCTACTGTGTTGTCTGGATGTCCTGTATGGAAAAGCAGAGTTTTTGAGGCTAAAGAGAACAAATCTTAGCTCAGCCTAAACTTCCTGCCCTGCTGCAAGTGTCTGACCGCCACTTTATTTATACCTGCGGTACAAACTTTTACATAAAAAAATGTATTTTGGTTTTTCACAGTAGATTATATCACTGTACTGAATGGCATTATTAGAATTAATCAGCCACACCCTTTCAGTGTTTTTTTATATTATATATATATATATATATATATATATATATATATATATATTGAAAAAGGCTGCTGTGACAGCCGAAACGCGTCTTTGTTTGCCGGATCGGAGGAGACCGTATGGGACATTAAATGCTTCATTACCTTACATTCTTCGAGTGTGTGCTCTTCTTCCACGTGTTGTAAGGGTTTCTTTTGGGGATATATATATATATATATATATATATATATATATATATATATTTTTTTTTTATGACTCGAGGCAAGTCATTTGAGATCTATCTATCCTCCACTCATCCAAACCGTCCGGTTGACTTGCCAAAGGAGAGCACTCACAGGATTTTGCTGAAAAAGTGATTTTATTTTGCTGGGATCCTGCCGAAACGCGTCATAGCCTGGAATTAATTGAATAAAGAGTTGCCTAAAAGCGTGGGACTGCGGTGTCGTTTCCTGGCAAGGAGACTTGGTGTGCCGGAGTTGGTTGTGGAGATATATATATATATATATATATATCTCCTGTTATGATAGTGCATTCAAATACCCTCCTTCATAGAACAGGTACACTATGGGCAGAAACCTTGCAAGCATCCCAATTTCAGAGGACAGGTAGGGTAGCATCACACGGGACAGGTTCAGATTAGGCAGCCGTAGTGCAAGCTTTACTCCTCACAGAAGAAAAAAAAAACTACGGCAGTAGCAAAGCAAACTTCCCTCTCACAGAAGGCAATATTTGAAACCTTTCATTTCCTGCAGAACAGATGCAGCAGGGCAGGCTAGTACTAGGTACCACCTCTCACAGAACATGAACATTTAAGCAGAGCCAGACTGGGAACCCAAAGCAGCCCTGGCAATTTTGTTGTATCAGCCCCTGCGACTTTTGTTTCGGGGGGCGATATTGCAGCACTGCTGCAAAACTGCCCCTCAGTAACAAAACCGGCCCCCACCGCTTTAGAAGCAGCCTCCACCCTTCCAGCCTACAAGGGAAACGCCCGATGCCTGCTAGGGCCAGTCCGGCCCTGCATTTAAGGCACAAGTGACATTTAGGTTGCCAACAGAGCTCTGGAATCGGTGCTTAAGTCACTGATATGAATGCATAGATGGTTGAGTTACTGAATATGCAAGTTCTGACACCATTCTCAATTAGGTGATTTTCCAAGTCCGCATCCTGAAAGTCCTGTTGCTGTCCATTGGAGATCTGTTGTGCGTTTTTGTCAAATTTAAAAAAAGTATGGTCTTCCGGGCACCTCCGATCCTGCCAATTTCGACCTCTGGTCCAGAGTTGTGTCTAAGGCAGTGCCTAGCCTAATATGGAAAGGTTACTAAGGGCACAGCATGATTTGGAGAGTGCAAAGGATGTGATTGGGCAAAGGGTGCGACATATTAAAGTTCAGGTGTGCAGAGCATATATAAAAGAATTGTGTCGGGCTCAAGACTTCAGTATTGTGAAAAGGCAGGCTACTTGATGTAGGTTCAACAAAGGCAGATGCACGGACCGGACCCTGTGAGCCTTCCCTTCAGAATTATTTTTGATGCTCCATTGTGACCATGGATCATGATCTATGTATCCTTCGCCGTTAGAAAATGTCCGTATAGCCCTCCGCAGTTCACCAGTGCTTTTATCTCGTTAAAAAGAGCCTGGTTCTCTCTCCTTCTGCCTCACTCTTCAGTAATAATCTTTCCTTTCCTCTTTTATTTTTTATGCAAATTTCCCAGCGTTTTATAGCTTCCTTCTCCTGGCTCTTCATGCATGTTCTAGTTTCATCTTTTTTTCTCTCGCACTTCATATGCTCCTCACCCTTCCTTTCTTTTATCCTCATCGCTCAAAGCCTTATTCCCATTCCCTCTCCTGTATCTGGCATTACCAAATATCTTGTTCTCTCTTTCAAGGTTCTCTTGCACCCTTTGACAAAAATATTAACTTGTATCCTGTAGTGCTGATCTTTTTACTTTCTCATTACATTGTCTTGCTTCATTATCTGCTCTTTTACTGAGGCTGTATTTCCCTGGCATACAGGTGTTCCTTTTCCTTCAATATTACTATTTTAACACATTCGACACTACAAGGATTGCAATGTTAGTCATGGAACATGGTGCCTTTTAGTCTTAACAAAAAACTTCCCAGCCTTAGAGCAATCAAGAAGGGTTTGAAACATGTGGAACTATTATGAAGAGGGAGGTTTATTATAAAACTATATGCCCATCCACTTCTTGGGTCTCGCGCTGTCGCTGGCAAGATCTTTTGTTAACTTGTCTGAAAGGGTTCTTAGAGTCTGCCCATTTCTTACAATTGGTTGGTTTCATTGTCTCTTATTTCCTTGCTTTTTATTTTTCAGTGTGTGCTACTTTCACTTTATCTTTGTCTTTTCCTTGGAGTATGGACCAAGCACTGATTGTTTTGTTAGTGCCCTTCCGTGAGAAGCTGGCCTGGTATATGATGTCCACTAATGTAAGTGGACACCTTGCACCAGTCCAGACAACCCTTATGGTGATTTAAGAGGTCTCAGACAACCTTGGAAAGCTATCCAAGTGGTAGCTGTGGAGAGCAGCCTTCAGGCTTAGTCTTGAAGGAGTGTAAAGCAGCTTGTTTTACCAGAATGCAATCTTATAGTATAGATTAAAAGAGAACCATGCAGTAGTTATAAAAAATATGTATTTATTATATAACACTATCTAGTACGCTACAGTATCTCCCACACGGAAATAGACACAAGGCACACAATACTGTAGCAAAGAAACACAGTAAATAGCACTAATACACAGTGGGCCCGGGGAGGGTGGGGGGGGGGGGACCAAAATATATACTAAAAAAGTGGTATAAGAACCACGACTTGAGTCAGGACAATGCCGGGAGTACGTAGAATTGCTGGGATCCCACAGAACCACCCAAGGTAAGTAGATGGGGACCCCACAGAGAGCGTGTGCAGTGTGTGAACATGACTGCGTGCTCCCTACAAGTCTATGTGCAAGTCGCAGTTAGAATTTTAAAGATTAGGGACCCTGAAGAAACCCCATGGAAGGCAGAAGGTTGGAGTACCTGAAAGCAGAGAGGACAGTGTCTTTGTCACTCTGGAGTGACCAGGAGACTTGGAAGATGAGTGCCCGCTGATGTCAGGTGCTTCAGGATAGTTGACGGTGACCTTGACTCTGCAGCTGTGGGGACCAGGCCACGCTGAGGAAGACCAGGACCCGTATACAAGCTGTCCCAAGAAGCATGTCGAGAGCTGAGGGGTCGGTGTCCGGCTGGAGCAACCCACGCAGAAAGTCAAGAAGATGCACTGTTCGGACCAGCAAGGTCCAGTAGACTAACCACAAGCAGGGGAGTTCGGGCTGGCCCCGAGCAATCGGGCGAGCCCAAGGAAAACAAAGATGACCTTCAATTGGACCCACAGGCTGGAGGTACAGTAGTTACGTTGGCACCTCGAGCAGCTCACCAAATGGAGCAGGCCACGGTGCCCACGAGGCGATGTGGCTGAATATCTTGGTGCAAGAAGTTGCTGGAGGTTGGGGCTATTTGGAGCCCGATGCACTTGTCACAGAGTTGCCAACAAGCTTATACACTTGCAAAAGTATGCGGTGCACAGGGGTTCGTTTAATGCAGCCCCCACAAGGGATTCTGACCTTAAACTCAGTGAGAGGTCAGCTCGTGCCTCGGGAGACGTAGATAACCACGACCTGTGTTGTTGAACCCTTAGGAGTCCTCAGGAACTCTGGATCAGCAGACCGGTCAGCAGTGTTGCAATGCCTACGAATGTAGGGGAGTGACTCCTTCACTCCAAGGGACGTTACTTCGGTTGTCCTTGATGCTTTACAGGCCTTGAAAGGTTCCTGTACGATGCACAGACGATGAAGCAGACTGAGAGGGAGAATAAGTCAGGCCCAAACAAAGTCCAGCAAAGTCTAGAGTGCCCAGACGGTAGAACTGTAGTGGTTTCAGTTCTGAACCTTATCCCACGACAAATCTAGGGACCTACCCAGGTAAGCCCTTAAGTACCTTAGGGAAAGGATTAGGAAGATTCAGGGGACCCTCCGACGGGAGGGTCTGGACAGGGGGGAGGTTACTTCCATGTCCTTTGTACAGTTTCACGCCAGAACAGGAGCCAACGGCTCCCAGGACTGGTTTGAACTAGACTATGCACGCGGACACCAAATGTGCCCCTCATGCAGACTTTTAGGCGCTCGCAAGCGCACCCACCCAGCCCTAATACACTAAATCCTGTCTGGGAGATGGTCACATCTCCCTGTGACAAGATGCCTATTCTGCCTTCCCCTGCTCGAGCTTGGCTCAGCAGCAGGAGGGCAGAAATGTCTCTGGTTGGCAGCAACCATTTTGTGCTGTCTGGGACAAGAAGGCCGGTACCGGGAACACTGGGAGCCTAACGGAGGGCTCTCCCAGTGCTTGGAATCATATCTCCCACACAGTTTACGGTGTGGGGGTATGATTCCAACATGTTTGATGCCAAACATAAGATTCATTGCAGCCATTTCCGAGATGGTCATTGTCCAGTCACTCAATGTCCCTCTATATAGTATATGGCTGCTTCACTGACATCCCAGGAGAATGGACTCTGTAGGCTGCAGGGGTGTCCTGCTCATGCCGGGGCACCCTCTCACTTAGGACCAAGCACCCTGCCTTCAGGATTGTAAAGGCCTGCTATAGGGGTGACATATAGGTTTTAACTGCAGTGACCCTTCTATATAGTAAACCTATATCTTTCGTAAGTGATGCATGCACCAACTTACACAGGCTGCAATGGCAGGCTGTAGTTCCATTTTGCATGCTCTCTCATGGGTGGCATAATACATGCTTCAGCCCATGGGAGACCTCTGGGGGACCTATGCCTTGGGTACCATTTATTTATTTTAAAAGTTTTGTATAGCACGAACAAGACCCCGAGAGGTATCCGAGCGCTTCACAGTAATAGGAGAGGAGAACACGGTAAAAGGGAACATTGTAAGGCGGTAGTAGAGGATAACATAATAAGGTAATAAAAATGTACAAGGATGCGCACGATATTTACTTGGTACAATAAGGTAGACAATCCTGGATAATACAGTGCTTGAAGAAAACAGACGACCAATGGTTATTTATGGCAGGAACCTGTCCATTAGGAGTGTTTTTACTTCATGTTTGAAAGCCGCTGTGTAAGGAATTCTGCGGATTTCTGGAGGGAGTGAGTTCCAGATTTCCGGTGCCGAACCTGAGAAGGCTCGAAGTCTTGTTCTCTTTTTGCGAAAAGACTGGGGTTTCAGTAATAGAGCATTTGCACTTCTTGATGGTCTGCCCCCTGCCCCCCCCCCTGATAGTTCTAGTTTTCGAGCCAGGTAGCCAGGGGTTTTGAAGTGGAGGGCTTTGTGCGTTAGACAGGCAATCGTTAGTTGAATTCTTGCTTCGTAGGGTAACCACTTTAGAGATCTTAGAGCTGGGGAGATCTGATCAGTTCTTTTTGTGTCAGTGATCAGTCTGGCAGCTGCATTCAATGAAGCCCTGAGCGGGGTCAAGGTATGTTTGGGGAGGTCACATAACGTCGCACTACCATAGTCTAGTCTTGGCAGGACAACTTCTTGAACCACCATCTTGAGGTCCTCTTGAGGGAGGAATGGTTTTAGATTTCTAAGAAGCCTCATTTGGTAGTTGGCGCCCTTACACATCATACTAATGTTTTTCTTCATGTTCAGGTGTGAGTCTAGGGTGATTCCGAGAGATTTAGCTTAATCGATGATAATAGGGGAGCAGTTGAAGGTAGTGAGGAGCTTCATCCAGAGGTCAATCTTGGCGGTGTGTTTAGGAGGGGATATGAGAAGGAATTCAGTTTTGGCGGTGTTGAGCAGGAGATGGTTCTCAGTTAGCCAGTTTTGGGTAATCCTCAGGGAGAAGTTGAGTGAGATGAGGTCTTCTTAAGAGTTGATTTTCAGGTAAAGTTGCGTATCATCCGCATACATATGAAAAAGAATGTTCATGGATTTAAGAGCGCTTGCTAGTGGTTCCAGAAAAATATTGAAGAGTATGGGAGAGAGTGCCGACCCTTGCGGGACCCCCATGGAGACTGTGGATGTTTGGGATATCGTATGGTTCACTTTAACTCTTAGGGATCTATTGTGAAGGAAGGAAGCTAACCGTTGCAGTACCTGACCTGAAAGGCCCATCCTGTGTTCCAGAATGGCTAATAGGATATCGTGATTAACCGTGTCAAATGCAGAGGAAAGATCAAGGAGGATTAGTAGGCAGGATTCGTTATGGTCTAACAATTTTAGGATGTCGTCCATGATGTTAAGGAGCGCAGATTCAGTACTATGACTGCTCCTAAACCCCGATTGATGTTGATCGAAGAGATTGAATGTCTCAATGTGCGAGCAGAGTTGCGATTGGACGCATTTTTCGAGGAGCTTGGCCAGAGTAGGGATGTTGGAGATGGGACGAAAGTTGTTGAGGTCAGATCTATCCGCATCAGGTTTTTTGAGAATGGCTGAGACCTGAGCTGCTTTTAAACATTCTGGGATCTTGCCTTGCGATAGGATGGCGTTGACAATCTTTGTCCAAAGGGGGATAAGGGCACCCTTGATTTCTTTGAAGACTGACGAGGGTAAAGGGTCACAGAAATGATTAGAGGGGTTAATGTTCAACAGTTTTGTAGACGTTGTTTTCACTGAGGGGGAAAAGGAGCTCCAGGTGGCCATATTCTTGGTGTTAATACTAAGTGGCTTTAGACTCTGAGGGCAGGAACAGTCGCACTCGCGGATGGTGTAAGTAGTGCCCTCTTAGATTCGAGCTCACGACTGATGAGCTAAGTTTTTTCCGTAAAGAAGATAGCCAGATCGTTGCAGGAGGGTGAGGTGACTGTTGATTCGAAATGCTTGGGCGCTATAGCTGTTTGGCAATTTCGAAACGTTTTTTGGGACGATTTGAGGCTTGAGTGAGTTGGACTCTGTAGTAATTGGCCTTAGTCATCTTGGTTTTTTTATTGTAAGAACTCCTAACCGATTAAAGGAATTTTGGATGATAGATGGAGGGTTTGGCTCTCCATAGACGTTCAGCAGCCCTTAGGTTGCGGCGTTCAGAGTTTAGGTTGCCGTTGAACCATGGTTTGGAGATATTGGCGGAGGCATTTTTTTGCTGTAGAGGAGCTATTGAGTACATGATACCAGAGATAGTAGAGTTATAGAAATCAGTGAGATCATGTACATCAGTCACGTCAGTTTGGGAGGACAAGGCATTTTTACAGTCGATGGCTAAACGGTCCGTGTTAATATTCCTGAGGTCTCTTTTCCACTGTTTAATTTTCTTTGGTTGGGCCATTTTCCGTATCACCTCCCTGTTGATAAAGAAGATGCTGTAATGGTTGGACCAATCACACGGGGTAATGTCCTCCAATGTGATGACATTGGCTTTTGAGATAATAAGGTCCAGAATCTCTCCTTTGTTATGAGTTGGCCGATCACAGAATTGGATAAGGTCCAGGTCAGATAAGAAGGCGTTAAGGCGGATCACCGCTTGGTCATTGGGTTTGGACCAGTGAAGGTTGAAATCACCAAGGTATATTTGGGATACTGATGGGTCATCATTGGAAGATATAGTTTCCATTAGGTGTTGAGTGAAGAGGAAGTTATCGCCAGGAGAGTGGTAGAAAGTGTGAAGTTTGCAGTCGAGATGTGGTTACTAGATATGTTGAGACAAAAGTATTCAACTAAAGGTGAGGAGGGGGTCTCCATGTGGGAGACAGATAGTGTGTTCCGGTATATGCAAGCTAGTCCACAGCCCAGTTTCGTTCTGTCTAGACTGATTGTCGTGACTAGGGGGCACTAGGAGATCTAGAATGGGGGTGGAGGGAGGATTTAGCCATGTTTCCGTGAGGATGATAATATCTAGCTCATTGTTTTGCATGAGATCGAAGATATCTGAGGCATGTTTGTTAGCTGATCTACAATTGAGTAATGCACATTTCAGTCTTATGGGCGTGTGTGATGTAGGAGTCTGGGCGATATTCACTTGCTTGAGGTTGTCGCTATTTACGAATCTGTTTGTTCGAGGGATCCCTGTGTGGGTTGGCAAGAATGGTTTGAATTTGGGCCGTAGGGACCTTGTCCATTTCTAGAGTGGCTGAGTAAGAAAGGAGTAGTTCCTCAATCTCACTGGACACAAGTTCGACCCTTGTTCTTTTAGGACAGGAGGGGGCGTTAGGGAGGGGTAAGGTTCTGGAAATTAGGTGAGAGGCATGCTGGTCCAGGCCCGAGGGTGCTGTGGTGGGGACTGTGGATATTTTTCCTGATGAGCTCAGAAAATTGAGCAGGGGCAGCTGGTTAAGCGAGAGAGCTAACAGTTCATGGACTTCTTGGGTGAGAAGGTTCACTTGGAGAGATAGCTTATCCAGACGTGCCATCAAATCTGAGTTTTGGTTTAAGGAAAGGAGCTGTGGGGAGGGGTCCTGATTAGAGGGGGGACAACTCGTGATCGTCATCTGAGGTGAGATGTGGATGCGAGGGTCCGGGGGAGGGGATGCATCCTTAAAAACTTGTGGGGACCCTGCTTGATTGGAAGGAGTGGCAGGGGATGGAAAGTTGTTAGGAGACCAGTAGTGTGGTGTAGTGGATGTGTTCGTAGGGTGATTAGGTGTGTTAGGATAAAGGTGTATCAGTGACGTCGGTCCTGTGTGTTCAATCAATGAGGAAGGGTTAGAGGGTGAGGCCCAGGCTGAATGAGCTACGGCTGAGAGGGGAGGGGTTATGTCTTGGGAGGGCATCCCGATGGGAGAGACGCCGAGCATCTGGCTTACTGACAGCGAACTAGGTGGAGCATTCAGCGAACTAGGTGGAGCAGTGCTATAGGGTGCCCTTGTAGTTGCTAGAGCTAGGTCTTGTCGCAGGGGAGTTGTATTGTTAGCCAATGATTTTTTAATCTTCATAAAGAGTTTGTCAAACTGCTCTAGATTTCGGTCCGTTGATTGAGTACAATCCCATTATTATAAATGCTAATGGTGAGATCGGCTTTGAAGATTGGAGAGGAAGTAATGGAAAGCCTAAAACCATGAGGTGTTTTCCTTATCTGCTTGACCTGAAAGAAGGAAATTAGGGTTTTCCTCCATTGGGCCCTTCTGTTCGTGAAGAAGATTAGGTCGTTCATGATGTTGCCATTAGACATAAAGAAATATGTGTCTGATATAAGCATTTCTGGGTGTCTTTTGATTATATTATGTTTGAGTTTCTTAGCAGCATTTTTAGTGAGGTTAGGGGGTAAGTAATATTAAAGGCATTGAAGCCCACTTGTGAAAGTGAGCCTTCAATAGGGCTGGTGCTGGTTGTAGCCATGGTGGGGGCGGAGAGTACGGTGCGAGGAGAGAGTATTTGAGACTAGGGGTGGAGTGAGAAAATGTATATACTTGGGGTTGTGGTTGGTGTTTTATTGAGCCCACCTAATATGTTCCGCATTCCCTTTTGATTTAGTTGATGAACTATTGCTCCAAACATAAATAATCATTGCTCAGTGAAGATTGCCAGCCTAGGGAAACCATATCCTAAGGACTGATGAGGGTACCCCAGTATCCAATCTGGAGTGTACCTAAGTACATAACATTTTAGGGAGAAAGATAGACTGGGGTCCTGATTAGCAGGATCCCAGGCAGACTAGTCAAAAACAGCACCACATCAAGCAAAAAGTGGGGGTAACCATAAGAAGCAGATCTACTTTCCTACACCTTCCCTTTTTCAAATTGAGGTACTTTTTTATTTCCTTGCTTTCCCTGCCATCCTTGTGTACTTGTTGTTGTTGCTTCCTGTTGATCTTTGGTCCCTCGTTGTTGTTGCTTCACTGTTCTATGGCAAAGTGCCTTTATCCTTCATATCATATTAACCAAAAGGGCGATCGGACTAACCAGGACCCCAGCATCTGTGCTTTCTCCCCTAAAATGGCTTTGGTAAGTATTTTGGTACCTTCACAATTGGCTACTGGTGTACCGTTATAAGTCTTAGTATATGGAACTAAGGTACCAATGGCATAGGTACACCCGGGGTCTCCAATGGCTGCAGCATGTATTGTGCCACCCATGAGAGCCCACGTAAACTCTGGCTACAGGCCTGCCATTGCAACCTGTGTGAGATGATGCTTGCACCTCTCACGACAGATATAAGTTTGATTATATCTGAGGTCACTGCATTTAAAACCTATGAGTCACCCCTATGGTAGTCCCTTCAGTCCTGAGGGCAGGGCGCTTGGTTATAAGTGTGAGGGTGCCCCTGCATGAACAGGACACCCCTATAAACCCTGGGGTTGATTCTCCAGGCTTTGTAATTGGGGTCAGCCATTTTAAGATGTATAGTGGACATCAGTCATTATGAGATGTTTAACTATATAATGGCTTGGCTGAACCTGGTCATGTTTGGTACCAAACATGTTGGAATCATACCACAACAACGATTCTAGTGTTGGTAGTATTGTCCCAAGGACTGGGGGGCCCTTAGAGGACTTTCAGGGTCTGACAGCATGCTAGTGCTGCTGCCGACCACACTGTTCTTCCCTCCTGCTGCTGAGCTGATCTCAAGCAGGGGAAGGTAGAACAATAGGTTTCCTGTCATAGGGAGGTGTGACCACCTCCCAGACAGGACTTGGTGAATTGGGCTGCGGTGGGGGCACTTCCGATGCTACCAGACTGCATTGAAGGGCACATTTGGGTGCCCTCCTTGCATACACCAGTTCGAGCCAGTTCAGGAACCCTTGGTTCCCACTCTGGCGTGAAACTGCCAAAGCACAGGGGAGTATTCTCCCCTTTGTCCAGCCCCTCCTCTGTGAGGGATCCCTGAGTTGTTCCAACCCTTTCCTTGGGTATTTAAGGGCTCACCCATGGGTGGGTCCTCAGATTCGTCCTGGAACAAGACTCCTCTCTTAAACCAAGACACTCTTCGATCGTCTTGACACTTGGACTTCGCCTGGAACCGAGAGTGCATCAAGGAAGACTCCTGCTGCTCCTGGTCTCGCTGTTCTGCATGTATTCTGCCTCGTCTGTGTCTGTGCCGAGCACTCAGGATCTCCAGGGACCTGTGGGCATCAAGGACTTTCAAAGTAATCTCCCTTGGAGTGAAGGAGGCACTACCCTGCATCTGCAGGCCCCGCATTGCAGCTACCCGGTCTGCTGGTCCTGTCGTCCTACGGACTTTCTGAGGCTCAGCAACACAGGTGGTGGTTCCGTGGTTTTCCCGAGGCCTGACCTGTCTTCCCTGCAATTTGGAGGACAGTAGCCCCTGTCGGTGCCGCTGGGACCAAACCCCTGTGCACCACGTTGACTTATCGTTGACAAGGCTTGTTGGCTCTGTACTCCATATATCTTACAGGCTACAAGAAGCTCTAGCATCTCATCCCTCAAAGAATCATGTCCTCCCTGCATCCTCTGCATCGTGGGCCTCCATCTTTGGTGAGCTGCCTGAGATCCTCTTGCAACTCCTGTGCCTTCGGCCTGTGGGTCCTCTCGAGGGTCTTTTTCTGCTGCAGAGTCCTCTGGTTGCTTGGTCCTGCTCTGACTCTCCTGCACATGGTGAGTCCCTTCGACCCTGCTGGTCCCAACGATTGCATCTTTTCACCTTCCACACCAGTTACGGCTACCAAGGCTTGTTGGTGCACACCGATCACCTGGACACCGACATCTGACGTGGGATAGCTCTTGTACGGCTCCTGGTCTTCCACAACGTCACTCGGTCCCCACAGCTGCAGCGACCAAGTCCTCGTGAACTCTGCTCACCTTCGTCAGGAAGTTCAGAAATGTGCTTCTGTGCCTCCTGGTCACCTCCGAGGGGCATAGACTCTATCCCCTCTGCTTTCAGGCTCACCTTTTCAAGAATCCACCCTTGGATTCCACTAGACCTCTTCAGACTTCTCCAGAGGCACTTCTTCCTGAGTTTCCCATTGTCGTCTACGAGTGGTTCCAATGTCACTTCACCCCAATGCACCCGGATTCGCTGGTGCAGGTAACCTGGTTCGTGGGGCATCCAAGGGTGGGGTGGCTCTCCAACCTTCCTTCCTCCAAAAGGTTTCTTCGGGTCCTCTGGGAAGGGTCTTTTTTCTTTAAAACTGCAACCGCCATGTCTCCATTGACTTCCATTGAACACGTGGCTGTGTTTTTCCCATCTGCACACAGCCTCCGTGGGGTTCCAGGGTACTTACATTGGGTGGTTCCTCGTTCCCCAAGCTCTTCTAAGTCCTTTGGGCCAATTCCCATTCTCCTTTGCAGTTTGCATTCCACTTAGTATATGATTTGGTCTCCATTTGGACATCAGTGTATATTTGTGCTACTTACCGGGTTTCTTTAAAGTATTCTTATGTACATTATTGAAATCTCCGAGTAGGAGATTTACCAAGTAGTAGTGATTATGTTGAATTAATATCCTTGTATTTTAATAAACACTGTGTGGTTCTTTCTCATCTGCACTATTGATTAAATGTGGTAAAACAAGCTGCTTTACACTCCTTCTGGACTAAGGCTGCTCTCCACAGCTACCCCTTTGAGAGCTTTAAGGTTATCAAAGACCACTAAAGTCACCAGAAGGGTTGCCTGGATTAGTGAAGGTGTATCACTCCTTTAAGTGTGCACCATATACTAAGCCAGCCTCCTACAACGGGAATTTACAATATTGCAAAGAAAGGGTTCTCTGTAGGGATAAATCAAGCAATTCATTCGGAAACAATATTCATCTAGCTTTATTGGACCGGCCTGTTTCTTTAGCCTCAAGTACAGTTGGTCTGATTTAAAGTGCATATACCTTATACTTCCAAGTCACACTGCCAATCAAGGAGTTCATACAAAAGTTCTGTAGCAGTCCTGCCAAGTAACACCATATTTTAGTGTGGGGGTCCCCATCACTGCATTAGTCACTCTTCATTAGTGCCTTGAAACCACCTGCATGCTGCGACTCACAAGCCGGGTGAGTGACAAATAAAAGGAGCGGCATTAATACCTTTGGGACGAGTGCTGTGCACACTGTGCTACAGACGAGACCCACGCTGCGTACTGGCGTCAGTGTCTGAGTATTCTATTCTGACAAAATAAAGTTTGACACTATGAGCTGCTACAGAACTCTCCCAGCGGTGCAGCATGGACTGGGGACCCAGCTGACTGCACTGACTCAAGCTGAAACCTGGCCGTGCCCTAAGAGGCCGTACCATGTCACGTGGCCTGCCTGTCACAGCACAAGATCATTACCCTTGTGTGAGTCCAGGGGTGGCACCTAACCTTTTGTTGTTTTTCCTTCAATCTGGCACCAGGGCTGGACTGGCCGTAGCGGGCACCAGGCGTTTTCCCCCGGTGGGCCGTCAGTGTGGGTGCCGGTGTTGGACCCCTGGGGGGGCTGTTTTTGTTACTGGTGGTCTGCAATATCTGCCCCCTGTAACAAAAGCAGCTGCAGTGTTTTCCATGCGCACACCCCATTCCCCAAGCCACCCCACCCGGCGCAGCTGGTCCAACTCAAGTGCCAGGGCCGGTTAGCGTTCCCAGTCCGACCCTGCCCGGCACCTCAGATCCTGAACACTGTGTATCCCTCGTGACAGAGAGCCTAAAGTTCTTGGAGTGCTGATGGCTTCTCAGCTTTGCTGCAGCAGAGGAAGGTAAGCAAAGTCCGACCTCGGGTCTCTGAACTGGGAGTGATGGAGAGGACGTGGGTGAACCTCAGATTTTCCTGCACGTGGCATGCGCCGATTATTTCTCGATTTCCTATCTAGAAGTCGGTCAATCAGCTCTTAGACTCAGTGTTAACTGGATGACATTCTATCATTTGCAAATAAACACAATGAAGTGCAACTCTCGGGTACGGAAATGAGCAAAATTGTTTATTTGAAGGTGTTAGTCCTTATAACTGACAACACAAAATAGAGAAGAAACAGAAGCTTCAAGCCAGGCTATTACACAAGTAAGCACCTGCCCTGCAGTGAAAGAGGGCAATTACTATACAATAACAGACCATACCATACTATACAACATAACTAGAAAAAAAATTGACAAAGCCAACAGATTTCGGTTAGGCAAGAGCTATAGGCTTTGCCAATGCTTGTTTTGTTTTATAATCTTGCAGTAGGGAAACTCTAATGAAATGTAAAAAAAAAAAAAAAAATCCTACTCCATGCAATTTTAACAGTTTAAAGGGACCAATACTGAACTCTCATAACCACACACGCAGGAAATAGAGCCCAGGAAGAGCCTGCTGAGCACCCTCCTATGGCGAAGCCGCCTCCCCCTTATTATGGGGAGGGGTCCACGTCCTGCCACACAAGCCTGTACATGGTTATTCACCTTGCGTCCAGTGTGTTAGAAAAAAATCACACACCTGACATCAATCAGGACAGCCCTTGAATGAATGAATGAACATTTCAAAAGCGCGTGGTTACCCGGGGGCATCCCAGCGCTATGGCGCCAATTATGCTGTGAGAAGATTAGGTGTTGTATGGGCTTTTGGAAGGAATATACTGTGCGGCTTTGAGGTGCCCTCTCGCTCCCCCTTGTCATTATGAAGGTACTTACTTATCCACTGCACCAGACAGCTGGTTTGTTTTCTTAAATCCATGCAACCAGTCCTGTAGTATTTTAAGGAGAGCACATGCAACATGCTTTTACATTTCTGTTCAGTTTCCTGTATGAAAATTATTTATTTAGCCGGTTTTTATATAGCAAATCAGTTTATATCACTATATTGAGAGGCATTTACTAAAACTGTTAGTAAATGCCTCTCAATATAATGATATTAACTGATGTACCAAAGTGAAATGTTCCTGCGTTTTAAAAGCATTCAAGAGACTAAAGCACTTTTAAATATGTGAGTTCAGGATGCACACATTCTGTACTCATATATTTAAAAGTGCTCTCGTATGCTTGTAACATGCGGGAGAGTTTCAATTTAGTACATAAGATTACATCACTCTATTGATAGGCATTTATTAACAGTTTGAATAAATGCCTCTCAATATATGATATAAACTGATGTACTAAAGAAAAACGCCCCCGCATGATAAAAGCACCCAAAGGCAGCACTTTTAAATGTGTGAGCTCCAGTTCGGTGTTCTGCTGTGCAGCCTGCGGTTTGTTTTTATTGTTTCAAAAACAGTACAAGCGAACCACAGGCTGGCAGGCATGATGGAAGGCCTTCATCCCCCCCCCCCGCCCCTCTTCATAGCTGACAAGGTTTCAGAATGCTATGTGTGACACTTCTATAATTTCAGTGTAATTATGAGCGACATTTTCTCGCGCGCAAAATCAATTAATGCGAAACATATAAATATCAGAGCCAGAGGCTGTATTATTTCAAAGACTTTTAGCTCACACTAATGAAAATCTTTAATAGCTGAGCAGCCGGCTGCCCGGAAGGAGCCCGGTGCGCCGCCTGCTACCTGCAAGTTGAGTGGCTCCGAAAGTCAATGGATCGAAGTCACGCCGACCCAAAATGAGTTAGTGCGCTACCGCAGAACGTTACTGAGCAGACAGACTGCGTCACTGCACAGTTCTCTGTAACAGGGCCGCAGGCAGCTCATGATGACCGCAGCATGCTTTTATTAGCATAGCAAGACAGTGCAACTAGGAGAAAACCGGCTCTGTCACTCAGGCGCAGTAACTTACTTCTTTGCGAGCCGGCACCGCAGCAACAGGCGGGCCCCGTGGCCGACCCGCACTCATGGACTCCGGCAACAACCAACGCCGACTCATGATCCAGGCCTATACACTGGACTGGTGACCGTGTTCTGGGCTGAGGAAAAGCACTCCTGCGGTCGCCGCGGCCCTTGTTTTACACTCCGCCTGGCCGCCGTCTGTGCCAGGTGTGGTCGGGTCAGTCCGGTTTCAGGATCAATTAATACCGCTGCTATGTGAGCAGCTCTCCCATGTTGCCAGCAGCAGGTACTTTAAAAGTCAGCCACTGGTGTGATCGGGTCGGTCCAGTCGCGGGATCACATACTACCGCGGTGCCATTGCCCACTGCAAACTTCATAAAATGCTGCCCACTTGCGCCGCGGACGACTCATTCTGACAAACTCGCACTGCCTCGGCATTGGGCAGCCCCAGCACTGACTATTTATGTCAGTCTCAGTGAATGTAATGCGCCGCGTGGTATCGGGTGTACTGGTTACATTGTAGCAGAGTACTAGCAGCTAGTAGAGCTGCGAGCGAATCAACAAAGCCCCAGGCGGCCAGTGCCACTGCAGCTTTCTCCCTATGGTGCATTATAGCAGTACCCCTGCTGCACAGCTGAGCAGCGCTATGATGCGTGATATTACATTTAAGTGCGGTGATGCGGACGGACCACCACACTGAAATGTGTTAGCCTAACGCCTGATGCGTGGTACTTGGCAGGGATGCCTCTTACCTGTGAATCCTGCTCTGGAACACCCGGCGGACAGCACCAGGGTGTGCTACTGCTGTTCCAGTCAGGAGTACCAAGCGTGTCCTCTCTGCCTCCAATGTAAATACTTGCTATAAACAGATGCTCTGCGCATGCTAAAGCATATGCAGTGTATCTGTTTACAGTATGCATGTGGCTCGAGGTCACAGAATCTCATAACTGTGTAACCTTGAGTCAAATGCCTGCAATCCTTCCCAGGCCGCAAGCAATACCCTTTCCCAAAACGCCACAGGAGACGAGTTGGGAAGGGTGTTGGTTGCAGCCTGTGAAAGTGATTGACAGGTAGTCTCAAAAATAAAAATAAATAAAAAATATGTGGATGGTAATTGCTCTTTGCAGTTACCATCCATATAACTTGAAAAACAACGTGGGCGGCGCCCTGGTGCCCTGTAGGGGCAGCTGCTGCTGGTTTGCACACTGACTCATTGTCAGTGAAATTGCTCTCCCACCCTCGCAGCTCCACCATTAAGTAAGGCCTGCCCCTGCACTCTCGAGTGTTGGTGATCGAGGCCCTCCTCCACCCGCAGGTTTCCCTGCGCCTCATCCCTGGTGGTCCAGTGGACCTCTGTTTCTTTCCTCTCTCTGCTCTTTCACTCGTTTTTCTACCCTTTTTTTTATCTTTCACCTTTCTGCACTTTTCTGCATCTCTGCTCTTTTGTGCCTTATTTCTTCTTATTTTCCCTTTTTTCTTTATCCCTTATTTCCTCCCTTTACCCCGCCGCTGCTGCACCCGCGGCCCCTCCCCACCCCCCCCCCAGCGCGACCGGCCCAATCCAGCTCCCCTTCCCGCCTCCCAGCTGTCCAGCCCTCCCCGACCCCTACTTAATGGCGGCGGCTCTGGGCAGCGGGTGCGCCGCTGGCGCGCCGAAGGCGCGTCAAAGTCAAGCCCGTCTGCGCGCGACCAGCGCCAGGAACCCTGGACCTCCGCCCCGCCAACGCTACGACCCAGCAGCACTCCACGCACTCAACCCAGGCCGCAACAACAACTGCAAGCTAGCATCACCAGCCGACACCCATGGACACTTCAGCTGTCACCGCTGCCGGCACACCTGCAGCACCGCCAAGAACAAGGATCCAGCACAACCCGCCCACAAGAACACAACTGAACCGAAGACCCTGCAATGCATCCTCCACCACGTCCGATCCCTCCACAAACACGCCACCGAAATCTGGGACCTCCTCGACAGCACCACCCCGGACGTAGCGTTCTTCACCGAAACCTGGACCAACACCACCTCGGGACCGGACATCGCCATTCCCCCAAGGATACAAGATCTCCAGGAAGTACCGCCCCACCCGCCCAGGAGGAGGAATCGCCATCGTCCACAAATCCAGCCTCCGCCTGAGCGCACACTCCGACGACCCCACAGAACTGATGGAACACCTTCACTTCAAGATACTGGCCAGCCCCACCGCCACCTTCTGAGGAACCCTCATCTACCGACCCTGCGAACCCTTCGCCAACTCCATCACGGACATTATCTTCCCGCAGGCCATCGCATCCACCAACTACACCCTGCTGGGAGACCTCAACTTCCACCTCGACAACCAACTGGACCCCAACACCACATCCCTCCTGGACAATCTCCACAACATTGGACTCCGCCAGATCGTGACCGAGCCCACGCACTCAGCAGGACACACCCTCGACCCCCCCCTCTTCACTACAGGAATCTCCATCACCTTCAGCCACACCACCGAACTCCCATGGACCGACCATCGTTGCGTCCACTTCACCTTCAGAACACCCACCATCCACAGACACCAGCACCTGCTCCCACGAAGAAACTGGACCAAAATCACCGACGACCAGCTCACCTCCTCACTAAACAACTCCACCCCAACCATCGCGGAAAACGACAACCCCAACACCGCAGCCCGAACCCTGCATAGATGGATCTCGGACAGCATCAACACCATAGCCCCCTCAAGAAAAACAATACCCGCGCCAAGAAAGCCAGATGGTTTACCACCGAACTTTGAGAGTCCAGACGCACATGCCGCCGCCTCAAAGGCCTGGAGGAACACCAAATCCACAGAAGCCCACAACAACTTCGGAGCCGCCACCAACGCCCACCATCATCTTCAGAGAAACGAGGAAAAAAGCGATTGAAGACAGAATCTCCACCCACGCTCACACCAGCAAGGAACTCTTCAGCATCATCAAGGAGTTCGCCCAACCCACCAGCGAGTCTACCAACATCCCTCCCTCACAAGACCTCTGCGACAAACTCAGCACCTTTTTTCCACCACAAAATCAAGAGCAATTACGACAACTTCGACGAAGACAACCAACACACTGAACCCTCACCAACCACCCCCGACACCCGCAAACCAGCGATTGACGACTGGACAGCCCTCAACACCGAAGACACACTGAAGACAATGAAGTCAATCCACTCAGGGGCCCCACGGACCCCTGCCCCCACCACATCTTCAACAGAGCCGCCGACACCATCGCACCCATGCTCCGCCACACCATCAACCGCTCCCTGGCGACCGCCTTGTTCCCCGACGACTGGAAACACACTGAGGTCAACCCCCTCCTAAAGAAACCCTCAGCGGACCCCACCGACCTCAAAAACCACAGACCCATCTCCCTGCTCCCGTTCCCAGCGAAAGTAATCGAGCCATCAACAGCCAACTCGCCACATTCATTGAAGAACACAACATCCTCGACTCCTCCCAATCCGGCTTAAAAAAAAACCACAGTACGGAAACCGCCCTCCTCGCCGCAACAGACGACATCCGCACCCTATTGGACAAAGGAGAAACAGTAGCCCTCATCCTCCTCGACCTATCCGCGGCATTCAACACAGTCTCCCACCGCACCCTAATACGCAGACTCTACGACGCAGGAATCCAGGACAAGGCCCTCGACTGGATCTGCTCCTTCCTCTCCGGCAGGACGCAGCGGGTCAGACTCCCCCCTTTCCTCTCGGACCCCACACCTACCACCTGCGGAGTCCCCCAGGGCTCCTCCCTCAGCCCGACGCTGTTCAACGTCTACATGGCTCCACTCGCCCCCATCGTCAGAACCTACGGACTCCACATCGTGTCATACGCAGACGACACCCAACTCATCCTCTCCCTATCCAACGAGCCCAACACCGCCAGACGCAACTTTCGAGAAGGCATGGAAGCCGTCGCCAAATGGATGAAAAACAGCTGCCTACAACTAAACACCAACAAAACAGAAGTATTCATCATGGGCCCAAACCCCGACGCCTGGAGCGACACCTGGTGGCCCCCTGCCCTCGGAAACCCGCCAACCCCCACGGACCACGCACGCAACCTGGGAATCATCCTGGACTCCGAGCTCAAAATGGACCGCCAGATCAACTCAGTCTCATCTTCCTGCTTCCACACCCTCCGCCTCCTTCGTAAGACCTTCAAATGGATCTCCCTCGAACACCGAAAGACTGTCACGCACGCCCTGGTCACCAGCAGCCTCGACTACGGCAACGCACTCTACGCCGGAATAAATAAAAACCTCACCCGCAAGCTACAGAACATCCAGAACGCTGCCGCAAGACTGGTCCTCAACCTGCCAAAACACTGCCACATCTCCCTGCGCCCACTCCACTAGCTCCCCGTCGAGGCGAGAATCACCTTCAAGATGCTCACCCACGCACACCAGGCCCTCCACGGCACCGGACCAGCATACCTGAACAGCCAACTCAAATTCCACGCACCCCAAAGGACCCTACGATCAGCCCAGCTCTCCTACGCCGTGGTCCCCCGCAACAGAAAGACCAGATCGGGAGGCCGCTCCTTCCTCACGGCCAAAGCATGGAACGTCCTTCCGCTCCACCCCAGACAGACAACATCGCTCCCCATCTTCGCAAGAAACCTCAAAACCTGGCTCTTCGACAGACCCCCTCCTTGATGGAATGGAACCTGCCCCCCCCCCCCCCTCCTAGCGCCTTGAGACCCTTACTGGTGAGTAGTCGCGCTTTAACAAACCCCTGATTGATTGATTGACAGAGTGAATGATTGAGACATTGAAGATAAGTGGGGACAAAAAACACTAAAGGGAGCTGAAGCAAAGCCTAACAATGGAAAAATAAAGAAAGGAGGTGGTTAAAAACTTTGAATGGAGGACTAAAACAAGACCCCACAGAGAAAAAAAACTTGACAGAGTTTGGGAGACAGCCGAAAGGAGAAAAAGCATGGGTGTCAATCCGCCAAAATACTAGAGGTAGCAAAAGTGACATCACTAGATTTCCATTTGAGCCAATGATCTCATAGGAAGTGTCATCTTATGATCTGACACTGAATCCTCCAAGGAAATGATGTCACTTGACCTTAATATTGATGTCATTAGACTACCTGATACTGCTGAAAGTAAGACACTCTTTAGTGCAGATTTATAAAATAACACAAGTTACTACCATAGAAAAATTTACTTTTTATGTACCACTCACATTTTAAATAGGGTACTGACATGACAAGAATATTACACATTTCTACTTTTTATTGCACAAAAAATGATGGGGCCAATTAAGATGTTGGTCAGAAAGCCTCCGACAGCTAGTCTGAAGCTTTTCGACTGGGGTCGGAGGCTTTTCGATTGACACGGTCAGTTTACGGACCGACCGCTGAATTACAATGTCGGCAGTCTGAGCGTAGGTCAGTCAGCCGTTCCGACCGGCTCTCGGAGTCTTCTGGGCAGTCAGAACAGCACTGTAATCCCCTATGGACGGCATTTCCGCCATTGGGATTACGATGTTGGTTTCCCACGGCTTTTCTGACACAGAAGGCTGCCAGAGAGCGACTTTGGAGGCCCCTAGCAGGGCCCCCTCACCCTACGGCTGGTGGGCGAGGGGGGTACCTAGGGTGCCCCCCTGTAGATCCCTGCACTGTGGCAGGCACCATGGAGTGCCTGCCACAGAGTGCAGGTTTTTACACACACCCCCATTTCTTCATGAGAGCCTGTATTACGCCCAGTTTATGGCGGTAACAGTCTCCCATAGAGAAATGTGAGTATCTGACCGAACAGTGTTCGGTCACATCATAATCAGGCAGTCAGAACTGCTAACCGCAGGTCTGTCGTTCCCGAGACGGAAACATTGTAATAAGCCCCTTTGTGTTTTTTGGAAGAGGAAAATATAGTGCCATTAAAACACAAAATAACATTTGGAAGACAAATTATTTATATCTCAAAGTCACGATTTATTAGTTTCCTTAGTATTTACCTTCAGCATAAAATGTATTGGAAAGTTAGAGAAAGAACCCGAAAATTAAATTGAAAAACATTATTGGTTTTGTCCCTTTTGTATTTCTGTAAGTTGGCCAATGTGAACAATGCTATTTACATAAATTGATCCTTAGCATCGTTAATACATTTTGGTGAGCATCACTTTGTAAGCCATTTTGATTCACTACAGCACATATGCAAAGTTTTTATTTCAACGCATAATTTTCTATATATTTACAATGATAAAAATCCTCAACATTTTGTTTAAAATGTGTATTTTTTTTTTAATTAAAAGTTTTGAATTTTATTCAGAAGGGTACACATTGCACTGGTGTTTTAAGGAGAATGCATCAGTTCACAGCCGGAGCTGCAGAAAGTAAACAGTGCACTTCACAGAACCTTTTACCTTCAGTTCTGTTCTTAGCATTGCCTTTGCCGCCTCTGAGGTGAGGGGTCAAGGGGTCGGAAGGGGTCAGCCAGGTGTCACAGCTGCGACCCCTTGGAACCCCTGAAAGATGTCCATGAGAAAAAGATGTGAGAAGAGACAGACACTGGACAAATAAGGAGACTATTAAACTGGAGAGAGGAGGAAGAAAGAGAGCTGTTACATAGAAGGAAGAGGGAGCGAGGCTGCAGAGATGGTGGGGAAATGAGAAAGAATGGGGGAGAGGCAGAGAATTAAAACACCCTGGAAAGAAGAGGATTAAGGGGTGAGCGAGACTAAAGATAGAAGGAGCTAGCCAGGTCTTTAAGTGGGCCGGGTCTCACCGGGTCTGAGCACCAGCAGTTTTTTAAAGGGGGCCTCGGAACGGGTCTCTATCGGGCTCTGTTTTGTGCCCTGGCACAGGCGGTCTGTTTTTTTCCAGACTGCAGTGACGACAGGCACATTGATGTGCGCTGCTCGCACTGCTCACTTCTCACTAGTGGAGAAGTTACAGCATGACGACATGCCAGGGGAGTGTTGTAGGGGAAGGGAAATTCTTCAAAGATTCATTTTCTCTCTGGATTTCCATTCTCTTTTTGAAACTCAGGAGCAGCAACATTGTCGTGGTGTCACCAGGGCTTTAAGTGGAAGCTTTTTCAATATTATAGACAAGCCATAGTTGCTGCTTATTTATCTTATGCAACTAACAACCATTGACAAATCCAATAGTCCTGACTTGTCGTAGGTATGATGTTACTTGTTGTATCATATATCTGGATGCAATGACAGAAGAAACAGCAAGTCAGGCGGCACACTATGCTAAGCACAGATTTTTAGCTTGCGTGTTTTTAAGCCACGCCCTTAATCACATTGGCCATGCCCCTTTGAGAGACCCCCCCCCTGTTTTTTCATCCCACTTAAAGCCCTGGAAAGTTATTTATTTATTTATGCGTTTTTATATAGCGCGGACTTTACCCGAAGGTGTCAGAGCGCTTCACAATAGGAACAGTAACATTACATGAGGAGAAAATTACAAGTGAGCATAATACAAAAGCAAGCGTTACATTACATGAGGAAAAAGTGACAATTGTGCAAAAAACAAGAACAAACCACATACAAAAAGAGGTATACGTTACAAGAGGAAAAAGTGACAAGTGTGCATGATACATAAGATACAAAATACAAATAGAGGTATAATACTGCAATATGTGGCAGTCACTCAGAACACACTGGGAAGGCACTTCTATAGGCATGGAATACAGAATTTCCTATAGTGGAAGAACTTCCTTGAGGGAGTAGAGAGGGCGTGAATTAGGTTTGGAAGTGTCTTTGGAGAAGGAGAAATTTGAGGTCAGTTTTGAAGGACCGGGAAGAGGTGGTGGTCCGGAGCTGAGGCGGAAGTGAGTTCCAGATTCTCACTGCGTTGCCTGAAAAGGATTGGGCCATCGATCTTTCCTTTTTGAAAGTGGGAGGTTCAAGCAATAGGTTTTCCGCATTACGTGATGGTCTAGAGCTTCCAGAGAGTTTCAGTTTATTCGCCAAGTAGCGAGGAGAGGAGGAATGCAAGGCTTTGTGGGTGATACAGGCAGTCTTGTAGATAGATCTTGCCTCGATGGGAAGCCAACGGAGGGAGGATAAAATGGGTGTGATGTGGTCGCTTCTTTTGGTCCCATATATGAAACGAGCTGCTGAATGGAGCACAGATTTGAGGGGGACAGGTGGGATTTGGGGAGGCCAGTAAGAAGAGAATTGCAGTAGTCCAGTCTAGAGAACCAGCGATTGGACCAGGGTTTTTCGGTCTTGCTCTGGGAAGAAGCGTCGAACCCCCAGAGAAAGCGCAGTTGGTATCGAGCAGACTTTGCAATGGAATTGATGTGGGAGAGTAGATTGAGTTTTCTGTCGAGTATGACACCAAGGGATTTTGCGCTGTCGACAATGATAGGTTTATTGTTAAGTAGATTCATCTGATCCATCCATGATTGAACCGGAGGAGGAGAGGAGGAGGAATTCAGTTTTGGAGGGATTCAGAATCAATTGATGAGTTAGCATCCAGTTTTGAATGGAGTCGAGAGTAGAGTTTAGGATGGAGAGATCGTATGTGGAGGACACCTTGAGGTAGATTTGAGTGTCGTCCGCATAGAGATGATAGAGGATCCCAGATTTACTTAGGAGATTTCCCAATGGTTCCAAATAGAGGTTGAACAAAGTGGGTGCAAGTATAGAGCCTTGAGGAACACCTTGACCAACCGCCAGAGGAGATGAAAGACTGTTCGCTATTTTGATCATTTGGGATCTATCAGAGAGGAAGGAAGCAAACCATTTAAGCACTGTGCCTTCCATGCCCATTCTCTGTTGAAGAGTGTTAAGGAGAGTGTTGTGATTGACAGTGTCAAAGGCTGCAAAAAGGTCAAGGAGAATTAGAAGACCAGACTCCCCTGAATTGAGTATCCGCAGTGCGTCATCAATCACTTGCAGCAGGGCTGTTTCAGTGCTGCAGTTTTGAATGAAGCCAGACTGGAAATTGTCAAGAAGATCATTGTCCTTGATATGACGGGAAAGTTGTTTCGCTACACATCTTTCAGTGATTTTCACAAGAAAAGGTAGGTTAGTGATGGGGCGGAAGTTGTTGAGGTCGTTCGCATCAGCAGTGGGTTTTTTAAGAAGAGGGGTAACCTGCCCAGTTTTGAAGGGAAAAGGAAGGGAGCCTTGACAGAGGGAGAGGTTAACCAGAGTGGTCCAATAGGAAAGAGAATGGGTGTAGAAGTCGATTGCAATGGCACTAGGGATGGGGTCAAGAGAATGGTTGGAGGGCTTTGTTTCGAGGATGCATTTGAGGAGGGCATCTTCAGAGATGGAGTCAAAGTTCTGCCAAATGGCTAAGGATTTGCGCTCCTCTGGAGGGGTAGGATGAATGACCTGATCCACAAGTGATTTCACTTTTTCGTCAAAGAATAAAGCGAATTCCGCTGCTTTCTTTGTAGAATCCTCCAACTTGTAGGTTGGGGGAGGGCAGTTTGGATTCTTGATGAGGTCGAATAGTTTTTTGGGTCTATTTTTGGCTGAGTCGAGGAGGGTTCTGAAGTGCGATGCTTTTTCAAGGAAGATGTGCTTGTGGTACTTGGATCTTGCTGAACGAAGCGTGGCCAAATTATTGGTGGAGGGCGCTTGTCTCCATTGTTTCTCTAGGATTCTTAGGTACTTCCTTTCTTCATAAAGGGATTTGTTGAACCAAGGTGCTGAGGGAGTAGGCCTTTTCCTTTTGCTTTGAAGAGGAGCGACGTTATTGATTTCGACTGCAAGGACTGAGAGGCATTGGGAGGTGAGTTCATTCACATCCAGGTTCGGGTCTAGCCTTGGAAGTGATAGCAAAGCAGAATCACAGAGGGTACCGAGGTCAATATTTTTCGTGTTACGGAACCATGAAGTAGTCCTCTTAGGTTGGCCGAGAGTTATAGAGTGTGATAGGTGAAGAGAGAATGGGATGAGGAGGTGGTCAGACCAGTCTACATGAATAAGGATAGCGATAGTAAGCATGTCTGCTTTTGAAATAACAAGGTCCAGGATTGAGCCCTTAGAGTGTGTTTCTGTGCAGTGTTGGATAAGATCGTTTGCGGAGAGAAAGGTGGCCAGCATATTCGCAGAAGTCTTCCAGCGAGCCCCAGTGGAGATTGAAGTCACCCACGAAGATCTGATTGTCACTTTGCGAGTATTGGTCGCTGAAGAAGTCAGTGAGTTCCTCCATAAACGAAGGGCCGCTGCCAGGCGGGCGGTAAATGGCATGGAATCTGAGGGGTGAGAGTTGGTGCAATTGAAGCTCAAGAGATAGGCATTCAAAAGTGCGGAAGGAGCTGTTAGGAAAAGCCTTGAGTTGAAGGGAGTTTCTAAAGATGACTGCAACACCTCCCCCAACTTTGTCTATTCTGTCATTTCTCAATATAGAATAGCCTGTGCGTAATAGGAGATCAAACATAGAGTGAGAGGTATCGTTGAACCAGGTGTCTGTGAGGAAGAGCATGTCGATATTGTGAAGGGTGATGGTATCGGAGATTTCAAGTTTGTGTTTTATTGCAGATCTGCAGTTGTGGAGCAGACAGCGCAACTCTGCCGAGACTGTTTTGGTGACAGGGGCACTTGGGCTATGAGGGGTGTTAGGGATATTGTACTTATATGAGGGTGCTCGGGAGGATTTAGGTGGATGATTGGTTCTGACAGAGGAGATGGTCGGAATAGTGTAGATAGTGGGGTTACTTGGAGAGGAAAGTGGAAGAAGGGTGGCGTTCGAGGACTTGAGTGAGTTTGAGATGTTTGCAGGCGACCGGTTATGATTGGCTATTTTGGGGTGTGGGGGCGAGGTGCATCTCGTGGGAAGGTGAGTGTTTTCCAAAGGAATTGAGGTGTATGGAAAGGTGGAAATCTTGGAGCTTAAGAGTAAAATGGTGGCTTCAAGCTGGGCGATGGAGGTGATGAGAGAACCTAGCTTATTTTCCAGAGAGAGTAGGACAGAGCACGGCATGTTGGGTGGCTCGATAGAAACAGGAGGGGGTGCAATTGGCGGCGGAGGGCAGGGAGAGGTAGGGGTACGGGAGGGGAGTTGGGGTACAGGGTTCAGGGGTGGGGAAAGGTGGTGGTTGAGAGCGGGCGTTGGTGCATCAGAGGTGAAAGGAGAGTTGTCTTTGTTGACGTTGCAAGAAGGATAGGAATTGAGGACATAATTAGGGGGAGATAGGTGAGGTACGAGGCGGTGGGGCAGAAAGGGAGGGGGGGAATGAGTGGAGTCATAGGAAGGGAGGAGGTTTGGGCGGAAGAGAGGGGAGGGGGTTGGAGGGGTCCTGTAGGCTAGGTGAGGTGAATGTGAGGGAACGGGCACCTGGCAGAGTGAGGGGGTTGGGAGATAGGGAAGTTGAAGAGAGAAAGTGGTTCTGCTGGGTCCGAGGGGGAAAGGGAAAGGGTTACCAAGGGGGAAAGGGGGTAGCACAGCATTACTGGAGGAGTGGGGGGAAGAAGAGATGCAATGGGTTTGTAAAGATAGGGAACCGTGAAAGATCAGAGAACACAGGATAATAAAACGGCATAGAAAAGAGGAGAATGAACACCCCTTTGCACAATTTGTCACTTGAGTAGGAGATGGGCTTCTGCATGTATGGGGTCTCCAGTAAATCACTCATCCCTAATATCGGACTTTTTCTACTAAGTGCCTAGAGCCAGCATGCTTCATAGATAGTTGCCAAACCTGTATGCACAAGTAAGTAGGTGCCCAAATTGTGCGAGTTATATGCAATATTTAAACATGGTTGGTGTGTTGCACCGTTTACACAGTTATAACGCAAAACCAGGGGGCCTATAAAATAATCACGCTTACATATGTAAATTCTCCGTTTGTTGGAACGGATCAGTGAAAGGGTCACACTTAAGACATCGATAAGTGTGACACACCGACACAATGAAAGCATGAAAATGTCACTCATAAGCAAACTAACAACTAGCCAGTTCTGATAACTAGAATTCAAATTTCTTGACACCTCGGCTAGAAAAAAAAATATTTTACAAGAAACGGATCTATAAAACTCATAAATGTAAATCTTTGCAAAGTTTGTTAAAGCATTCTTTTATATAAAAAAAAAAAAGCATATCGGAGTTGTTACTTTAAATGTTCTCCGATCCAGGTTTACACAAACCAATATGTTTAAATTGTCGTGATTGGCTGGCTCGTCTACTACTCAGATTACCGATTTCTGACGACAGGAAGTGGCTGGCATTCCTGACTGGGAAGCAGCGGCGCTATAGCGGTGAGCAGGACGGCTAACGAGCTTCATGGCGCACGGTCTGCAACCGGAGCAGGGGGCGTCCATGGAAAAGACACGGGGGGGCCTTGCGAATGCAGACACCCTCTTGGCGAGCAGAGATCCAGGTAAGTCTCGGCGGGGGACCCCGCATCTGTCGGTCTGCCCGCCCTCGCAGTCGGGCTGCTTGCAACAGGTTTCCTCCTATGTCTGAAAAAAGTCTGGGCTCTGCTTCTACAGGGTCGCTTCTTTGGGGCGCACAAAGTATTCATGGGGGCGGGCATAAAGTATGCATCGAATTGACTTCGCTCATTATGAAGGACAGAGGTGATAAAAAATAATGCGTGATTCCTTTGTGGTCTGTTAAACTTCTCTAAAGCTGCGGGACTGCTGCCGGCTTTAAAGTTTGGCGACTAAGTAGTGATTGTAAAATGGCGTTTTCAGAATCTTTCCTAGGGATGGTTGTTGTGCGATGGTTGCATCACTTTTGTTCTCATCAGTGGCGTGAGCTCGATAAGTCCCGTGACCGCTCTGATTCATCGTATCCCGGCAGAGTGCATCTGAAGGGGGTTGGGTCGTTTCGTCACGGGGGCGCGGTGCTGGGGTCTGACAACTAAGCATAGAATGCACGTGATTTACTTTCGTTTCAAGCAGAGAACAAGCCTTTACAATGCAATAGGTCTCGCAATGACATTGTTTTGAGCTATTGGCATTGAAAATTTTATGTATTTTTATTTATTTTTTGTTTGTTTTTTTGCCCTTCGTGAAGCATTAATCAAGTAATGGCGTTGTAAATGGCAATGTCTTTTACCCCCTGTTGACAATGTTCAATTGTACTTCCAATCAGACTACCTACCACTGACTTCGGTCTGGAGACCACTACATTTTACTAGCTAGCAACAGCCACACAGCTCCAAACCATATGAATTAAGTTTGAGTATTCAGAGGTGCTTCTGAGATGAGAATCTTGGTAGGATGGATAGATGTTCTGTATCCTAGTTAGGGTAACTTATGTTCTGTGTAAATACTTCCATTGTACAAGCTTGACATGAGCATTACTGGAGCTTTCAATGATACACCCAATATCGGACTCCTCCCGAGGTCAAACAACGGAAGCGTCGTCTTGGGGAAAATAACGTAACGCAAATAAAAAGGAGATAAAAAGACGGGAGCAAACGAACAGAGACGAAGAGAAGGGCCAAATTGTAATGGAAGGAAAAATAAGCAGAATGGAAGAAGGGAATAGAAAAGAAAGGGGTCATTAAAACAGAAGGAAAGAGAAACTAATAAAAGAGGAGGGAAAATGCACAGAATGGAAGAGGAATTAGAAAATGAACAAATAGAGGAATCAAAAGGAAATAAAAGAGAAGGAAAGGGGAGGGAAATTAATAAAAGGCAAAGAAAGGAGAAGATAAACAGAAATGAAGACGACGGAAAGGCAAGGAAGGAAGAGGGAATACAACAGAAATAACGAGAGGAAGAGTAAATACACAGACGAGAGTATGAAATAAACGCGACGGGAGTGTATCAAACAGAAAAATAATAAACAGAGGGGAGAGGAAATCTAAGAGAAATAATGGAATTAGGGAGAATTGAAAAGCATAGGGAGAGGACAGGACATGAAGGAAACAAAGAAGATGAAATAGGCGGAAGCAAAATAAAGTAAACAAAAGAAGTAGAAGAGAGAGGGTGACAAAGGCACAGAGTAGAATGTAAAATAAGCAAAAGCAGGCAGGGTAAATATAAGAAGAAAAAAGAGAAATTAAAATAAATAGGAGACGAGAACATTTACAAAAGGCCACTAAATATAAGAAAAACAAAGGAGGAAACCGTAAACACGCAGTAGGAAGATAATTAAAAGTGAAGCAAAGAGGGTAGGGAGAAATAAGCAAAAGGGAAGAGGAAAGAAAACAAACGAGGCAGCGGAAACAAGAAAAAGAGGAAATAAACCGAAAATGGGTAAATAAAAGAGTAATAGGACTGCAAACTAATCTGAGAGGGGGAGTGGAAAAGAATAAAAGAGACAAAGAGGAACTGAAAACGAAAAAGGGAGGCACTGACAAAATACACAAAAATGATGGAGGAATAATAAAGGGAAACTGGAAAAAGTAGAGCAGTTTAATTTGAGTTTAAGCTGGGTAAAGTGTAAAGGACAGCGCAAACGTGGGACTGGTGGCGATAAGAAAATTTGGAAAGATATTGTGAAAACCCAATACAAGAAATGCATTCAGAGGCCTGTGGGAGGATCTTGCAGCTGAGGGTTGAGAGGGAGGGGGGGGGGGGGGGCGGATTCGAGCACCTTGCCATCCTAGTGTTCATGTTTAAAAGGCCGACTAAGCAGTGTGACAGGGAGCTGTAGGAAAATACCCCTGTGAGGCAAAACATAGCGTTCTCTATAGAGGCAGCCCAAATCTCAATGTGCACCATATTCAACAAAGTACTTTGGGCCTTATTTATAGTAGTGAACAGACAATCCTCCAATTTGTAGAGGAACTTCAAATGCAAAGAAGAATCCACTGGCTGAATTTTCCTCCACAATACTATCTCTACAACACATTGTCCTTGAACTATAAGGCTAGCCAAGGCATCTACTACAATCAATCAATCAATCATGTCACTTATAAAGCGCACTACATACCCGCGAGGGTCTCAAGGCGCTGGGGGAAGAGGGGGGTGGTGCTGCTACTGATCGAAGAGCCAGGTCTTGAGGAGTCTTCTGAAGGCCAGTAGGTCTTGGGTCTGTCGGAGGTTGGTGGGGAGGGTGTTCCAGGTCTTGGCGGCGAGGTGGGAGAAGGATCTGCCGCCGGCGGTCGTTTTCCGGATGCGGGGGACTGTGGCGAGGGCGAGGTTGGTCGAGCGGAGCTGGCGGGTGGGGGTGTAGAAGCTGAGTCGTCTGTTGAGGTAGGCTGGTCCGGAGTTGTGGAGTGCTTTGTGTGCGTGGGTGAGGAGCTTGAAGGTTATCCTCTTGTTGACAGGGAGCCAGTGCAGGTCTCTCAGGTGGGGTGTGATGTGGCTGCGTCGGGGGATGTCGAGGATAAGACGTGCAGAGGCGTTCTGGATGCGTTGCAGCCGTCTCAGGAGCTTAGCCGTCGTTCCTGCGTACAGGGCGTATCCGTAGTCCAGCCTGCTGGTGACGAGGGCCTGGGTGACTGTTTTTCTTGTTTCGGTGGGGATCCACTTGAAGATCCTGCGGAGCATTCGGAGGATGTTGAAGCAGGATGAGGAAACGGCGTTGACCTGCTTAGTCATGGAGAGGTAGGGTCGAGGATGACCCCTAGGTTGCGTACGTGGTCGGTGGGTGGCGGGGCTGTTCCCAGTGATGTTGGCCACCAGGAGTCGTCCCAGGCTGAAGGGTTGGAACCAAGGATGAGGACCTCCGTCTTGTCCGAGTTCAGCTTCAGGCGGCTGGTCCTCATCCATTAGGCGACGGCCTTCATTCCTTCGTGGAGGTGGGCTTTGGCGGTGTGAGGGTCTTTGGTGAGGGAGAGGATCAGCTGGGTGTCGTCGGCGTAGGAGATGATGTTGAGGTTGTGCTGTCGGGCGACGTGGGCGAGGGGTGCCATGTAGATGTTGAACAGCGTTGGGCTGAGGGAGGAGCCTTGGGGTACGCCGCAGATGATCTTGGTGGCCTTGGATCGGAAGGGGCGAGGCGGACGCTTTGTGTTCTGCCGGAAAGGAAGGATGTGGTCCAGTCCAGGGCCTTCTCTTGGATCCCGGCGTCGTGAAGGCGTGTTCGTAGTGTGTGGTGGCAGACCGTGTCGAAGGCGGCTGATAGGTCCAGGAGGATGAGGGCTGCTGTTTCTCCGTTGTCTAGCAGGGTCCTGATGTCATCGGTGGTGGCGATGAGGGCGGTTTCGGTGCTGTGGTTGCTGCGGAAGCCGGACTGGGAAGGGTCCAAGATGTTGTTCTCCTCGAGGTAGCGGGTCAGTTGTTTGACGATTTTCTCTGTGACCTTCGCGGGGAACGGGAGCAGAGAGATGGGTCGGAAGTTCTTTAGGTCCTTGGGGTCTGCCTTGGGTTTCTTGAGTAAGGCGGTGATCTCGGCGTGCTTCCAGCTTTCCGGGAAGGTTGCTGTCTCGAAGGAGATGTTGATTATTTTCCGGAGATGGGGCGCGATGGCTGTACTGGCTTTGTTGAAGATGTGGTGAGGGCACGGGTCTAGCGGTGAACCGGAGTGGATGGTGTTCATGATCTCGCTGGTGTCCTCGTCGATGTTGGTCCAGGAGAGCAGGCGGTTGGTGGTTGTGGGGGCAGTGGTCTCGGTGGTTGCCGGGGCGGTCGTGGTGTTGAAGCTGTCGTGGATGTCGGCGATTTTGCGGTGGAAGAAGGTGGCCAGTGAGTCGCACAGGTCTCGCGACGGCTGGATGTCGTTGGTGTTGGAGCTGGGGTTGGAGAGTTCCTTCACGATGTTGAAGAGCTCTTTGCATGCTTCTCACCGTTCACCCACTTGTTCAGCTCCCGAAACCATTCCTTAAGTAGAGGCAAGGGTCTACTCTTCTAAGTCATAGAGACACTCTGATTATACAGCACCAGCTCCAATGCAAAGCACCGGAGCTGGAAGCAAGCCAGTTTCTCGTGTGGAAAAAGTTCCAATGATTTACTCAACAGGCGCCCAGAAAAGTCATCAGATGTTTTGTTTGTTGGCACGTCCCAAAAACAAGACCGGACCATACATCATCACCAAAACTCTGGGCTAGTTATTAAACACCACAGATGGGTGAGGACACGTCAGGTTCATCCTATATGTCACTGGGTATTTTTGGCTTCTGTATGGTGAAAATGGTTTAACCAACGTGGAAAACAAACACAGCTCAGTTTGTAGGTAGGTTGTTTAGTGTTATCAGGGCTGGAATTCTGGTTGATTAGTCGAGTTTTATGCCACAATATTTTGTCAGCTCTGACTTGTCTTTCAGCCATTATTCTTCCTTCTAATTCATGCAGATAGATTTAAGACACATCATTGAAGTTTGTTTGCATGGCACTTCGGTAATATTTGTGTTTGATTTTCTGGAGGCTGATTCCACTTGTTTTATTTTCTGTTTTCAGAGTTTTAGGTCACTGAGTGCCTAATGTACGAAATTTCCATTTGCAAAAATTGGTTGCAAATTGCACACAGACTTTTTACGAATGGAAAGGTATTTTGTGAACTGACCTATGTACTCATAGGTGGGGGTCACAAAATTCCGAATTGTAGTCGGTCGCAATCTGACCTACAATATTCATGAGGTAGGTGGTAGATTGTGATTCAATATGATTGAATCATAGGGATGGTGACCTGATGATGGTCAGCAGACAACCATGTCTGATCACATTTTAAATAGTCACCTATTTTTTTTTATTTTTTTAAACATAGTCCATTTTCTTAAAGGAAACGGGTATGCATTTTAAAAGATGTTTTTGTTTTTTTAGAGATTTGGCAGTGGTTCTGTAGACCACTGCCCTCACCTCAACAACTTTTTTTTTTTTTTTTTTTTTTTAAACATTCACAAATAGGAAGTTGTCCCGAGCGAACCCATTCCCTTTTGCGAACGGGTTATACCGCCTTTAAAGTGTCAGTAAAATTTCAATAGTTTATAACTGGATTTCAGTTGCAAAACATTGATACATACCTTAAGGAATCACTGCTTGGGAGGGATACCCCAAACACGCCCCTTCCAATTCGTTTTGGTTTTCTAAGACCATTTTGTGATTCAGTAACATGAACTTGTTAGTGAATTGGAGAATGGGGTTAGCAGATTTCAAAAAGCTTTTCGTCAGTCGCAGTCCATAGTTTTGCCACTAGCCACTGCTTTAGTGGCTAGTGGATTTTCTAGTTAGCTGGCTGTGGAGAGATGGGCTGAGTGGCTTGAGAGAGATGCTGCTTGCATTTAAGATGCTAGGGTTCTAGCAATATTTTTCATGAGTGCTTTTTTTCTGTGATTGATTGTCGTTTTGTTTAATTTGGTGTGTGGCATTTTGAGTTTATGCTATTTGTAGGTTAAAATAGTGTGTGACTTGCAGTCCAGGTGTTCTAATCGCTGCAGGGCCATCTTAGCTCTTCTTCTTTTAGATGTCTCCATAAATTGACAAACATCATTTTATCTGCCTTTGAATTAAACTAGCCATTTTATAGTGACATCAAATTTCAAAATGTGTATATGCAAGTGATATAAAAAATAATAAGTTATTTTGAAACTGGGTGGTATTGGGAGAAACAAATGCACAGGGCTTGTAAATAAAAATGTGCATATATATAGTTCTTCAGACAACACTCCTGCCATTTTTTGTGTTGTTGGTAACAGAGGGTACTCAGCAAACCCT
The DNA here is from genome assembly GCA_963921515.1 of Calotriton arnoldi. Lineage (NCBI taxonomy): Eukaryota > Metazoa > Chordata > Amphibia > Caudata > Salamandridae > Calotriton > Calotriton arnoldi. Next base: position 996,496 of record CAWUFW010006652.1, read on the forward strand.
CCTGTAAGGGCGAAAGTCCAAACTGCCTGGAATTCAAACTCATGACTTAATATCACTGTGTTCGTTAACAGTGTACATCTAACTCATTGAGCCATCCTGGCTAAAGGGGGAGGATGTGGCGCAATGGCCAGAGCTGACAACATTGTAATTGGGGAACCAGGCTCGAGTCTGTGTCCACCCACCACCCTGACTGCGCAAGTCACTTAATCCTGTGCTCCCCATAAATGAACGTGTCCTTGTGTAACGAAAGTTGTGCTCGTGTAAAGCGCTCCAATACCTTCAGGTCGTTTGCGCTATATAAAACCGCCTAAAAAATCTAAACAGATATTGAATCTCAAATCTCACAATTATTTAACGAAATTAGACTTTCTTTTTAGAGAGAGAAAGACGTATTATACAGTAATTTGCCACTGGCACTGTCACTTTCAGTCTGATGTCGGAAGATAATGACCCGTCCCTGCTGACACGAAGATTGCCCCCACCCCCTCGGGAGCAGGGACTGTAATGAGAGCATCGCCCTCCCCTTTAAATTGCGGTCCCCAGGATCAAAGGGGCAGAGGGGGCTGCTGGGTAGGAGCGAGCCCTGCCAGGGATTGTGGGAGCGCTCGTATAAACAAGCAGTGCAAATGACATCACCGTGCGCGTGACAGCCGCAAGTGTGCCGTTTAAACAGCAGAATACCTCGGTCTCACCCGCGCAATCCCCCGCCTAAAACCACGACTGCGTCGTTTTCCGTTTGCCGCTTACAGCAGCTAATTTATTGGCATCTTGAAAATGTAAATAAAGCTACCGTTTAGGGTAAATAAAAAAGCAAATGATTTTCAGTCAAAGCGGAGGCATCTTCACCACCGGCCTTTTACCATGTTGTTTCGGTCGTCTAAGGTGAGGAGTAGAGGCGTGAAGCGGGTCCGCACTCTTTGGATAGCTATTTATTCCCGTCGAGGGGAGGTGACAGCCATTCTTTACTCTTTCCGGTTCTTGTTGGAGAAGGTGTTGGCGAGGACCTCACCTGGAACCTTTCAGAGAGCTAACAGGCGGAAGGTTATGTTTTGTGAATACTTCACAACAGTGCCTGCAGACTTTCTTCTCTTTAGGGGGGGCGCCATCTGTTTCTAATTAACATGGCCGCGCGAAGGCCATGCTAATTAGAAACAGATGGCCCCCCCCCCCCTTCCTAAAGATAAGAAAGTGCTTCACGACAGCCGTGAAGCAGACGACCCAGTCCGGATGGGCCGTCCAAAAGGGAGAAAGGGCAGTGGCCCAAAAGCATCCTTTTCAATGGGAAGCCAGCGTTTAGCATAAACGCTGACGCGACCCAATGAAAAGGATGGGCGGGGCTTCAAGTCCCCTTCTGAAATCTCCTCTCTCACTTTAGGTCTCGCCGAGCGAGCAGCGCATGCGCTGCAATGCTAGGCGAGACCTAAAGAATGCAAGCACAAGCGGCTTTTTTCTGTCATTGACAGTTCTCACGGTGCTTTCTATAAACACTTGTTGACTGCAGAAAGAGTGGGTACAGGAGAGGGTGTGGTGTGGCGTGACGGCCAGAGCTGTCGACTTTGGAACTGAAGAACCAGAGTCTCGACGTCTGCTCAAAATCCTGTGATTCTGGGCAAATCAATCTCCCAGTGCCTAAAAAAACAGGCATGTTACAATGTGTATTGTAACTGGTGCTCACGTAAAGCGCTCTGATATCTTCTGGTCGCGTTCCCGCTATATAAATGTGCAAAATAAATAATCACACATCTCAACGTTATATGGATAGTGGGTTTGAATGGGGCCACTGGTGTCTCTTGGGGGGCAACGCGCGCTGCGCTTGTTCAGTACATCTATGCGGAGGATGGGCTTGGAAAGGGGGTTGACGGCATTACTTTTCCTTTCAGTGTGTTTCTAAAAAATCTTTTGTTGGGGGGGGGGTGGGGGGGGGGTGTTCATGTTAACCCATTAGGAATTAGGTCCTTGAATTTGGATCTGACTGGCTACTTTTACCTTCTCACCCTCTAGGCTCTTAACCCATGTTTGCAGGCAAGAAAGAAAGTCCGAAAGCCTGGAACTACATTTTATTTTGCTTTTCACACCTTTGCACTTTGGCATAATGACATAGGATACAATCATCTATATTTATCTTTCTTCCCCAAACAGTATATTGCATTGTGGTTCTTGTAGTTTTTGCTTTTAACTGTTTCATCGTAGCAGAAAAAACCCTGGCATGCAAAGTGTTCAGGCTAAATGCCTGAATTGGCCAGAGGTGTCTGTCATACATGACATGGAGCTGCCAGTCAGCAATGTTTTAAAATTTTACGAAGTCACCTACTCCATTTTAAAAAACTGCTTGTTTTGTGCATTAAACCGAAGGCTTACTTTTAGATCATGCAATAAACCAGCATTGGCAATTTGACTCATTTGTTATTCTGTGTAGTGGACAGTTTTATACCTAGCTTCGCAACACAATAAAGGTAACATGGACATCAGCAGTGCAACCTTCCCTAACACAATGTATAAGTTACATACAGGTGGCAGTATTAGAAGGACGATCACACAATTCTCTCACACAACACCAGTGTAACTTGGGTAACTAACACACTAAAGAATGAATGAGAGGCGTTAAAGGACTGTTGTATGAATTCAATAAACGGATATAAACATACAAAAAGTACATAACTCCTTTAAGAAACAGCCCAAGCTCTTATGGAATTACCTTTCATGTATTCATTTATGGTGAGGAATATTCACCAGCCCTATGTTGTAAGCTCCATTAATGGCAATATCTTGCACTGGGAAGCATTCAAGAGTACTTCTGTTCACTAGTTGTATAATCTCCTACTAGTGGGTTCCCTAGTTTGGGTGTGGTTACGTCACTTATGTTTAGATTTATGTTTTGCCTTTGTTAAACTGTCAGACCTATATTAAAAGTGTACGTGGGTGAGCTGAAGATGTTTTACTGGTGTCTTCCCACCACAGGATAAACAAGCATTGGCATAGCCAATAGGTCTCGCCTTTGGGACCTTATAAGTGTTTAGCCATGCAACAGTTGATGTTGTTGCACCAAAGATATTGTGCTGGATAACTAAACACTTAATAGGTCCCAAAGGCGAGACCTATTGGCTATGCCTAAACCCTCTACTATAGCAGCTAGAGGTGTGGTGGGTGTTGCACTGAGCCAATTGGCTGATAAGGCACTAAAATGTTGACTCTTTTGTGGACTTCGTCTGTCTTCAGGTTTGCAGAAGAGAAAGAGCTGAGGCGTGTAGGCCTACGGCTGACAACTGAGCCAAGTGCGTGAAGGAGACAGAGGATTGAATGAATAAAATGTGGAAAACCAGAAAAGTAGAGGCATCAAACAGATAGAGGTACAGAAAAAGATAAGAAAGTAAAAATCAAAGAGGGAAGAAAAAGATTGCTAAATATAAATGGTGAAATGAGGAAGGGAAAAAAGGAAGGAAGGATACAAGTATGAATGGAAGGATAAAACAAAAATGTGAAGGGAAGAGTGGAAGGAAGTGTGAAACAAAAGAAGGAAGTGTGGAAGGAAGAATTAAAATAGGGACAGAAGGAAAGGGGGTTGGAGGAAAAGAGGAAAACAAAGAAGGGTGAAAGAAGGTTTGGAAAGATGGAAGGACGAGTGAAAGGATGGATGAATGAAAAGAGGACTGGAAGACTGCTGGAACAAAAGGATGAATGGAAGGGTGGAAAGATGGAAGAGTGCATGGAAGGGAGTTGGGTGGCTGGATGAGTTGAGAATGGAAGGAAGAAAGGATGGGTGAATGGATGAACAGAGAAAGGATGACTGGGAGGATCAATAGAGGACAGGAAGGAGGGAAGGGTGAAAGGCTGAATGAGTGAATAGATGGATATTAGGTGAAAGGATAATAGAAGAGAAAGTGATTGATAGAAAAATGTGTGGGTGGATGGAAAGGTGAAATAGTGGATAAATGGGTCGTGGATTGATAAAAAGGTGATTGAAGAAATGGATTAATAGCTGGATGGGAGGGGAAAGGATGGATGGGTGTATGAAGTGGAAAGGACGAATGGATTACTTGATGAAAGGAAGGGTGGAAGGGAAGTTTTGTAAGGAGGATTGGGCTAGCTTGCTGTGCTCGCTCGGTGTCATTGGACATATGATTCAAAGTGGTAGGTATCTTAATTGTATGCCACTTTCTTGGTTTAGAGTGAAAGTATCTTGTAGTTACTGTGAAGCAAAATCTCGCAGGGGCAAAAAGGTAAGTAAACTAAAACTTTGCAAACTTCACAAATTAAAAAAAATTGCAAGTTCTGCCAGGTGTAGGAAATTGCACAGTTGTAAGTAGCATCTCGTTGGTGACTAGAGGAGTGGTTAGTGCAAACGTTTATTTATTGAATTTAAAAAGGGTACATTTAGCACAGTGTGCACTATAGAAATGAAATGGTCAATTGAACCCAGACAATAATATACCAAGAACGGTTTATGAAGCCGGGGCTGGCATGTGTACCTTCTGAACAGAGTGGATAGAAGACAAATGTAAGCAATGAGGAGCGTGAGATTTCAAACCACTGAACTGAGTAGAGACAAAGCACCACAAGCATTGACAAAGCCAAAAGGTTTCGCAGGGGAGAGCTATTGGCTTTGTCATTGTCTTTTACCCATGTTGTACAGCAGCACAGCTGCCGTGTAGCATGACTGAAAGAAAAAACAAAAGTGGTATAATGCGGGCAGTGCTGGCTGTGTAATAACTTTTGTCAAAGCACTACAGTGCAGCACTGAGCTATTTTTTAAATAATTTTCAGCCATGCAACATGGCTAATAGTTATGGTAAAAGTGCTATGACGGCGGGCACTGTTTATTATGTTATTAGAGCAAAGGTTTGAAACGCGTGTAGAAGGTGTTTTTAAAAGCGCAATAGACTCAGAGGAACCGTTGGGCGGGAGAATCTATAGAAAAATAAACCACAGTGAAGGACGTGAGATATCCAGACTCGTCCGGATGTAGAAATGGGCACCACAACTGTGAGAAATATGGTGAGCAAACAGGAAATGATCCTTCAGATGTTTAGCCACAAGAACAAATGGTAAACCGCGCTTAGCAACATACTCCCAACCGGAGACCCTACAGAAAACAAAATGTAAGTCAGGATACACAAACGAGATATAAACTTAAGACCCTGGAAAAAAAATCTGCAGTCTGGCCACAAGAAAATCCATCACAAAAAGTGAGAGAATCTGAAAGCTCCATAAAACCTGAAACCGCATTACAAAAAACGAGGCAAAAACGGCAAAACTGTGGAAAAAAACATTTGCAGTCCAGTTTCAAACTGCCTAGTTACAAAAAAATTAATATTTTAATTTCATGCAAAAATGGAGTCAATGATCCAGCACTGGCACTGGCTGGGATGGAACAGTGTTAACTGTAATGGCTTCTGTGACTTGGTGACCGTGACGCCACAATGTTCCATTCAAGGATGTATGAGCATTCTTATTACTGTATTCTTCGACATATCCGGAGAATCAATCACATGGTGGCGACATGCACAGGTTAGGCAGCTCTATGGGTCTAATTTTAGTAGAAAACTGTGAATAGCGTGGCACTTAAAATGATACTAATAAATACTCTGTGATAGGAAGTGTCTGCCAAAAGATGTACCCTTAGTAAACCACACTCTGCCCTAAATTAGCCTGTGGTGAGGGGACCGGAAGAAAAGCTGTAATGTCACCACAGATAATGCGATAGGTTCACTGTGCTCACAACAGTGCAACATTTTCTGAGAGTCTTTATTGTGATTTGTTCATTACATTCTGCATAAGATGTAAGCAGCTCATTGATGCTGGGTTCACGGGCAGAATGCGCCTTCATTTTGTCTGGCTTCTTTGAAAGCTTACTTTAGTGTCCTGTTAGAAGAAAACGGTTTCCAAAGATATACTTTATAAAGTTCGTTGGAGGTTACTGCACCAATCGGAGTCCATTTTGTTTTCAGAAAGCTAAGGTTTAGAACGGGGCGTGATCTAACATTTTAAAATATGTTAGGTCATCCCGAGTGCATTTGTATAGTGCATTCCCCTATGGCCTGAAGAAGGGTGGCTATGCCAAGGAATGGCTTCAGGCTCTAACTCCCTCATGCTTTTCAGATTGTAAATGCAGCCCATAAACGAGGAGTGTGGCATCAGTATCCAACTTTCTGGAGCCTAATGGGGTGGGTAAAGACTCTTCTGTACTTATTGCATATGATTTACATATGTTGTTCTTTGGATATGAAACGCTGCATTTATACTGCTCTTCAAAACTCCCTTCCACAAAAAGATACAAAACAAAAATAATTCCAGAAATTGTTTTGCGCATTCGTCTAACCCGGTCTGAAATTAAGGAAATAAAGATTGTGTACATTACACATTAATAATGCGCCCTCTGTCTAAACATAATGAAATTGTGAAGCAAAAGCAAATCGATTAGGGTCGCGTGAAAACCCCCGCAAAAACATTAGGCGCAGGCCATGCAGCGAGGTTTTGCAAGGCTCCGAAGATAAAGCACAGGAAGAGAAGTTGTGAAAGCAGAGTCACAAGGAGCCGGGGGCGAGGGCACATGGAGAGGGGAAGAACAATCAGCGTTGCTCAATAGTAAAGTTTGTACAGTGTCAGGAGCAGGTTTGACAACAACTGTAGGAAGCTGGAGGCTTAAAGTGACAGCCAGTCAACCACAGCCAGAAAAGTGGAGATGCAATAGCTTTAAAAAACAAACAAAACAAGCGAGCATCATAAGAAGTGAAGGGGGCGGGCCGCGCAGCCGTGAAAGTGAATGAGCCATGACAAGAGAGGAAAGCCAGATGGCTCAGGCGAGACCTAAAAACTGATATCTGAGCCATGGCCCTACTTCTCTTTTCCTTCAACATCTTTTGCTGCTCAAAGATTACCCCCGTGAAGTCCGGCATCTTCCCCTGGAATATAGGTACCTCACAAATATTGTGTACAATTCCTGCTTCAAATGGCATGTACATCAGCCTCAGAAGGAGGGTGATGGGGCAAATCTCCCCAGGGCCCACCCCTTGAAGAGGTGTCTCAAAATACCACTGGTTTGGTTGTCACCACTTGCAGAATGTTTGCAGGGCAAGTCGCTGTAATTGTGGCCTGTGCTGTGAAACAGGCTTGGCCTATGCTGCCAAGCCGCACTAGCAGCTAACTGGGGGTGGGAAATGGGATTGCGGAAACCTTGACTCCGCAAAAAGCATCCAACTTTCTACAAACCCCCTCTCAACAAAAAAAAATATTCTGACTTCGGACGCAATGACAATCACCTGGGGGGTCCCCCAGGGCATTGTCCTTTCGCCTACACTGTTAAATATATATATCGAGCCCCTCAGCACCATTCTCAACCAACCAAACCTCCCCTTCCATCTGTACGCGGATGAGACCCAGCTCTACTTGGAAATCTCCTCACTAGATGACACACTGGCTAAATGCCACCTTCAAAGAAGTTCAACACAGGCTATCTCGCAACCACCTAAAAATCAACCAAAATAAGACTGAAATTCTGCTCAAATCAAAGTCAAACTAATCCCCCAAATTCAAGAATGGCTAAACTCCATAGATGCTCTTAATTGCACTCTTACCTCAGCCGACTCCGCCAAATCTCTAGGAATCAGACCCAAAACTGACCATGAAAGATCAGATAAAGGACAGTGCAAAGAGTACCTTCTACAGCCTGAAACATCTGAACAAAATCAAACCCTACTTGCCACCGAGCGACCTCAAATCTGCCACACAAGCGCTGGTGTTGTCAAGATTGGACTACGCCACCCTCACAGACACGGCAAAATCCCACGTCGCACCTCTTGGAACCACTCTCAATGCAGCAGCCAGAATGGTCACAGGAATCAAAAAATATAACCACATCTCCCCTGCCCTGAAAGAACTGAAATGGCTGCCAAATGAAGCTCGCTGCAGCGTTAGAACTGCCTGTCTCTCACACGCAGCCCTTCACAATGGGAAACCAGCTTACCTCCCCTCAAAACAAAAAAAGGCAGGCGAGTCACGAAACCTAAGAAGCTCCAATACCTTACTCCTTATCCCACTTAAAGCCCACAAACAGAAAACCGTGGCTTGCTCCTTTTCGAGCAATACCCCTAAAATCTGAAACTCCATTCCAGTACATACCAGAACAAACCCCTTTTTCTTGTGCTTCAAGAGACAGATAAAGGATCTCCCCCTCAACCGACCCGGAACAAGCAGGATGTCCATCGGCTGCCAAGACATGAACTCAACCCATATCTTCTTGCTGTACTCCTCCCCTGCTGTTTGTCCTCCCTCTTGGTCATCCACTATTTCATCTTGATCTTGATCTTCATCTTAATCTTATCTCAAATGTATGAATATACACTATTTGCAATGAACATGCACTGATGGGTCATTATTCTCGCTATTTGTAATGAACATGCACTGATGTAAAGCGCTCTGATACCCTTGGGTCTTGCCAGCGCTATATACAACTCCTTAAATGAATAAATAGCATCCCCTTCCTTGCTATGAGCACTAGTAGGGCAGTGGTAGTGAGGCAGTGATGGCTGGGCCCTATAATTCTCTGTAGCCCTATTGTGTTGCCTTCTGTATGGAAAAGCAGCGCTTTTGACACTGAAGAGAACAAATCTTCGCTCATCCTGAACTTCCTGACCTGCTGCAAGTGTCTCTGTCTGGCGCTTTATTTATACCTGACAAACGTTTACATAAAAAAGGTATTTTGGTTATTCACTGTAGATTATATCCCTGTACTGAATGGATTTGTTAAAATTAATGGACCAAACCCTTTCAGCAGTAGCTTCTTCTGCTTCTTTTTTTTTTTTAATGACCCAAGAGGTAAGTCATTTAGTTTTTCCCCACATATATGCCTTTTATTTTTTTTTATGGATAGATCAACATTTTTATATTAAACCAAACGTAAGTGTTGATATAGAGTGTGAACGTAATTATTTGAAATGCCCTCGGATGTGACAATCATGGAAAAGGAGGCACAGTAAAGAAAAGTAATTGCATAGGGTCACACTGTTTGGTCAAGCTTGGAATCCAGGATTGAAACCAGATTTCCTGATTAAACATTGTGCAATTCAGATCCTGGATGGGTATGGCATTCTTTGCACCCTTGTCTCCTGATGACCATTTTATCAGTGACCCAAAGGGCAAGTCGGAATATCTTGTGCCGTCTATACAACACCTTAATTTTTATTATAGATGAAGCAACAGTATGGTTTATTTGAACAATATTCAAGTGATGTTTTTATTCAGTCACCATCTTGAACTGATTATTTCAAGGTTCCCCCAAATGAGATTATCACAGAAAAGGAGGCAGATGGAAAAGGAATCGTCAACGGTCACACAGTTAGGTCCAGTTGGGAAGCTGTGACTGAAACCAGGGTCTCTGGGTCAGGGCCCCACAGCTAGTTTTTAGGTCTTGCCTGAGCCAGCGCATGCGCTGCTCTGCGAGACATTTTGTAAGTGGGGTTTTCAAAGTGCTACCCCACACGCTTTTGCTGGCCTAGCGCTTGCGTGCACGCACGCAGCCGCCAGCTTTCAGCGCCCGAGGCGCCATCTGGAGCGCGATCGCGCGACTTTCACGGCCGCGCGGCCAATGCTTGTTCTTGTTCTTCTTCATCAACAGAGATGAAACAACCCCTGTTCCATCCACACTGCCTCTGCTTTCTTACAGAGCGCTTCTCTTTTCACTGCTGTACTCAGTGTCATCTTATGAAACCACCCTATATTATACTCTATGCATGCTTGGAGTACATACAATGCCTCGCTTGGATTAAATCTACGTGAAGATTTGTGTTCACCTCGTACAGACGCTCTAGAGCTGGGTGTTTGTATCTGTAATGCGAAAACGATTTATGCGTCAGTTTCGGTATCTCACCCTGTCAAACAGTCTCCAAAAGCTGCCAGAGCACCAGGCTGGCTGAATCTGAAAAAGATTCTCTAAGGGCGAATATCGCACGCTTTGCTTTCTGGGGAAATGATTCACCCACCCCTACCAAGAATTGCGTAGTGTATCTAATACCCGATGGCGGTTTTTATTTTCTATTAAACCGCTTTGACACCATTTGGGCAATGTAGGCTTTATTAAAAACAATATTCTTCAAATAAATAAAACCTTCTTTCAAGGGTATCTAATCGAAATGCGATTGGGATTTCGAGTGTAAGAAAAAACTGCTTCTCCTGGCGAAAGCGCCTCGGCTCCTCGTCAGCCCATTTAGCAGATCCTGGCGCTGCAAGGGTCCCGCTCTAATTACTGTAATCAGCGGCGGCACGCGGTGGGCTGGCGGGAAACAACAGCCACGCCCACCCCGTGCCTCTGGTGGAAGCGGAGGGAGCAGAAAACACAACCAGCAGCAGGCACATAAAGAAAGAGACAAGATACTACTTACTCCACGTACGATCAACCACATAATGACTCGTGTAATGGAATCACACACGGTTAATGAAAATGTATTTGAAATAATCACAGGGTTCAGAGACCTCACTTTAACTGTCTTCCAGGCTGGCTGGCTCCCTTCCTCCCAGGCCAGTGCTTCGTCATTCTCTCGCTCCCTCCTGCGACTCTGTTCCTTCCGGAGCGTATGTTCCCTTTCCCCTTTGTTCTATCTTCTTTTGAAGTTTCTGCAATCATTGTTTTGTTGTTGGATCTTTCAGGTGTAAACATTCCAGTGTCCTAATGCTGACAAACCCTTCCATCGTGCGCGATGGCCTGGTTGAATGTTCTCTGGAAGTTAATTGAAAACCATTCCTTCCTTTAAAAGCAACTTTCCTGATTAATACCTTTCTTCCCAAACTTTAACTATATGCAGCGTATTGCACAGTGCTCTGAAGCCCAATATACCTATTCTCTGCTATAGAAATCTGTGTAAATAAATAAAATTTTTCCCCTTTTACAATGTTGTCTTCTGGTATGCATACTGAACCTCTTTGCTTCTCTTGGTCCCCTCTTTGAATTTGTCATGTCTTCTGTCACACTGTGTTCTGTTTCCTCCTGGTGTAACGCCTTACGTTCATGCTTCCTTCTCTTCTATCACATTGTTCTTCAGTTCTTTCCATCTGCTTACTTTTCTTTGCTACCCTCTGTACTCTTTTCCACTTGTCTCTGCGTATGGACAGCATCTGCTTTTACAGTTGCTCATTTGTTTTTCCCTCTGCCTCTAAACACCCCTTTTAGCTTTCCTTCATTATTTCATCCAATTTCCTTCATTTGGCGCCATGACTTCTAAACTTTGGCCTCTTAACAAGAATCGCTGTGTAAAATGGGGTTGGCTTGTATGCTGTTCTGGAAAGAAGTCCGTGGGGTTAGGAGGGAGTTGACCCTTGGAAGCTCTGTGTGGAGGAGTTATCACATTCAATTATTTTCCTATTTGGTGCCATCTTATTGGAATAAACTTCCCCTGTCTATTCAACTATGTGAGGATCATGCCAAATTTAACAAGCATTGGCATAGCCAATAGGTCTCGCTTTTGGGACCTTATAAGTATTTAGTTATGCAGCACAATATCCTTGGTGCAATAACATCAACTGTTGCATGGCTAAAAACTTATAAGGTCCCAAAGGCGAGACCTATTGGCTATGCCAATGCTTGTTTTTTTTGCTTTGGGTCCAGCAAAAGCTTCTGACTAGCCTAATATGCAAGTGGATTGAAATACCCTTCTTCAGAGCACAGGTACCCTTTGGACAGAAACCTTGCAAGCTTCCCAATTTGAGGACAGGTAGGGTAGCATCACACGGGACCGGTTCAGATTAGGCAGCCGCAGTGCAAGCTTTACGTCCTCACAGAAAAAGAACAGTATGGCAGTAGCAAAGCGAACTTCCCTCTCACAGTAAGCAATATATGAAACCTTCCATCTCCTGCAGAACAGATGCTGCAGGACAGACTAGTACTAGCTTCCATCTCTCACAGAACATGAACATTTAAGGCACGAGTGACATTTAGATTGCAGACCGAGCTTTGAAGTGGGTGCTTAAGTAACTGATATGGCTGCATAGATGGTTGAGTTACTGAATATGCAAGTTCTGACACCATTCTCAATTTGGTGATATTTCAAGTCCGCATCCAGAAAATCCTGCTGCTGTCAATTGGAGTTAGTTTTGCGTTTTTGTCAAATTTAAACAAGTATAGGCTTGCCGTGCCCCCTCGGATCCCTCCAATATCGACCTCTGGTCCAGAGTAGTGTCTAAGGCAGTGCCCAGCCTAATATGGAAAGGTTGCTAAGGGCACAGCATGGTTTGGAGAGTGCAAAGGATGTGGTTGGGCAAAGGGTGCGAAGTAATAAAGTTCAAGTGTGCAGAGCATATATAAAAGACTGACGTCAGGCTCCAGACTTCAGTATTGTGAAAAGGCAGGGTACTTGAAGTAGGTTCAACAAAGGCAGATGCACGGAGCGGACCCTGTGATAACCATCCCTTCAGAATTATTGCTGATGGTCCATTGTGACCATGGATCATGGTCTATGCATCCTTCGCCGTTAGAAAATGTCCGTATAGCCCTCCGCAGTTCACCAGTGCTTTTTATCTCGTTAAAAAGAGCCTTGTTCTCTCTCTTCTCTCCTTCTGCCTCACTCTTCAGTAATATTCTTTCCTTTCCTCTTTTTTTTTTTTTTTTTTTTAATGCAAAGTTCCCAGCATTTTATAGCTTCCTTCTCCTGGCTCTTCATGCATGTTCTAGTTTCATCTTTTTTTCTCTCGCACTTCATATGCTCCTCACCCTTCCCTTCTTTTATGCTCCTCGCTCAAAGCCTTATTCCCATTCCCTCTCTCCTGTATCTGGCATTACCAAATATCTTGTTCTGTCTCTTTCAAGGCTCTCTTGCACCCTTTGACAAAAATATTAACTTGTTTCCTGTAGTGCTGATCTTTTTACTTTCTCATTACATTGTCTTGCTTCATTATCTGCTCTTTTACTGAGGCTGTATTTCCCTGGCATACAGGTGTACCTTTTCCTTCAATATTACCATTTTAACACATTAGACACTACAAGGATTGCAATGTTAGTCATGGAACATGGTGCCTTTTTAGTCTTAACAAAAAACTTCCCAGCCTTAGAGCAATCAAGAAGTGTTTGAAACATGTGGAACTATTATGAAGAGGGAGGTTTATTATAAAACTATATGCCCATCCACTTCTTGGGTCTCGCGCTGTCGCTGGCAAGATCTTTTGTTAACTTGTCTGAAAGGGTTCTTAGAGTCTGCCCATTTCTTACAATTGGTTGGTTTAATTGTCCCTCTTATTTCCTTGCTTTTTACTTGTCAGTGCGTGCTGCTTTCACTTTATCTTTGTGTCTTTGTCTCTTCCCTGGAGTATGGACCAAGCACTGATTGTTTTGTTAGTGTCCTTCCATGAGAAGCTGGCCTGGTATATGATGTCCACTAATGTAAGTGGACACATTGCACCAGTCCAGACAACCCTTATGAAAGCTTTCCAAGTGGTAGCTGTGGAGAGCAGCCTTCAAGCTTAGTCTTGAAGGAGTGTAAAGCCACTTGTTTTACCAGAAAGCAATCTTATAGTATAGATTAAATTAAAAGAGAACCACACAGTAGTTATAAAAAATATGTATTTATTATATAACACTATCTAATACGTTACAGTATCTCCCACACGGAAATAGACACAAAGCACACAATACTTTAGCAAAGAAATCACAGGAAATAGCACTAATACTCCGTGGGCCCCAGGGGGAGACCAAACCATATACTAAGAAAGTGGTATAAGAACCACGACTCAAGTCAGGACAATGTCGATAGTACATAGAATTGCTGGGAACCCACAGAACCACCCAAGGTAAGTAGATGGGGACCCCACAGAGAGCGTGTGAAGTATGTGAACACAACTGCGTGCTCCGTACAAGTCTATGTGCAAGTAGAGGTTGGAATTTTATAGATTAGGGACCCTTCCCAGTTGACCCTGAAGAAACCCTGTGGAAGACCGAAGGTTGGAGAGCCACCCCACTCGTGGATACCAAAGTACCCAAGTTAACTATCCTTGGGAAGCCGGGTGCATAGGTGTGAAGTGGTGTCGGAAACCGCCGTCGAACCCAATGGAGGACTTCAGGACAGTGCCGCTGCTGGAAGAGGAGAAAGTGTCTGTGGGAATCCAAATGTGGATTATTGAAGAGGAGTACCTGCAAGCAGAGAGGACAGGGTCTATGTCACTCGGGGCATAGACCCTGTCACTTGATTAAACCTCAGGAATATAAGCCAATATGGAGAGAAGCTCGTGTTGGCAGAGGAGTTATCTCTGAAAACTGTACTCCAGCTGAGAACTGTTCCAATGTTGACAAACTTCAACAATGAGTACTGGGGTACGCTAGTCTCCCCCAAAAGGGACAGAATTAGTTAACCCGAGCTTACTTCAGAAAGGGGAGATCCCTCGCAGCAAGAACATGCAACGTATGTGCCTACTTTGTTTAAAAAAAACAGAAGTGCTGGTGCCTAAAGGTTTTCTTGGCAGTCCCCTGTCTCCCAGCAGGGTTGCTGAACGCTAAGGTAGTTCAGTCCCTCTCGCACTTCATTTTTGCACCACGCTGCACTTCCTTTCTCTGTATCTCACACGTGCATGTATGTTCTTCCATCCCTGCTTTCTCCCTGTCTTCATATCTTTTTCTTCCTCCTTCATTCTTTTATTCTGCCTTTCTGTCGGTCGGTTAAAGTGTTTAATGAAAAATAAACCGGGTCCCCAAGAATGTGCCCCATCTTCAAACACCGTCACAAATTAAGCCCAGCAGAAGGATGTAGAATTTTGAGTGATTGTGGAACCACAAACATTTTTGATGCAAATAAAACTATCGCATGGACCCATGTTCCTTGACTGTCTCCATTGCACTGATGTTCTGAAATGTATTAGTGTGAAGCTGCACACCCCTGCCTGACACCCTCTGGTTACTGCGGGTGCAAAAAATGCATTTCTTTTGGCGCCGCCTTCAGGGGCGTAGCTTGGTACGTGAGATTTGGGGGTGTATATCTCACATTTCTCAACTAAAAAAGAAGGGGGCTGCAGGGTGGTGGGATGAAGTGACCAAGATTCGGGATGGATTGTTTCCATGAGAAACGGGGTCCGTACTGATTTGCATTAGGTGAACCTCGGTCAAGAGTGGCACATTTGCCGATACAAATGGGCTGAAATGCTACCCCATCGAATGCCACTGGTTAGACTCTTTGAAAGCATTCATCCAATCACTTTTCTGTTGTTTGAGTGCCAGTAATAAGCCTGGAAACTTGAGACTGGTGCAGCTTTCTAAGACTACGACTGCCAATGTTTGTGAAATCCAAAAACGAGTACATTTGAACTAATTCAGTTAGTACTTCTATGGGTGCAGAGGTCCTCACCTTTTACCAATCATTTTATCAAGTGACTGAAGACCATGCACTGCGTCCCAGTCGCAAGCAAAGCAGGGCGAGCAGGCAAATTAAGAGAAGGTGCCGAGCCATGGGTCTGACTTGCATCCGAGTCTGTGCACGAGCCGAGAAATGTGTGGCATGTATATCGTGCAATAAACACAATATAAAAATATGATACTTTTTTTTAATTTTGAAGGGATTGTATTTCTTTAACAGGCCGAATTGTTTCAACTTACTACATCAGATTAAATCACTGCATAGTCAGACATCTATTAAAAGTGGTCGTTTTTAGGTTTCGCCTGCACAGCGCTTGTGTTGTGCTTGTTAAATCTCTTGTATTTAATATATCTTAAAAGGGGGCTCTTGTCAGTTCCCATAGCCAAATTATTGTGTTCGTTTGCTTTTAAGTGGAACTTTTTTTTTTTGTTTTTTGTTAACGTCCCCCCGGCTGCATGCATTTATGATACTTCTACTAAAGCTGTTTACTCTGTTTAAACCCCATTTACTGCCAAGATAACATCTCTTCCCAGGGAAAAGGGAGACAGCTTCTAACAGTATGTTGGAATACTTGCTTTTTATTACTTAGTTGTGTGAAGCAGATGCTTTAACCTTAGAACGTTTGTGACATTTCCTATTCATGCCTCAGTACCTTTCTTTGCACTTTGTAGGCATTATCGGATTGATTTTTTTTCAACTTAACCTATTCGGTCTTTATGATCAAATTCGAAATGTTGTAATAAACATTGCACGTTAAAAATAAAGTTAATCTACAAGAGCTATGCTATATTTTACTACTAAACAGGCAGCCACAAGTGCAGTTACCTTGCACACAACAGGGTCATGATTTGAATGGTGCAGCAGGGGCAGTACCACTGGGCCCAAAAGTTGTCAGAACTCCTCTAAACACATAATATTGCTATATTTCACTACCAAACAGGCACTCGCAATTTGCAGTTAAAAGGGATTTGATTTGAATGGTGCAGGAGGTGAAGTGGCACCGGGGCCAAAAGCTCTAGGTACCACAATAAATGCCTAAAAAAATGCTATGTTTTACTACTAAACAGGCAGTCACAAGTGCAGTTATCTAGCAAGCACTAGGGTCATGATTTGAATGGTGCAGCAGGTGCAGTGGCACCGGGCCAAAAAGTAGTCTCAACTCCTCTAAACACCTAATATTGCTATATTTTACTACTATAGTGGCGGTCACAATTGCAGTTACCTCACAGTTCAAAGGGGATTGATTTAAATGGTGCAGCAGGTGCAGTGGCACCGGGGCCAAAAGTTGTCATAACTCTACTAAACGCCACATATTACTATATTTTACTTCTAAACAGGCAGTCACAAGTGCAGTTATCTTGAAGGCAACTGAGTCATTATATGAATGGTGCAGCAGGTACAGTAGCACCAGGGCCAAAAGTTTTTATAACTCCAATAAACACCACATATTGCTATATTTTACTACTATAGTGGCGGTCACAATTGCAGTTACCTCGCAGTTCAAAGGGATTGATTTAAATGGTGCAGCAGGTGCAGTGGCACCGGGCACAAATGTTGTCAGAACTCCTCTAAACACCTAGGGCCTGATTCACAGAACTAACTTACGTCAAAAACGTAAAGTTAGTACTTTTTGGTATTCACAGAATACACTTACTCATTTTGGTATTCACAGAATGAACTTACTCATTTCGATATTCACAGAAGTTAGTAGTCCTAACTTTGGGACTCCTAAATGCGTTCTGTGAATACCGAAAGTCTTAAAGTTAGGATTTTTCTCAGTTTAGGAGTAGTAAAGTTAGGACTCCTAACTTTAGGACTCCTAAATGCCTTCTGTGAATACCGAAAGTCTTAAAGTTAGGATTTTTCTCAGTTTAGGAGTAGTAAAGTTAGGACTCCTAACTTTAGGACTCCTAAATGCCTTCTGTGAATACCGAAAGTCTTAAAGTTAGGATTTTTCTCAGTTTAGGTGTAGTAAAGTTAGGACTCCTAACTTTACTACTCCTAAACTGAGAAAAATCTAACTTTAAGACTTTCGGTATTCACAAAAGGCATTTAGGAGTCCTAAAGTTAGGACTACTAACTTCTGTGAATACCGAAATGAGTAAGTTCATTCTGTGAATACCAAAATGAGTAAGTGTATTCTGTGAATACCAAAAAGTACTAACTTTACGTTTTTGACGTAAGTTAGTTCTGTGAATCAGGCCCCTAATATTGATCTATTTTACAACTAAACAGGCAGTCATAGGTGCAGTTATCTAGCAAGCACTAGGATCATGATTTCGATAGTGCAGCACATGCCGTGGCACCGGGACCAAAAGCTCCAGGCACCCCACTAAAAACCTAATATTGCTATATTTAACTACTAAATAAGAAGCCACAAGTGCAGTTACCGTGCATGCACTAGGGTCATGATTTGAATGGTGCAGCAGGTGCAGTGGCACCGGGCACAAATGTTGGCAGAACTCCTCTAAACACATAATATTGCTATTACATCAATTAATTATAATTTTTTTTGCTCGTTCATTTCAAATTTCCTATTACTTACCCGCACTATACCACTAATAACAGTACAATATATTTCCATTTTTTGTATATTGTACAACTACTCAGCAAGCTACAACTTAGAACAAAAAAAACTTCTCGCATAGGTGAATTCTAATAAATTTACCAATGCTTGTTAGAAATATTTATGGCTCACTTCCCAACGACAATACCATTAGTGAACAAAGAGGCAAGTCAGTAGTCATGTAAACCCTAAACGTGGCCTAGATTCTTCGTATTGATGGTGCAGCATTATAGTCTAATAAATCAAACCTAAAAGGTGATTGCGCCGCACACATCCTGAGCTCAAATATTTAAGAGTGCGCTCATATGTGATGATAAAGAAAAAGGAGGCTCTGTGAATTCAAATATGTCCCTGTGAGCACACAATTTGGACACTCCGGGAATCCAGTATTGAGTCCTTGTTATCTGGTTTCACATTTTAAAATTCAGTCACCACACCGATATCTCCGTCTCTGTCTCCCGTTTGTTTTAAAAGTCACTGTTTTGTCTTTCGTTCTTGGCTTTCCATTAAAGAGCGTAGAGAAAGCAAATCCTCCTCGGTGCCCACAAACTCAACTACCAAGCCAAGAAAGCATTTATTTTTGGGAGGTGTCCCACCCCATTCACCCCCTGAAGCTACGCCTCGTCTGCCTGATCAACCAAGTTGCCTCACCTCCTATTCACTGAGCAAGCCACAGTCCTCATGTTAGTTAACAATAGTTTATTTAATAATAGCATTTTGCTGACTCACCATTATGTTGTGTTTACTTCCTTAAGGAAGAAGAGGAAAATTACCCCACCTGTGGGCAAGCGTTACCAGACCTAGACTCCTTTTCACCATTATAGGAATTCTGTTCCTTGCTGTCGCGGCCCTGGCTGTTTGTTGTTGTGGTAAGTTGCCGTCATTTTTTATGTAACCAATTTAGAAAATTCAGATGTAGGTTAAAAATGACAGACCCAGTGGAATGCTGCTTCCTCCTTGTGCTTTCCCGCTCTGCATTGAAGATCACCCCCCCAAAAATAAGGGCTGGAGGATAACGTACATCTAATGGTTCTCTGAGACGAGCGTCAGATTACAAGGGATGTTAGTTTTGCGAGGGTTCCAAGTAATGCAGGAATGGGCCCTGATGAAAGTCGGGCCCTGATGAAAGTCGGAGAAAGTTGGACCCTTGTAACTGATGTGAAGTTTAATGGAGCTAGGTAGACCCGACAGTTTGTCTTCGTTTTCAGTATTCACACTCGGAGACTAACCGGGTTAGTTTATCCGTAGTCCCTAGGTTATCCGTTTTGAAAAAAACATAACAAATGTGTGTCTTGAAAAGCCCGTCTTAAGTTTAGCATATGAAGGGTGCTGAAATTATGCGTCGTGGAAAGGCAAATTATCTAGCTACAAATATCATTATGTAATTAAAGGCAGGTAGGCCCCATACTGAGTGGCATTACCTAAGTGTTTTGTAATTGGAACATAAAGCATTTCAGTGGCATTTGTTTCATAAAGGAAAACTTTACTCTTTCAGCACATCCTGAGCTAAAGCTTATTAACCTGTCTGATTTGAAAAGGAGCGCGGGAAGGGCACAACATTATCAATTCTTTCTGCCCCCCCCCCACCCCCCAGTAAAAGTTTTTTGTAACACAGGTAACCAGCATGCATGTACGCATTAATTATATTAAAAGCTGTGCCTCATTTATATGGCATATTCCAGGTATGTTCCAAACCCTATCTTAAGTTTCGGGTTTGCTCTGTTTACACATTAATAAGCACCCTTTTATACAAGAGAGTCCTACAGAGCAGTCTGACACATTTCGCATTTAACAAGTAAGTGCCTCACTAGGGGGCACTTTAAGATGCAAGACCTCTGATCTTGAAAAGAGGTTCAGAAGGACTGGGCTATGTCTAAACTGTGAAAAGAGGTGCAGCGGGACTGGGCTATGTGTCTAAACCGTGAAAAGAGGTGCAGCGGGATTGGGCCATGTCCAAGATGTGAAAAGAGGTGCAGCGGGATTGGGCTATATGTCTAAGCTGTGAAAAGAGGTGCAGCGGGATTGGGCTATATGTCTAAGCTGTGAAAAGAGGTGCAGCGGGATTGGGCTATATGTCTAAGCTGTGAAAAGAGGTGCAGCGGGATTGGGCTATATGTCTAAGCTGTGAAAAGAGGTGCAGCGGGATTGGGCTATATGTCTAAGCTGTGAAAAGAGGTGCAGCGGGATTGGGCTATATGTCTAAGCTGTGAAAAGAGGTGCAGCGGCATTGGGGCCATGTCTAAGCTGTGAAAAGAGGTGCAGCGGGATTGGGGCCATGTCTAAGCTGTGAAAAGAGGTGCAGCGGGATTGGGGCCATGTCTAAGCTGTGAAAAGAGGTGCAGCGGGATTGGGCCATGTCCAAGATGTAAAAAGAGGTGCAGCAGGACTGGGCTATGTCTAAGGTGTGAAAAGAGGTGCAGCAGGATTGGGCCATGTCCAAGCTGTGAAAAGAGGTGAAGCGGTATTGGGCTATGTGTCCAAGCTGTGAAAAGAGGTGCATCGGGATTGGGCTATGTGACTAAGCCGTGAAAAGAGGTGCAGCGGGGTTGGGCTATGTGTCCAAGCTGTGAAAAGAAGTTCAGCGGGACACAGCTATGTCTAAGCTGGGAGGGCGTGCAAGGTAAACATGGATTTATGTGAACAGAAAAAACATTTAGTTGATTAAGAATAATGTTTTTCATCCTGTTTGTATTACATTTAAGTACTTATTGTTTTTGTTTCCTGCACCAGTCAAGAATCCTTCCAACACCAATCAATGTGTTAGGGGTGTTGACGCTATCGAGGGAAAAAGTCTAATTATTATTTTAATGCCTAAATACAGCAGTTAAAGCTGAAATGTGATAGTTAACTTCATGGGGAATTAGATGCAGTGTTTTTAATACATTTGATCCATATATGCTAAAATACTTTTTTTAAAAAAAATCTTGCCAATCATGGAGCAGATGGTGGGATAAGTGGAGTAAGTTTATATTTATGTGGAAAGCGGAAGACATCAAATTGTGTATTTCATTTGATGTTGCATATAAAATTTTGTAACTTTGACAAAATACGGATGGGGAAAAGTACATGTCTGTGCGAAATGTATGAGTCAAAAAATGAATTATTTAGAACGCAAAATGGAAATGCATGGCCAAGATGTTTTGATGGCTTAGTACAGTGGTTCCCAAACTTTTTTGACCCGTGGCTCCCTTGACCTAACTGGCAGTTGGCCGTGGCTCCCCACCATTTTTTTTACCGGAGGCGGGTGCGGGGGATGTAAGCCTGACCTCGGGAGTACTTCATGAGGTTTCAAAAGGGAAGCGACTTCAAATAGTGTTCAAAACCCCACCCCTATTTCTAATAATCACACTGTGGATGTTTTTACAGGTGAGTAAGTCCTGCCTGACCCGAATAGTAACATGAGAATACTATTTCATACTGTTAAAAGGCAAAAAAAAGCTCCAGGGCAGTACTCTGGACATTTTAATGGTAATGTGATCCTTTACAAAGAGAGAAAATTATGTTTGAAGAGAACAGTTATTCTCTTGTTAGTAGAGGGTGAGAGTGAGACACCTCTTCAGAAGACATCTGGTGGCTTCATGAACTAAACAGAATAAAGAAACAAGTGTTCCGTTGCTTCATTCAAAAGAAATAGTTTAATTACACTGAAACTTATAAAGGCAGGAGAAACATGACCGTTTCTTAAACTGTTTCCAGACTAAGGTTGGCATCCGCCTAAAAAATGCCATGTTCAAACTCGAGGATAATCTCAGCTGCCCTCCACATTCTACAGCGTGTACCGTGCTTCTCTTTTGCTACAGTTGCTCTCCGTTGATAAAAAAGATTCATTTTATAGCAACAACCAGTTAAAAAAATCGCAAACAACTTCACAGGCTGAGAGGAATACAATATTTAACTGTGCTGCCATTACATGGTTCTAAAACTGGTGAAAACTAAGTCACGGCGGGCAGACACGGCGGGCATCAACAACGCGCCTCAAACTCTACGAGGTGCGTATGCCACTACGACGGAGAGTCGGAGACTACGCACCTAAAAGCACGTACGACGCGTACGTACGCACGCACGTATGCGGATGGCGGCGGTACGGCGCTCTTGGGCCAAACCATTGCGAAGGACTGAAGGTGGAAGCTGGAATTTCAAACCCCCCCACCCCCCCGCAATTTCCCAAATTGCGCGGCGCCCCTGGCTTCTCCTCACGGCGTACCGGGGTGCCGCGGCGCACAGTTTGGGAACCACTGGCTTAGTATGATGTTACATCTAAATGGTGGACTGTGTTGATGGGGTTGGAGGTGTAGACATAGTCAGTCAATCAGTCAAAAAATCTTTATTTCGGCCACTAGGGCCATAAAAGCACATAAAAAACAATACAATATGTACAATTTATAACCGCATACTTTGAGGTATCTATAAATGAATAGCACGTTTTTAAATAGATATGCTAGTCTATCAGAGATCATAAATTACAAAAGTCATCTCTTCTGGACGTCCTCAAACAAGGGAGTGTGCAGTATACTTGTTCTACATAACCTCTACATTTGCCGTAGGGTACAGGACAATAAAGAGCATGTGCATTATCACCTAGCCAATATTGGACATAGAGATATTTCATTCAAGCAGATTATCTTGAAGTAACACGTAAATAGTACACTATGTAGCAAAATGTCCAAGTGTAGAGGAATGGCAATCCATTTTTTTTTATTTTTTTATTTTTTTAAAGACCATGACAATAACAGATAAAATATAAAGATAAAATTTGAAAAACTTTTTATGAAACTCCTATAAAAACTGATTATATGCAGAATGGTGGTGTACCGGGGAAGCAATGGTTGACAAGTGCGAAAAGGAAAGGGAAGGGTACATGTTCTGGAGGGGATGATGGCTAAAACTGGGCTCAGATTGGCCTATAAATTCTTCTTTAAAATAGCTCTACGAGTATGCCACATAGAATACAAGAAACGTGAGACGGAAAACACAGTGGGCATTTGAGTGTTATACTCGAGTAGGCAGGGCAAAAGAAAAGTACATGCATTTTAGTTTCCTCCACATTCTGGCACGCAGGACAGTCCCGACTGCGGTCGCCTGACCACTTAGTGGTGAACGATCGGAGCGGAAGTGCCCAGTGTCTGAACTGGAGGAATAGCTTCTTTGCAAGGAGCGGCTGGATGTCATCTAACGCCGATTCTAGCTTATATTGCAATTTTACTTCCATGAACCCCAGGGTTAAGCGCCCGGGCGAGTTCCTCCATAGCTGACTCAGGTTTTTAGTTCTCTATAGTTTTCAACGAGTACCTTTCTGGGGGTCACAATGCTTGATTCTTCAGCAGAACTCCACAGGTTTGCACTCCCCAGGGCCTGGTAGGTGTTCCTTATATATGCCAACCATGGAAGTTTTCCCGCACCTTGTAGGCTCTTAACTTCTCTCAACTCGTCTCTATATGGGGCAAGTTCGGGAGTGCTCCATAGTCGTCGCCAAAATAGGAGGGGGTCTTAGCGCTACTTCATCTGCAATAGGGCTAATCCCAAGGTCCATTCTAAGGGGAATTAAAGGGGAACTAGAGGGAAGACACAGGTTGCCTGGCAAAGGAGTTCTCTATGAGCGATAAGGGGGTGGTAGAGCAGTGGCCCCATAGTTCTGCTCCATACAAGGTAGCACCCCTAGCCTGTGTCTTGTAAAGTTCGGCCGCAGGGCCTATTACTTTATGGGTGCACTTGTTATACGCCTTTAGAATGCCCCCCCCCCCCCGAGGACTGGACCAGTTTTAGGCTAGCTTTCTTTATTTGGGCCCCCCAATCCATTTTCTCAGTTAGTGTGATCCCCAGATACTCAAAAATCGACACCCTCTCTAGAGCCCTTCCGTCTAAACAGGGGTTTGGGCGAGTGCTGTTATTTGCGTTCAAGACCATATACTTGGTTTTCGGAGGTTGATCTTCAGACCCCAGTTTTTACCAAAGACACTGAATACGTCAAGGACCCTTTGCATGCCCATGGGAGACTTCGAAAGCAAGAGGGTGTCGTCTGCGAACATCAGGGCGGGTATCTTGCGGTTTGCTAACCTAGGGGCATCAATATCTTTTCTTGCCATCAAAGACTCTATTAAACCATTTATAAAAAGGGAAAAAAAGAGTCGGGGCCAAGACGCAGCCTTGGCGTACACCTTTCTCTACGGGGAAGGGAGCTGAAAGTTCTCCATTTTTACCATACCTTATTTGAGCGAAATTGCCTTGATGAAGGCGTTTCATCTCGTGACAAAGGTAATCTGGAGCTCCCATTTCCATTAGTATTCCCCACAATTTATCCCTCGGAACTAGATCGAATGCGGATTTAAGGTCCACGAATAGAAGATGGAGGCTGCCACCCTCTATAGTCACAATTTTTCTAATATAGGAGCTGTAATCTAAAAATGTGATCGATAGTGGTGATCTTAGCCCTAAACCCAGCTTGGAGGGGTGTGAGTACATTACACTCTTCTATCCAAGTCTGGAGTCGCCCCAGAAGTGCACATGCGCATATTTTCTGGCTTACGTCTAGAAGGCTTATGGGGCGATAATTGTCAGGACTAAGCGGAGAACCCTTTTTAAAGATTGGAATAATTTCCGGCCCAGGTAGTGGGAATCGCCAAGCCCTGAAGGATGGCATTGGACAGGGACCATAAGTAAGGAGCCCAAACAGAGGGCTCGGAGCGTAAAAGGACGCCGGGAATCTTATCCAGCCCTGGCGCCTTTGCTGGTAAGATCGTACACCAATGCTTCTGTGATCTCCTTTAGGAAGAACAAGGGCGTGTCTCGATGTGTTGACTCTAGATAAGGGGGAGTTGTTATCACCAACCCAGCTTCCTCCTCTGACATTGCATATAGAGATTTAAAGTGGGCTCTCCAAGCTTCCTCCCCTATGTTTGCTGCTATCGCCAGTTTACCTTCGATCAATCCTGTGTTAATCAGGTACCAAAATGCCAGCATAGCATGATTTTCCAGCGCGGTTCTAAGTTTGACCCATTTTTCGCATTCCCAACCGCTTTTTGCCTTAGCTATGGCTGTTTTATAGATTGCCCTGGTTTCCTTAGTTTGCAGCCTATTGTTTATTTTGATGGTGTCTAGAAGGGCTGACTTGGCTGCCCTGCAGTGTTCGTTGTACCATGGATGTCGTGGTTTTCTGTTCAACCTAGTCTTTCTACTAGTGAAAAGAAGGAAGCCAGAATGGATAGCAAGTCTTGATGGTTGTTGGACAGTTTGGTTTGGGAGGTTGGAGTATCATTCGTCGCAGAATGTTGGTATGCTACAGTGAGTAAGGGAATGATCTGCTGATATAAGGAAGCAAGCTTAGCCTGTGATTGAGAAAATTCCCCCCAATGTACTCTCCTTCCTCCATTGGCCAGAGTAAGACTGGGAACAGGTAGTGATGGTATACCGAGAGAGCCTCTATCATGTGGTGGAGTTACATCTAGTACGAGGGCATTGTGATCGCTCTCGTGGCGAGGGATGATCTTCAAATCAAGAACCTTGTGCCACGATTTGGTGTCCAATAAGATGTAATCTATAATCGATGCCTGTCCTGGTCTATTGAAAGTGTGCTTCCCGGGGCTATCCAATGCCAAACAGCCATTACATGCCCTTAATGAGAAGCTTAGTGTAAGTGCATGCATCTGTAAGGCCAGCGGAGTCCAAGCCCGTATGGGCGGAATGTTAGGCTCTGGAATTGCCCAGACTGAATCCTCCTCATTTGAAATACTTCTGGGGAGACCATTCAGAGGTTCAAACTGACAGTTAAAGTCCCCTCCTATAATTACCCAATAGTTTTCCGGGATTGTTAAAAGAAAGGTGGTCAGTAGTTCAAGGGTGTGGGAGGTTTTGCCATGGCAAACCGGGCGTGAGTAGACGATCAGAGCAATTCTGACTTTTGTGGTGAAGGATAAAAAGGTGCAAAGAATGTCACATGATTGCGTCTCTATCTGTTTAATCTCGCAGCCGAGGTGGACGCCAACCCAAATACTTAAACCCCCAAAAGGCCTGCCCCTACCCCCCTGGTCAGCTGGAATACTATGATGCATAGCCCACTCTGTGTTGCCGCCATTGCCCAAGTTTCCTGAAACATGCATAACTCGTGTTGGTCTATGAATAACCCCCAGTCTGGAATATCCAGTTTGGAGGGGGAGTCCTGCTATGTTCCAGGATAATAACCGCAGTCCTACTGAGGCCATTTCATTGGCTGTGTTGGTAGGGAGGGGGGAGCTGGCCCTTAGGTGAGCCCGTTGTGGGTTATTGATCCCCGCCCGCCCCATCGGCCTTTGGTCATTACCCAGGTTGCGAATGCTAGCTACGGCTGGAAGATGCTTTGCAATAGAAAGTAAAATGGGATTGTTTGGCTGTGAATTCTGTTGGAATTGATGGGGTGATAGGTGGCCCCTGGGGGTCAACTCCAAATTTTTACTGGTTACGTCGCTCACTCTTCCCCCCCCCCCCCCAAGCCCCTTCTCTAAATCTCCTTTCTGCTTCCTAGGGCCTCCCTGATATACAAAGATATCCTGGTGCAACGGTTCCACTCTATTCTCTATTTGGCAGCTGGGACTTAGATGTAGAGGCCCAGTGTGTGGTAGTCAATCAATTGAGTCTAGAGGGCTGTATCTATTTGCAACAGGGATGTTATAAAAGAGTGGTCTAGGAGGGTCCTGGTTCTGTCTGAGGGGTGGCCTATTCTAATTCCTCATCCCCCTGTCAGTACCTAGTCTTCTCACGTTATGTGGGTTTGTCCCTGGGAGGAAAAAGAATCCCAGTGGGAGGGAAACTATACCTCCATTCTCTCTCTGGTAGCCACAATTTAAGAGGATTTGCACAATCCGTGGACCTCTAAAATTTATCACTATACAATCCCCGGGGACATCTTTTGGTCTCCAGCCCACCCAGCTTACCCTACGTGTAAAGTTGATTTTGTTTGCGTCTTTGTGTGAGAATTGCCTATGTTTGTCCAGCCAGAAAATACATTTGTTTTTTAGTTCAAAATGAGACTCCCTACACCCCTTGTTCAATTCTGGTACTCCTGATAACACAACAACATATGGGGTTGAGGCCGGGGGGGGAGATTGATACGTGGGAGGGCAGTCCCTAGTTCAGGGGGTTCTTCAGAGGGTGCTAACCTTTCCCTGACCCCAAAGGTTGAGCCTTGCTGCTGGGGAGCTGGTGGTTCTGATCTAGCCAAAGAGCGCCTAGAGGTACTCTCTGTAAAGTTCCCTTGGGGGGTCCCCTGGAGATAGTTTCTTGGATCAGGTCTCTGGGGCAGTGGAATTCTTGGGCAGGGATCTGCCGCCTCCTGATTAAGTTAGGCCTATTGGGACTAATCTGGGTATTAGAGGCTGGAGAGACTTGCTTGGTGGAGTGGGGTGCTATTTGTAGGACTAGAGATTTAGTCGTTTCCACCCCCTTAAGAATTGATTCTGCCTTACCCACCCAATGATCAACCAATAGTGTCAATTTGTCCACCCGGTTCGTTAAAATATTAAGTTCATCTTTGACAATGGACCTGAATTGTGTTTGGAGGTCCATCACCAGGTTAGCCACCCAGGGTGGTTGCTCGAGGTTGACCTGCGGTACATCCCTTGGACCAGTTGCCCCCATATTACTGTTCATTACTTTGTTTGCTATTTGCTTTTTCCGCTTTGGACCAGAGGTAGTAGCAGTTTTGTGTTTCCCTTTTTTTTTTTTTTTGCCGGCACTCACCGAGGGCGTCTGTGTTGTATACTGCGCAGACCTTTGCGCATGTCCTTGTGAGTTCTGGTGATCTGTCCAGCGTTGATGGTAAAGGCGAGGAGGGACTATCGGAGTCCTGGGTGAAAGTGCATGGGGCTATGACCGGGGTTAGTGAAAGGCACCTTTCCGTCCACTCAATTTCCGTAGCAACAAATCCAATTGCCCTTTGTAGCATTTTGTCTATTGAGGTTGGTTGTGAAGGAGGTACTGATTGAAGGGCGACTGTAGTTCTTGTTTTACCCATAGCTGCTAGTGGCAATGGCTAAGAGTTTATTGAAGAATAAAAGGGAGTTGGGCTAAATGCTGCTTCCAAATGGGTCGTGTTAAGAAGTTGCCCAGAGAGTAATTTATTTGTTTGAATTGTAACTATAGCTGGTAGGAGGGGTGCTGGCCACAGATAAAAAGATACTCCCTATGTCTTCTAAGGGTGGCAAACACTCATCAACTGGAGATAACATTGACCTTGGGTGAACGGTCTGTTATAGTTGATAGCCCAGGCAAGTCCGCTATCAGAACCAAGAGGGGTGGCCCAGCCCAGTCTTGTGCGGGCTGTGACGGGCCCGCCCTTGGCCCGGGCACGCCCGCGCGCGTCCCGCTCTGCAGGAGCCCAAACCCACTCTTAAGCGCCTCCTGGCGCATCAGCAAACGCGTTGGCGCCTCCTACCGCTGATCACTCTGGGGGATGTAGTCCCCTGCTGGCGGCTGATGGAGGCTGGCGGAAATCAGCAACACGGTAGACATAGTACAGCCAGGCACCTATGGAAGACCTTTAATGGTTGGTTTACTTTCTTGTGCACTTCATGCATTTGGATGCCCTGACTTTTTGATTTGGGATAAGATTTTGCGTGGCACAACGAGTACATGGATATTTAAATTATGCACAGCATATACATTAGAAGCACTATTATCACACTACTCACTTCCAAAAGTAAAAATGCTGAGGTGCAGCTTTTTAATTGGGACAGAAACATCACTGTTTTTGGAAAGGTAAAGGGGGTGTTAGAGTTTGGGATGGTCTGGGCCGTTTCAGAAGTTAATTAGTTACTTTGAGCTGCAGCTATAGGCACTTTGGCTTTAGTGTCAATGCAAAGAAATAGATTGACGATGCCGACAGCTGAAGTCTCCCATTGGGAGTGCACGGTATTCAAATCTCCTTGTGCCCTAAGCCTGTCGAAGGCTCTGTGATGAGCTCTTGCAGCAGGACTTTCAGACTATGCCCACCACCCATGTCCTAGAGCTATCTTAGAGGACCAAGGTTGGTGAAGCATAAGTGAGGGGGTGTCTTCTTAAGCTAGGGACCCTTACTGTGGCTCCCATGCTACTGAGAATCTGAGCTGAGTCAGTATGTAAAATTGATCAGAACATGATTGAGTTGATAGACTGGTTTTAACTTGAGGCCCAACCATGTAACCAGACAGTCATTATCATGTTGTATATTCTCTCAAATACCCAGTGTGTTTGCTCATGGATGCCGGTGCCTTCCCAGAAACCTCCATATTTAACTGTCTGATCTCTACAGTGCTGAAAGGAAGGAAATGCACCGATCACCAGGACCCGACGCCCCTCAACGATTTCGAGCCCCCATGTGCTGACCACTGGCTCGGGTACCTTGGAACTTGCTACTTGTTCTCTGAGGAGGAAGGCAGCTGGAACTTTGCCAGTAACTCATGTTGGGAGATGAACTCCTCTCTGGCCTGGATTGATTCAACGCAGCCAAGATTGAAACTGGTAAGTGATGCACATATGTAAAAATCTTGCTTGATTCACACCGCTTCCATTGAACGCCATTTCCTTTGGATTCTTAAACCCGACACCCACCCTTTTTCCACTGCTCCCATTGATTCCTTGTTGAATTTCCTCTTATCAAAAGTTACATATTTCAGGAGCACAAGTGTAATTTATTAACTTCAAAGGTGCCAGATACACATCAAGTAACTTAATTGCATTAAAGAAAATGTACTAAAGACTAAACCGTATCTGAAAGAGTAAGTGAAATGAAAGTGACAAGTTAAAAACCGAAGTGGCAGCTGGAGCAGTGATGAATTTTTCAGAAATATCCAGGGGCCTGGAGTTGCTTAGTCTTGGACCGAATTAGGCCTAATACTGCAAACAGATCAAAACTGGTAGAGCACAGCAGGCAAATGGTTAAGTGACTGTTTTTGTTCTGAGTCTGCAGACACTAGAACCTGCAACACTCTTGTGCACCAAGCATATGTTTGTTAAAGATGACTGCTTTGATGTGGGTACCAGTATCCCTTTGAAGTAGTAGTAATTTCTCAAGGGCAATGCTTGCTCACTGATCCTTTAGTTTTTGTATTCCAAGAAAACATTTAAGTTACTGTGCTCCTAAAAAGTGTGTCTAATCCATCCTAGTATGTCCACTGTGGTTTAGATTTAACTGTAAATGTATATTTACATCCAGAGTGATCAGAAGTTTCAGTAAGCCAAGTCTATTTTAAATTGTGCTTCAGACAGAATGTGTTTTGCTTCTTTTGATCGGTAGTTGTGGGACTTTCTCAAGGTGCATAAGTTACTGTTTTCATTTAGTAGTCAATTAAATACATAATTATGATGAATATTTATTTAATTGACCACAAAGTTAAAACCATAAAAAAATGTTACTTGCTTGTCGTCGTTGGTGTCCTACATGTTGGAATAATTCCCAGCTGCCTGCGTGGAGCTCGATGTATTATCAATAGAAGTATCATAGAGTGTGTGTCCATTTGTCCTTAATATAAACAGCACTGTGTAATAGCCTATGGAATCTATAGACTGAAACATTTTCCTGGAAATAAACTGATGATCCCCTGATCATATATTTCTTGGCTTCTGGTTGCCTCAGAATGAGCAGGGGCACCACCAACATTCATCAAGAAATGTTTGGGAGCGGCAGGAGTGCAGCAGACCCTCAACCCCCAGATCAACTTTAAGGAATTACCCGTATGACCCTCATTACAATGGTGGGAGGACCGCCACTGACGGGCCGTTGGTGGTGGTCCGACTGCTGCATTACAATGCAGCCGTTTGAACCCTAGAGTTCGGTTGGGGGGGGGATGGGGGAGATAGGACTGCTGCCTCCAGCAGGATAAAATATCCTGTTGGGACAGCGGTCGGATTCCTAACCCTACAACGGAGGGGGTGCCTGTGCATGCACCGCCATAGAGATTAGAATATCCCTTTCCGACTGCCTATTCATGGTGGTCCCATCACCATGAAGGCAGAAGGAAAGGGACTTTGGGGGTTCCAAGCAGGCCCCTCGCCCCCGTAGGCCACTGTTAAGTGGCCCTGGGGGCACATGTAGTGCCCCCCCACACATCCATGCACCGTGTGCCAGGCCATGTGGTGCCTGGCACACAGTGCATGGATGTGCAAAACGTGCCTTTATATACTGCATCCCTTTTCCTGGCCCTCATCACAAGCCGCAGTAGAAAATAGCGCTTTACAACTGCCTGCATGGCGGTCCCCTCCTAATAGGGCAGGTGGGACCGCCTACTCATTGTCGGACGGTCACCTGCCCGATACAATGGCGGTCGGTGGTCCGGCCGACCACCATCGTAATGAGGGCCTATGTCTCCCAGGTCGGAGGATGCGTGACCTGGAAGACTTTCCTTCATTTTCAAGCACTTCTAAAGCTGGAACGTTTGTTCTACAGCCTGGGAGTGTTTGCTCATGTGGCTTCATTTTATGTGGTGTAAAAGTGTAAACCAGACTCGGACACATGTTATGTTGATTTTCAATGTTTTATTGAGAATGTATTGCTCACATTGACTTTTGATAAACATTGCCATGCTTATTGACAGTAATGATGATCCTAACCCCTTCCATGCGCGGCCGATTTTCGCCCTGTGCGAGGCGTTGCATTAAGCGGACGGGTTCATGACGAGCTCAGCTCGTCATGCGCACACGAGCACTGCGCAGCATGACGAGCTGAGCTCGTCATGAGCATGGAAGGGGTTAAACATGGTTATTGATTTCAGTGATATGATGGTGATTTTATTTTTAACATGTGATTATTGATACTTTAATGTGGTGACATTACCACCTTTATATTGTGATTTTCTATCTGGTATAGGTGGGGGGAGTGGGTACTGTGATTTTGTTGGTCTTGACCCATCAGGGGACAAATGTTTTCGAATTTCACAAAAAATATTTTGAATCTGCCCAGTGTATATATTTATAAATTAATGTGTAATATTCGGTAATGTGTGTAATA
This sequence comes from Calotriton arnoldi, assembly GCA_963921515.1. Lineage (NCBI taxonomy): Eukaryota > Metazoa > Chordata > Amphibia > Caudata > Salamandridae > Calotriton > Calotriton arnoldi. Next base: position 1,028,333 of record CAWUFW010006652.1, read on the forward strand.
AATGTACTTTTACTTTTTCAAAGAAAAAACTCTGACTGATCAATCATTTATAGAGTGTTATCACGTGCCAGCGAATGGCAATTTCTAGCCCACATCTCCTTCCTTGAGAAAGTCAGTGGGATGTTTGGTTCCCAGTAAGAAGTCAATTGTGGACCTATTACTTGTGCAGGCCTATCATCCTCTACAACTAATAACCCAATTTCCTACAATAATCCAGAAGAAATTTACAGTGACAGGTTTAGTCGAGTCTCTCAACCCTGCATACCACAGAGTGACGTATGACAAATAGGACAATGTTTTCTAGGGCTCATAAAGTGCTGAGCAACTTTTCAACAAGATACTACTGGCAAAAGAGTTGAACGATGATGGGTCAATCGAAGACAAAGAGGTTATACACCGCCCATGAATTTATAAGAAGAAAAAAAACCTCGCACACACCATGTGGTAGAAAATCAGTACTACAGTGGCCTCTAGGGGAAGTAGAGTTCAGAGTACTTCCATCTCATTGGTTGGAGTATGGGCCATTTTCTGTGAGCTGGATATACTACTAAATTAACACCTATGTACTACATTTTTTCTGCCAATTGCTGTTCTGAGCTGCTACTTTATGTATCGGAGGGTTTCACCTCAACGAAGCTTGTAAATGTATGAAACCTCCAATGCTGGAGAATTTTCATTATTTCAGACACTTTACAGTTTACCTTTGACCAATCGTGGTTCTCGCTGATTCTCATAAATGGCTGCGCTTCTTGTAGCGTTTATCCAACAAGGCACATTCATGAATGTTGTGCTCTAACCATAATGTCGGTTCTCTTCTCCTGTTTAGGCCTTCATGCTGCGCTACAAAGGGAGCAGTGATCACTGGATCGGTTTAAGGCGGGCCCATGGGAGGTTGTGGCAGTGGCCTGATGGCAGCAACTTTAGCAACCAGTGAGTTTGTTAGTTCTATATGTGATTGTTTGAATTTGAGACATTGTTCAGAGGGTTATATAAAGATCCTCCATTGAAATATTTCTGCTGTCTAGAAGAAATACAGTTTTCCTATTTTGCCATCTGTGGTATAGGGCAGAGATTTAACTTCTCTGAAAGTTAAACATGAAATTTGTCTCTGTTACACTATTGGCTTGACATGTGCCCTCTTCATCTCTTTTGGCCTTTGGAAATCCAACAGACAACTAAAAGTCTCTGCCATTAATCTTCTGTTTTTCTTATACTTTACACAACTTTGTTACCCAGTTAGGTGGTTGTGGTTTCATTGTTTAGAGCAGTGAATGTTGTAGTTGTGGCCCAAGGCTTAACCACATATCAGTCTGTGATGATCGCTTACCTGTTTCTTATCTTGAAACTTCTCTTTTTTGCTACATGTTTATATAACTAACATGATGAAGCTGGCTTTTGTTTTGGTTTGTTAAAGAAAGCGTGACCTCAGGGCTGCCTAAATAATCCTTTTCAGCTCTGAAGTGCACAACAGTATTGCTCTTTTAAATCTGAATTATCTTGTGCAGTGTGTGTTACATCATGCAGGTGGCTGTGCTATGTTCTGAAACCAGTTTTTCAACTTACATTCAGGACTCGAGTTGCTCTGTTGCATGTTTGATGTCAGTGATAATGTTTGACAGTAAAAATATATATACTCTGAAAATCCAATTCAAAGTGGTCCAACCCCTTTAATTTCCAAGTCCTAAAAATGGGCTTTTCAAGTTAGTGGAAGAGGAGTGTGGATTTATAATGTACAACAGTGAAATATTTCTCATGATCATCTTAACACCATACATACCTGCATCGATAAATTTAGGCCCAGAATCCGCCTCCATACATAAGTCCCTCTGTCGCAAAGTGGTCACCCTCCATTTTTTGTGGACTGATCTTGCTGTTTTTGAATTCTCTGCCTCTGCACATAGAGGCACATAGTAACACTGCTGTCTAGTCCCCTATGTATGTGATCTGAGACCTAAAACATGGCAAAATTGGCTTAACACGTACGTGGCATATTTCACTTGCCGTCAACGGCATAGTATATAGTTCAGGAAATACACAAACGGCTTGGAAAAGTTAAATGTTACCTATGGACAACAGCACATCCACTACGCTGACAAAGGAACAAGGCTATACAAGTAGCTCTGAAGACACCAAGCCTGCCACTTTTAAAACTACAAGTGAACTTGTCAAAGTAACCATTTTTGACCAGAAAAACCCCTACTTTTATTTTTTCTTATGTGGGCCTTGGAGTCCACAAGGTAGGGTGCCTAGTATTTAAAAGTGGTACATGCAAGAATTTGATGTTGGCATTTACCAACAGTGACTAGCCCCCAAAAGCTATTTTCACTGTCAAGGACTTCAGTTGTCCTATTAGAAAACTCCGAATTAAATCGCAACTCTAAGTTTGGTCTGAGACAAACTACTGTAATTTTTGTTTTAAAAGTCCAATTCACTAGTAAAGTCATATTTTTATAAATAAATAGAGAAAGTGACTTTTAAAACACTACGCTGTGGCTACCTCAACCTCCAGTGGGCTAATTGTCCTTAGCCTGCAAGCAGATGGCCCTGCCTGTTCTTCCCCCCCCTTAATAAGGTGTAAAAACCGCTTCCAGAGCATTGACAATGGCTTAGGCCTTTTTGCAGGAAGACCTACATGTGAGGTATGGAATAACGCGGCTTGTATCGGCTCAGGAAAGGCAGCTGGGGAGGGTTCAGTAATAGCATTAACTTGAAAGGGTCAAGGGTCTGGTACATCAGCTGCCTCCAAAGGCAGAAAGATGCACTATCTTGGATTTTACCTAGTATAGACACTTTCACATTGTGCAATAATGAGGCAAACAATATCTGCTGCAAATGTGGGCAGTGTTGCCCCTCAGAACTTTCTCCTAATTTTTTAAGGAATGTCCAGGAGTCACCTCCACCCACTGGCTAGTGAATCCTACAGAAGTGGCACCTCACCCACAGCTCAGCAGAACATTCTCCGGACCGGAGGATGAACAGATTAAGACTGGCCTTCCTGTTTGTGACCTGTGTGGAGATCAGAAGGGCTGGACCTTCTCCTACTTTTACCCAGAACTAAAAAGTGGACTCCAAGGGCCAGTTGACTGACCTTCTGTGTGACTACAGGGACACAACAAGTTACAAGAAGGTTATCACTTTGTCCATCTTCAAGGGAATATGATTCTTCATGTGGCTGCTGTACCTCAGACCTTAAAAGCTAGGCAGTGGGGAGATAAGGAACAACCTTCTCATTGGAAAGAGGTGGAGGTGGATCGTTCAAGCCTATTTGAGTATCCAGATGGTTAGTAAGAACAATAGCTTTCATAAACCCCCAACAAATCTGCAGCCAAATTTGAGGGCTGTACATAATACAAATGTGGATTATTAGCTCTGTCTGACCAGTGGTTTTCAAATTGTCCTTTCTCTTCTTCCCTTCACTGAAAATGTTTGTGCCAGCCCCCAATCATGTGTTCTTGTGATTGTTAGCAGGATGATCTTGTTTTTTTTCATTTCTTTGTTATCCGTTTTGATTCTCAAGAATTGACTGTATGGAGCATGGTCACCTGATTTGGTTTGACATTAACTTTTCTTATTTTGATTTTTGTTCCAGGTTTGCTGTTGAGGGTGATTCAGACTGTGCATACCTAAATGAGGTAGCTGTTGGGTCTGGTCGTTGCTATAACAAGAGAAACTGGATTTGCACCAAGAAGCAATGGAAGAATTGATGGTTTATTGGTTGCAGCTATCCACCTTCGAGAGCTGTAGGATAACGGACTAAAAGTTGGCGTGGTTTGGGCATCTGTTCAGTCTTGAACACCATGTCTGTTTTTAGGTCACACCAAAGAAATCCTCTGTCTTCCATTTCTGCATCTTAAAGGAGATACGACTTTATCTCTCTTAAATGATGAGAATTAATATGACTATCTCCTCCCTAAGATCCTTAACTTTGGGAGATTAAGTCTTACTAATATGTGAAAAACTGACTGCGGATTCTGTGCATATATTTGCAGTTGCTCCATTTGTACTGGCTTTTTCATTGCTTATCTTTACTAAGATTATCTCCTTATGTGAAGAAGAAAAAAAAACATGTTTCAAACTTTTTTTGCCCCGAACTAGTGGGCTTATTTACAGGCCCGTTGCACACCGGTGCGTCTTTTTTAATATAGGAAAAAGTGACGTGCTGGCGGCGCAAGGGGCTTGTAAATAAGGCCCTAGGTTTGTTCAAACTGTTGTTCTTGGATGTGCTTTGCCTGTTTTTAGCAAGTCTGACTACTGGTAGAGTCTTTGTTCTTAAACTAACCACAGGTTTGCATTGAAGCTAGATAGACCTGTCTGTCGTATAGTGTCATTTCCTCAGTCTGACGGTTAACGTCCGACTGAGAACGTCTGAGTATTCTTGCCACTTCTCTACCTGTGTGGGAAATGGAGCGAATTGTTTCTTTGCTCTTGCACAACATTAGAGCACTCTAGTGCCTGAAACTGAAAGGACATGGGAGTCATTTAGAGTTTAGCAGAACAGTAGCACCACCACAAATTGCTGGTACTCCTTCCTCTTCAGCCTCACTGTTGCCCCATCCCATTTAAAGATGGGGAACCACTGGGTTTCTATTGAGCTCCAATGGCAGAAACCCTTCACCTGGCAGTCCGTGCACCTCTAGACTGACAGGTCCGAGGGGCACTTTCCCTGCCATTTGGGCCAGGTGAACAATCACTGTTTTTCCTTCCTTGGCATGGCTTTCCATGGAAGGAAAATGTTTAAATGTTCATGATGCAGAGGGATATGATGCCTGTGTGTCAGGGACAGTTGTGTGTTGCAGTGGGAGTTTGTTTCTGCAACGTAAAAGAGAATACTAAGTGGGCACCTTAACATGGTAGCTCCCTTGTCGTTCAGCAGTAATGAAAGTGCATCTGTTATACCAGTAGATGCACGCGCATTACAGATATTCCTGCGCAACAAGAGTGATTTGCCCTTTGTGGCCTGTCTTCATTGCAAAACCACGGTTTTAAAACAAGCCACAAACTGGTGCCAAAAACATAATTATCTAATGAAAAGGTACACAGCCCGCTGTAAAAATACCAGTTCATTAGAAATCATCCTTAACTTTTTTTCTTCCACCACAACATAGCCTCTAGAAAGTTATTTTCTGATGTATACTTCTAACTGCAAATTTCTCATCTTTTCGAAAACCCTCTAGTGCCAGTCTGGATCTGGAAAATGTTCTCAGCAATTCCCTTGGGCATTGGTACAGTGCAGTTGTGCGTCTGGTCCGCCTTGCCCCAGAAGTGATGTTGGTGCCCCTACATAGCCACCACCTCTGCACGCTGATGTCAGTTTCTTTCTTTCTCCACCTTCCGAGGTGGATCCAGAACTCTCTCCCTCAAATTCTGTCTGACAAAAATGTACTTTTACGATTTTCAAAATTTTTCCAGTGTGCAAGGGATTTGTATCCCCCTAAGACCGCAAGTCAAACCATGCAAGGGTTGCCACAAACAAATGTCAATGAGAGACCACATGAGGTCTGTCTCTGGTGTTTGTACTCCTCTGCGTTGTGCGGCAAACAGTTGAGGCTTCGAGGTCACAGACTTATTCTCTTTCCTGGGGTCAGTCACCACAAGCGATCTCAAAATCATGACACCATTCACAGAAGCACAAGAAATCTAGGCACCACTTCCCCCTCATCCTGCCATTGAGGAGTGCGTGGTGCTCACGGAACCTCTTAAGATGTGATCTCTGTCTCGGACCTTGGAACTGATCTCGGCTTTAATACCCATTTAATCTGAGTCCCTTTGGACTGCCTTTAGGTCCTAAGGTTCCAAAAGGGGCCTTCATTCGGTCTCCCTTTCCAGATCTATTACAGTCTGTGTCCCTTGACCATGACTCTGGGGCCAAGGCACAATCCTAGGCCCCATATGGCGCCACACTATATGCTTGAACTCAAGGCGTCACCTGACACAGGAGGAGGAGCCGATGGTCCTTTCGGACTCAGATGTGAATCTGCTGCAACCTCCACCGAAGTTGCACCCATTTAGTAATTTAGGATATTCCGAGTTGGAGACTCTTCCACTAGATATATCCTGCATGACCCCAATGATGACTGCTCACAGGTTTCTGATTATAACTTGTTTCTGGATCTCCAAGTTGCCACTGGCCTCAGTACCTCCCCAGACACTGGCCTACCAGCGCCCACTCTTGATACAGCCACAGAAGAGTCTGCCTCCTTTGCAGTGTTGATCAGTAGGGCAGCAAACATCCTCGAACTACACCTGCCCACTTCTGAGGTCAAGACCAATGTCCTCACATGGGTCCTGCAGACATGGCAGACCTCACAGGAGCCTTTTAATAAAGCTCTCACTGATACCCTGCTGGGAACCTGGATGAAGCCATGATCTTGCCCACCAGTTAATAGACAGATAGTGAGGAGACACAGACCTGCTCTAGGAAATCCTGCCTTTCCCCTGCAACATCCCACACCAGGCAGCCTGGTAGTTCAGGCCTCTAGCAGCAGGCTTAACTCCAATGCGTTTCTCACCACTGTGCCAGATAGACTCGAAGTGCAGGGAGAGGTTCACGAAAAATATGTTCTCCTATGCAAGCCTTGCCCTTTGTTTTGTTAATTTAAGCTGCCTCCTGGGTCACTACTCGCATGCTTTGTGGTACAATGAGGCTGGGGTTCTGGCTGCCGGTTCCCAGGCACTCCGAGGCAACAGACTGCCCAATACCTTGCCCCTCCCTCCGCAGCCACTGCAAAACCAATTTAATTTGCCCTTGCAGCATACGGTCACCCTTGTAGGAAGTAGGCTCGCATGTTACCTGCACGTGTGCCAGGGCCTTACATGGGACCGATGAGTGCTCCCAACTGTCCAAAATGGATATGCCCTCACTTTAATTTCCTCCTTACCTAACATGCCTCCTACATAACGACGCCTTCCAGAGGACCATTTGTCCTTTCTGCAAGCAGACTTCAGGATCTCTTGGATAAGGGAGCCATAGAGGGATTATGTGGACTAGAAGCTGTGACTCGTTACTTCTTGGCACCTAAGACGGGCAGATGCCTCCTAAGTCTTTACTCGCTGACCTCCTTCATGAAGGAGCAGTTCAAAATGGCCAAAGGTCTGTCTGCCCTTGATCCAGGAGACCAGATGATGCGCTGGATCTGCAGGATGCCTATTTCCACATTCCCATCCTGCAGTTCCACAGGTGTTACCTGCAATTTCACTTAGGCCATGCTCTTTCAGTGCTCCCATTTGGCCTTACCAGTGCACCTTGGGTGTTTACGAAACTGATGGTCACTGCGCACCTTTTGGAGGTTGGGAATGCCAGTCTCCCCATACCTTGGTAAAGGGTTGCTAAAGTCTGGCATGCCTCAAAGAGTTGTGGACACCCTCCATACAAAAACAACCTTTTGACATCACTAGAGTTCTCCATCAACGTACCGAATCATACCTGACTCCTTCACAGCTGGTCCCCTTCATAAGAGCCATCCTAGACATTGTGGTCTTCTGGTCCTTCCCTCTGCCTCAATGAGTCCATTGGGTTATGATCCCAATGTTTCAGCCTTTGACCTGGGACTCGGTGAGGGAGACTCTGAGGTTTCTTGTCCTCCTGAATCCTGCTTGTGGTCCACTCCAGGTGGCACTTACAGGCTCTGCAATAGTTTCTGAAGTCTGTGGGCTTGGCTCCAGTGGAACCCTTCAGATTCCATTCAGGTGTTGGAGGCGACTGCAAAAGATCAGCAGTAGTGCCAGTTGGACCAGTGGCAGATCCATTTCCCTACCCCACCCGAGCTAACTATTGTGATGGCACATTGTTGCTGGGTTGGAGTGGTAAACTGGGAGAGAGATGGAGATCACAGGACTCTTGTCTTTAGTGGAAACCTACTACACATCAGCTTGTTTGAGCTGAAGTCGTTTCACTTGGCGCTGTCCATCGGCAAACATCACACAGACAGCACCACCCCCATGGGATACTGCAAAAATAGGGCAAAGTTGGGTTGTCAATCTGCTTCCAAGAGGATCTGTGTCTTCAGAAAAATTGTCAGGGCATCTCCACGATCGTACAGCACCTGGCAGGATCTTTAAATGCGGGGACAAACTCTGCTGGCGTTGCCTACCGTATCATGTATGGTTGCTGCAGTCCGAGGTGGCACAGGGTGTCTTTCAGCAGTAGGGAGAATCCTGGCTCAATTCTTTCACCCCGAATTTGCAGCCCATGGTTTTGCATATGGAGTTCCAAGGCTGTTCTTGCTCAGAGACTCCCTTTGTTTGGATTGGAGTCCGGCACACCTGTACACCTTCCTGCCTCTACCTTTCCTGCCCTTGTTTCTGAAGTAGATCAGGAATGCCTGAGCCCAAGCGTAGTGGCTCCAGATATGCGGTGAGGAGAACCTGGTACCCAGAACCTCTGGCTATGAGCATCTGTCCTCTGATCCAGCTGTTCCTTCAGGATCTGTCGCAGCAGCAGGGCAGGGACCTGCAGCTAAGCCTGCACAACCCACACCACCATGCTTGGTGTTTGAGCATCGTCAGTTGATTACTTTTGATCTCCCTTCCAAAGTAGTGGGTGTCGTCTTGGAAGCCTATTGTCTCTCAGCTAAAACAGCCTATGCTGGACGCAGGGAAAGGGTTGTTGTCTTGTTCTTCCTGAAATTTCCATCCTCTACAGGCACAGTTGTCTGACATAATACTTATTATGTTTACCTAATCAGACATCATTATTTAAATCACTTATTGTGATGAGTTTTCTCAAAGGGGTTCAGGTCAACACCATTTGTGATGCCTCAGTGGAACCTCAACTTGGTTCTCACTTTCCTCGTTTACTCCATTTGAGCCAAAGCCCCGCTGTTCTCTCGACTGCTCACCGTAAATACATTTCTCACAGCAATAAAATTAGCTTATCCTGTAGGTGAATTACAAGCACCATCTGTTCTGCAACCGTATTCCACCTTCGTCCCGGACAAGCTTGTTCTCAGGACAAAGCGGCCTTTCTTCCACATTGAGCGCTCGGTCACCCTGCCAGCTTTTTTCATTCCAACACACCCACCCAAAGATAAAGAGGGACTTCATCTGGACTCAGAGAGCCCTGAGGTTTACATTGATCGTACCAATTAACATTGGGTGGACTATCTATTCTTTGTGGCCTTCACTGGTGGGGAAAAAAGAAAAAGCTTTCAAGAGGCGGACTATCTCCAGATAGATTTTCCTGTGCATCAAAATCTGATGCAGATTTGCCAAGAAACCGTGTCCAGAAGAATTGCATGCTCATTCCAGCAGAGCAAAGGCTGCTACCACTGGGCTGATGTGTCGTGTGCCTGTCTCTGACATCTGCCAGGCTGCTACGTGGGTGTCAGTTCACACATTCACAGAGCACTACTGCCTGGATAGCCAGGTCTGGTGCATGGGGTGCTCTACTCGCTCTGTCCTGCATGCTTTCCAGGTCTGAGTCTTTCCATAGACCTACCACCTGGGAAGGGACTGCTTTGGTATCTATTCATAAGGTGAGGAACCTGCGTTTAGAAGTATCAATCAGAATAAGTTACTTACCTTCGGTAATGCTCTTTCTGATGGACATTCTATCTAATCGGATTCCTCACAGACTCACCCTTCTCCCAGTGTTATGGATTTGACTCCTCTAGTCATGCTAATAATATTCCAATCTACAAATAAGCACACTGGCACACTTTGATTCCTAAGGGATCAACTTTCGACAACGCGGATAGATATCAAAAAGAAACTGAAAGCAGCACCCGGAGGCTGTGGCTATGTAGGGGGCTCGACATCGCTACCAGGGCAGGATCATCCCGATTCTGAGCCACACAATGCTACCTACCAAATATGTGAGGTAATTGCTGAGAAAATTCTCTGGATCCATTCTGGTACCTGGTAGTATTCATAAGGTGAAGTGAGTGAGATTAGATGGAGTATCCACCAGAAAGAGAATTGCTGAAGTTAAGTAACTTGTTCTACTGGGCATTGATCTCTGTTTTATAACAGTGTACTTAAACCGTTGCACATCTGAAAGAAGACATGTTATTGAAAATGTAGTTGTGCAACTTGTAGTAAGTGCTAAAGGCTTGCATCAGTTATTGCTTATTGCCTTACTCAATCTTATATGGGTTTCAAGTATTGAATGAGTAGTCATCACCCTTTCACTCCTAGCGATTTACATTTCTCGTTAGTCTGGGGGGGGGGGGAGTATAATCCTACCTAACTTGCCCATGTCCTTTAGAGACATTTTCCCCATCAGAAATACTCCTTGATGTCCGCTACAAAATCTAATCTGTAGCCCCGGGTACCATGTTGTATTCTTTGATAACTGCTCTGTGTAGTGTCTGTGACATGGATTGGATGGACCAATTTATGTGTTGCAGGATTCACTTCACAAGTGCTCCCTTGGAATAAGGGTCCAGTACATTTAGGGAGAAGACATGAGGGTGTCTGTTCTTTTGTAATGAGCACAATCTCTGTATTCAGCTCTATTTGGAAGATTACCGATTTAAGGTTTTATCTGCCTTAAGTGATGTCTGAACATGCCTTGTTGCCTGATTATTTCACACTCTATTGATGATCTTTAAAGGCAAGTTATGTTTGTGTTGCTTTACTTCTTTGTAGCCATTATCCGTTTTTTAGGCAGTATGTATCTCCCTTGGCTAGCCAGGTCACACCTTCCCTCCAGTTAGCACCTTTGGGTTTTGTTAGTAGTAATTAATTGGAGGTTTGACATGGACCAAGGGTAGAAAATTGCTGTAGGGACAATGAAAATTCAGTGCAATCGTTGCGATGGAGCTACACTGCACTGATGAGCCTCTAAGAAGGTGAAATATATGCGGTACTTTTTATTGTTAGTAGCGGTTTTACGAAGGAATTTTGAATTTACTGATCTAGAAATGACTTCCTTAAAATTGGATGAGAGACGGTGCACTGAAGGGTTTAAAATTCATAACGAGTAGGCGTTCATCAAAAGGAGTCATATTTAAAGAGCAGTGCATAAGTGGATTCATGGACTTTTGTGGCCATTTCATTTCCTTCCTATTTTATAGGCATTGTACACTGATAATGTTATGTGTTTTGGTAGTACATATTCATTTGTAATGTATGTGCTTTCTTTGGCTACTTATTTTGTCATGCTGTCTGCCAAGTAATGAAAAATATTATTGTGATTGATATATTTGAGTGACATAAGATTCTTGCCATTTAAAAAGTCAGATCAAGTAGCTCGCAATGATGTAGGTAGCAATGCCTTTAATTTGGTGACAATCCAATAGAAATACTCGAGCTCAACTTAGGCTTTTAATTCATTCACCTGTTAACCAAAGGTGATCATTCTATTGACTCTTAATTATAGAAATGCAATATTTACATACTTTAACATTCTATATGAGAAGTTCGTTTTAAACATTGACAAGTACCCAATACCGTACATCATGGAAATCCAATTCGTAATGTTTCTCTAATTCTGTGTCATAAATATTCTTATGTAAAGCATGTTGAATTGTTTTTGGAGTCTGTATGTTATTGTGTTTTGACACACAAATCGGAATTGTTTATATTGGGTGGGTTTTTGTTGTATGCAGATTAAATTCTTCTTGCACCCCTAATATGTCAATAAACCTTAATTAAGCAATTATGAAATGTGTTGATTGTTGTGTGGTATATTAAGTCACCAGTGTTGTGCTATAGACTGCGTTGTGTTCACCAGTTCACCTCTGTATTTTGGGCCATCAACGATTGTGCTCTTGACACCAGTGGGTGATTACATACTTAGATGGAGCTACGTATGAGTGGCAGAAGTAATTGTTACTTACTTGTATTCCTAGTTCTGCATCAAAGGTGTCCTCATTGAAATCGTACACGTAGAATATTCCCACCCCATGTGCGGGTACCTCAAAACACTTTCTTATAAATATTTAGAGTCAATCTGTAGATGGTAGTGAACACCTTAATGTCCCTAATTTGGTGATACCTCCGTGATCAGCAACACAAGCCAGCTTTTACTGCATTTTTGCAAACCAGAAAAATTGTATCCTTTAGGACTACTTTGCAGCACCAGACTGAGGGCAATGCTGAACTCTATCAGACATCACCTATAACCTACATACAGTGAGGGGGGAAAAGAAGGAAAGGGTGTCTACCTGGTCAGGAGTGCAGAAGCTGCACAGGGAAATAAACCAACAGCTTTTCCTTACCAGCATGCAATATACAGGCAGTTAGCCTCACAGCCTCGGTTCTTTTTTTTTTTTTAATGGAAATACAAGATGTATGATACTGGGCACGATAATAGTCGTGTTGACAACTGGGGAGGCAGGAGGATTGTTTTTGAGAAATAGGATTACATCCTGCATCGTGTGATCTTCCATGATAGTCATAAACTTAGAATACAGTAGTAAGCATATCCTTAAACTACATATGTCAAAACAAAGCTATAAGCGGAGTAAACTCTACAGATATTATAACAAGGATCTCAGAATCACCCTAACTAAAAAGGTTTGTTAATGTGCCCGACCTAATAAAGTGTCAGTGCTGGATCCTCATCCAAGCAATAATTCTTGGAAAAACTGTGTCTTGATTTCTATTAACAGAAGATTCATGAATGGGTAAAGAGATGCTGCTTTGCTACATGGAAAGGTAAAGAGGGCAGTAATTAGTTGAACTCTACACAAGGGCATTTTACATGCATGACGTACAGTCTCACTAATCATTCCTATTTCTCCCTTCAATCTCCCTGAATCATAGCACTTATTTCTGGCCTCAAATCGTACACAAACCGATACACAAAAATATCCCATATCTTTCTCCGACATTCTCAATCCCACTATACTGTTTGAATGCCTGTAAAAGCCTTTCATAGTATGCATGAACTGACTCTTTCAACTCTTGACTAGTCCTATCTATTTTCACCCAATCTGTCTCTTTTGGCGACATTTTCCCTTTCATAACCTGACTATATTTTTTCATGACTTCATCTGACGGGGCTCCTGTTTTTGGATCTCTCGGATACTCCTCTTTTGGCCAATCTACAGTAATTTTGCATTTAACCCACATCTGTTGGGACTACAATGTCAAAGCATCTAAATCTTTCCACAAAACCTTTACAAACCTTTCCACTTGCTTCTACCATTCAACAGGTTTTTCTCTCAACCTGGGAAAACATTAGTTAATGACAATATATCCTGTCTTGTCCATGGAACATGAACATACCCTCCTCCTGGTACCTCTCTCATAGGATATACTGTTACATTAGCTTCCCCCGTTTCTGCCTCCCTCACAGGATACAGAGACGAAGGGACTGTCGCTTCCTCTTTCCTTTTAGCCCATCTGCCTTCCCATCTATCCACTTCACCCCAACGCCTTAGGGTGTAAATCAACTCTTTAATTTGTAATTCTTTTCCCGAGACATTGAAACTCTCTAAATCCTTGTCACTAAAATCCAATCGATATGTTTTTTGTAAAGCCTTGGACTTTTCTATGTCGACTCCATAATTTTTTGCAAATCTCTCGTGTGGTTTTTGCTTTCCGGGTAATATCCTTGCACATAAAGAGTAGTTCTTCATCCCAATATTTTACTAATCTCTCTGGATTTATAGTTCCCAATATCATTTCTTCTATTTTCACCTTCCACCTTCAATCTGCTCACATCTATGCCCAAATCCAGAGCAGAATTACTCTGTATGCTACAACCAGGTGCAATTTCCCTGATCCATTCATCAAGTTCTTCTGGGGAAGGTCCTAAGGATATATTTTGTCCTGACCTCTGTAAACCCTCACTAGTTCTACCCGTCTTTGACCCTCCCGATGACTGTGACAACGGCCTTTCCATCTGCAACATCCTTCTCTAATTCATTTGTGAACCCCTTTTTAGGTCTCGGCTGGCGATAGCAGCGCGCATGCGCTGCTCTCGGCATTCGAGAGCTGCTTGAAATCAATACGGTTGAGGAAGGTGACTTGAAGCCCCGCCCCCTCTTCCCATTGGCTCGCGTCATAGCTTAGGCTAAACGCTGGCATTCTATTGTTAAGGAGGCTTTTTAGTCCCTCCTTGTTGTTGCCCTGTCCACTTTTGGCCCCGCCCACCGGGACTGGATCTTTTACTGGCGGCAGTACACACACTCCTTTAATTATTAGCTAGGCACTTTTTTCCCCATTCGTGTAATGTGTTGCAATAACAATCGGACGCGCTTGTTTTTCGTATTACCGCGTTTGCCTTCAAGAATGGCTGACGCGCTTTTCATTTCTCTGCGGGTAAAGTCCGCTCTTTTCTCATTGTCACTTCTGGTGTGCGAGGCACCTTCAGGTTCGAGAACGGCAGCCGCGCATTTCTTTTGTAATGCACAGCTGCCAAAATCAATGAACACAAACTTGCCATTGGCGCCGGCGACTTGCAGCCTCTCATCCCTGTCCTGCCCCCGGGGGCTGCGCTTTAGCTTTGAAAACTGCGCCGCTTCCATTAACAACACAAATCCCACTCCGTTTTAATCGTAACCGTCTCACCGCTGGAGTGTTAGTTAACATTCAATGGTGACGTCGGTCCCCTGGCGGGGCCTCTCCTGTGTAATGCACATGTGTGGTATTTCCGAGTGTAACGCATTTTCTGACCCCCCCCCCCCCCCCAGCAGAAGGAAGTGGGCAGGGAGCTGAGGGCTTGTACCACCCCGGAAGTCCTGCTAGCCCCGGTGGTAGCCCACGCAGTGCCAGCCCCCGCAGACCGGTCCAGGGGGCCCCGCCGACGACTACAACCGCCTGGAGGACCTTCTTGGCATCATCGAGAGAGAGATGCCCCCCTCGGGTAAAGTCCGCTCTTTTCTCATTGTCACTTCTAGTGTCTGGCCAGGGACCGCCTTAGCCGTCTATTGCAAGCGCTTTCAACGTCTCGTCGGGGGTAGTAGGCGCTATATCAATGCAATTACAATACAAATAAGATTGATGCACGCCAAGGGCATGTCTTCTCCGATGGCTACACATTGCCATGGACTTTACATTATGTCTACTTGGTTGCTTCAAATGTTTAAATCGGACTTTGTATATTTATTTGCATATATAGATGTATACACATTTAAAGCAATGCTCCTACCAGCTGCTGCCCGTCTACCTGCCCCAGCCCCTCCCTCCCACTCCATTGTAGTCGGCTTACCCTGAGCACCTCCCTCTGTCTGTGCCCCCTCCCGCTTACCCCACCCCCTTACTCCTTGTTGTCTCCCACCCCCCTCGCTTGCAATAAACAAGAACATGCTAGCTGCGTCAGTGATTCTTCCCCCACACCCTCCGTCCTTGGTGCCCCCGCGCCTTCCCTTCCTGTTGCCTCCAGTCCCAATGCCCGCCCCATAGTAATAAAGTAAGAAAGCACTATGGCGCGGCATTCCCTGACCGCATCGGTGCTTTTTTTCCAGGCATGCTGCACAACAGCCGCTCTGCTGTACATCATGGCTAAAAACACATTGAGAAAGCCAATAGTTCTCACAGGCGATACCCATTGGCTTTGCAACAGTAAACGGGTGGGGATGGTAGTGGTCATTTTATAATGGTGAAAGACTGGTGCTAGCCCCGTTCACTTCTGCACAATCAGTGCTTGCTTACATCTACACTACAACCGCAGTGCACACAGACAGAATATGAATCCATGTATTAAAGTTTCCGCACTTTGTGGCAACTGCTGCTTACCTACCCCGGAGATAAGCCACCCACCACCTTTCTGTTGTTGCAGGGTCGCCACTGTAGCAACAGCGCGCTGCGGCCCCACGGGGGGCTAATCTCCACAGCCAGCGGCACGCCTCCACACTTGGGGGGCTTGTACAGCCACCCTGGCGCCCCACGGTTTGGTGATCTTGTAAAATGATGACATAGCACTGCAAACAATCTTCCTAATTTATTCTTTCAATGCGCACTCTAGGTGCCATGTTTGTTTGCCGCACTGTTGTATTTCTCTTGCCCACAAGTTAGCCCTGATTTTATTAAACAAGGCGCGTCACACGTGGATGTGTTTCAAAAACCTTCAGGTTGCAGATTTTTAGGAAGTAAATACACCCATGCAGCTAGCTACATATGGTGAGACACAATTCACCCACACTATAATACAATCTCCATCAGATTGGCACGTGCCCAACCCTACCGGAGAGCAGCTGCTGTAGGACTTCCGTTTCCAGCACCATTGCCCCCATCCCACCCCTTCCCCAAGGCCTCGGTGTTTGTGTTGTCATGTCAATGCGGGGGGGGGGGGGGTGTGTGTGTGTTATTTTGTTTGTTAAGACTATACTCGCCCAAACGCACCAGGTGGCAGAGATACCATTTCCGGACATGGCTCTACGGAGGGCTGCACGTGCCAATAACTTTTCACTCTTTTTTTTCCTGATTGATTCAAACTCTCATACCCATCCTGTGACTCCACTGCAGACAGCTACTACCCTCCAGCCCGCGCCCTTCTCCGGTTGTTTGGCCACTGGGGACTTTTTCCAGCTCTGGGAAGTCCGTGAAAGGGAAACCGTCTTAGTATCGGCTGCAGGAGGGGGCGGGACTGACCTACCGTCTCTCCACCTCCTCATCTGAAGGGAAGCCCCTCTGTGCCTGTCTTCACTGGCTCTGTGTTTCCGCCTCTCTTCTGTGTCATGCCTCTGGCGCAGTGCTGGGCCCGGGCAAAGGGAGACGCTCTGCTTGTGATGGGAACACATCTCTCAGTGACCCATAATTTGGGATCCCTGGGTGGGGTCAATATTATTATCATCTTTTACGCACTGACCTTAAAGAAATTGGCAACAAAAACTGCTATAGTGGTGGCATTACGGCAGAGCTTCCAACTTTGGAACTGGGAAACCCTGTTTAAATCCCGGCGATGGATCAACATCCTGTGATTCAGTGCAAATCATGTAATCTCTCCCTGCCTACAAAAAGTGAATGTGTCCTTGTGTAATGTAAATGGTGCTCATGTAAAGCGCTCCAATACCTTCGGGTCGAGTTCGCTCTTTATAAAAACTAAAACAAGCATTAAAAATGCAATAGGTCTCGCCTTTCATTAAGTTAAAGCCATTTGCTTTCCTATACAATACCAATAGCAAAGCAAATGGCTTTAACTTAATCAAAGGCGAGACCTATTGCATTTTCAATGCTTGTTGGGGTTTCAATCACTCTGTCTGAAATTTGAATCAACCACTCCAACTCTCCTTCCGTGTTTCAATTTCTTCTACTATTCCCTTTAAACCCACTCGTATTATTCCCATCTCTTTGTGCAGTTCCCTGATCTCTCGCACCCACAGTTCTCTCCGAATCAGTGTGGATTTCACTCGTATTTCTATTGGGAACTGTTACAGCATGAACTTGTGGAACTCCTTGTCCATCATTATATAACTGAACAATGGGACCTATAGTTACGGGAGCAGACCAAGCATCTGGGTTAGTTGGCGTTATTTTTCTTGGCAACCCTTCTCTATCTAAAGTCTAATTCTGATTGTAATTTGTCCTCTTGTGTGTCAAATCTAAATTTATGATCGGGCATTTGAATGTAATCTACAAGGGGTCTTGTCTCCTCATTGTTCTGCCCTTCATGATAAGGTGGAGGTCTATTCAGGAATAACTCACTCAAAAATTCATCATCTACATCCTCAACTCCTTCGCAAATTAAGTCAGAGTCTCTAGATTTAGACTCCTCAACATGTTTCTTCTTCTCTTTACATTTCTCTCCTTCTTTAGTCTCGGCTACCATTAATGAATACATTTGTTCCCCTTCAGCTACATCCTTTCTCCACATCTTTTTCTGTGCATACCATCTTGCTTCAGCATATCGACTTGCGGTGTTCCTATACCTATTCTGATTTTTCTCCTTTTCTCTCTTATAGGCTTCATGTTCCCACTCCTCGAGAGCTTCATACTGCATAGGTCTAGGATTGGAGCTCAAATCATTCATTTGATTTCTTAGATTTTCCCTAATTCGGGTGTTAAAGAAGTGCTAAGTTACCATCTTGCTCAGTGTATTTCATCCAGTTCTCCAACCAAGGACACGTATGGTATCCTTTCTCTAATGACATAAACGAAGCAGGGGTTCGTACCGGAGCCACGGGAATTCCTTCCCTAATTTGTATTTGCTCATCTTTGCAAAACAATGTTTTCAACAGTTTAAAAAACTTTTTTTTTTTTTTTTAATGCTAAATCAAAACCTTTACAAGATTATCTTCAACAATTTCTTTTCTGTATTATGATTCTCTATTCACCAATCAAAAGTCGTTCTCGTCCGCAAATACCAGCGCGGCTTCCCTCAACCGCCCAATACCAGCGCAGCACCTGATGACGTCAGCCTAACTCCTTACTGCGACTGACCCTCCATTTATAATTGTCGTCGTCGTCTCTTACGAAGTCTTTTTAACAAGCAAATAACCTAAAACAACTTTGTCTGCTCAACTAAAAGAAAAACGATAGAACCATACAATCTGAGAAGTTTTCCTTTCGCTTCCAGCAAAATCTCGACCAGCGGGATTCCGCCCTCACCAAGTCAGAATCTTCAAAATCTCTCCAGGTGTGCTTTCTGAAGAAACTTTAGACTCCCACTTGTCAGCCTTCAAGTTTCTCTATGTTAGCACTGGCCTGTGCACAGTACTTACTTCCACAGCAGACAACACGCTTAGAGTATGCCAAACTAAGACCACCCTTAGGCTTTATCCCTGGATCTTAGGTAAATGACGGGCCCGTTTACTTCTATTGAGGCCAACGACAGACCGCAACTTGAAACACAAACTTTTTCGTAGTCGGTCAGGCTCAGTGTGAAACTGTCACTAGTTATTTCTTTTAACTCCGTCTCTTCACTACCCAGTATATTTAGTCAAACTAACCATCCGATAATGCTACCTGAAAACTGATGCAGCCGAAGACCTAGCAAAATTTTTCAATCAACAAGTACATACAACCTCAGCTACCACAATATTTCAATATCTCAGTTTGGCCCATAAAACTCAACATCATTAAATAAAACAGTCATTTTACCACAAAGGTCCTCTGATGGATCTTTTGATCGAGCTAATAGGGACTCTGATAACTAGAGATGGGTGGCCACTCCTTCATTGAGGACCTGGAATAAAGAAGTGCCCTCCTAACAATTTCATAAACCCACACAAGTTTAATCGCCAAACGCTAGGAAAATGACATACACATGAATAGTTATATCAAACAAACTTTATCTAGACTTCAAATTGAATGGTGAAAGCACAAAAATACATTAGTTTCATTTAATATTGTTATCGATTTGAAATACAGGTAAATCACAATACTTCACAGTTTCTGAGCAAAATACATCTCAACATAATACCTAATTTGGGGGGGGGGAGGGAGAGAGAGGAGAGAGAGAAAAAATGCAATATCAGAATGCAATCCAGTATCATACAAACTAAAGAATAATTTGTAGATTAACAGGAACGGGGGACTCTGGGCGTGCCCAGGGAGGCTAGAGCACAGCGTGCAATAGCTGGAGTCAAATCTACCCTTCAGCCGAAAGGTGTTGGCCTGCTCAACTTCTCCAGCTGGCAAAGTGCAGGGAAACAACAGGAAAGTTTAGTTCAAGGGAATATCAGAGTTCAGTCCGACAGCATGTCAGGCCCATAGGAAATTTCCAAAGTAGTTGGGGCGAGTCCTTTTCCCACAGGTCAGTTATACTCCCAAATCGTCATAGTTCCTTCCCACAAAAGTAACTTTTTACAGTTTGTAGGATTTCCATTGGTCAGAGTCTATGGTCTACCCATGGGTGATCGTTTCCTTACCATAATGATCCGGAAATTGTACGTAATGCCATTGTCCAATGTTCATTAATTTGCTGAATGTTCAATTTCATCCCTCCTCGGAACTAGGAGGTTTCATTTGTATCTAAAATGTCCGTTCCCTAGCGCTCTCTTCGGAGCTTGCAATAAAGTTGACACAGTTTCGTACTAGCAGAGAGGGTGTCCATTGTTCGAAAACTATAGAAAGAAACTTTAGCAAAAGTTCTCACTGTCGGCTGTAAAGTCATTTCAGCACATTCTAGTCTTACTCAAAGGAAATGATGAAGAAATAAATGCTTTTTAAGGCCTACAAGAAAGCCTGCTAAAACGTTATTAATTACTGAAAGATATCAAAACATTTAATTGAATACATATGATTGTTTCTCATGCAATTTTGCTATACAATGAAATTAATATGCAAACACCATTTTATTCTTAAATCATAAACACAATTGCAAACCTTTTTATAAATGACGTTTCTCTCGACATTTGAAATTGCACGTTTTCATGTCAGCGCTGCAAGAATTCATTTTATTAGCCTTCAAACTAAGTTAATCCATTTATCTACTAAATGAGCACTTATCTTGGCCTTTTCATAACCACATTTGTTAAAAGCTAAATCATTACGTTTCACATTCTAAATATTTATAGGTGTTCATAGCACATTATCAATTGTGAATTTCATTAACATTATCATTTCCTCTCTCTCATGTATAATTTTATCTTAAACTGGTTTGCGACCTTACTGCATGCTTTTACGATGCAGGTTGAACTCTCACGTGGTTTACGAGTCACACTGTTAGTGTGATATTAACACATATCTAAGAAACATGACTATCTAATGAGCAGGATTTGATCGAAACAAATCATGTTAAGATAATTGCGCTCCATCAGTTTCATATGAAAATGTGCATTGGGGACTAGGGAGATGAATGATGCTAAGGATCCTAGTGATGCTGAGATCTGTCAAGTCATTGGTTGCAGAGTCTGAAATAACTGGTTACATGGTTGTTAAAGGATGCACACTCTTTCCTTCCTCTTTCTTCTTCTCCCTTTCGTGTACCTAGTGTGGCTCCTAGGTAGTCAAGAAGTTGTTCTAGGGACAAGATCAATTTCTTCTGGTTGATAAGTAAACTCAGTTTTATTAGTAAATTGGTTTGTATTGTTCAAGTCCAATTTAGCTTGATGAGAAGATGATGCCTTTATTAACCTACCAGCCAGATAGGTATAAATGTAGATCTTTTCCTTTGGAGGTGAGCTGCCACCACAGCCATACATTGGGAAAATGTTCTCGGTTCTGGCTTTAGGCTGAAAGGAAACACTTTGTATTGAAAATGAGCCTTGATTGTTGCACATCTTAAAAACGTTGTGTTTTACAGCAATGAGTAGGTGAAAAGAAGCATCCTGAGGATCTACAGCGCACATTCAGTCTCCCTTCATTAACTGTGGATATATCGCCTGAATTTGTTTTCTTCTGATCCACTTGTTTGCTTGCCTTAGATTGAGGGTTTTTGTGAATTGATCTTTGGAATTTTTCTTCAGAACCAAAAGATATCTTGAATAGATTCTCCTAGAGATGGAGGAGCTGGTTCTATTGCTGGTTTTTAGAGTAGAAATTTTTCTTCCTGTTTTAGTTGCAGCAACTGGTGTTTTGGTGCTGATTTTGGAGATATTGATGGAGGAGATTTAAGCTGGATGGCATAGCCATTATAGATTATCTGTCAAATCCCTTTGTCAGTGATTATCAACTTTCTGCCAGATGGCTTGATACACCCAGGCATTAATTCAAGCATTCCATCCATCACCATGTTGTTTTTGCATTTGCCTCCCTAAGTGCACCGGGTATGCCCAGACGTGGGTCCCAGGCTCACTTTGCTACTGGAACCAAGCTATACCTGGCTGAAGAACCCTAACCAGGGTGAAATGCAGAGACGGTTGGTGCAGGTAAGAGAGGTGGGGGCGGGGTGGGGGGGTGAGTCAACAGACGAGGGAAAATAAAAGAAAAACACTTACTTTGCGCTCGCCGCAATGCCTACTCGGTGATGCGGCGAGCGCAAGATAAGTGTTTTTTTTTTTTTTTTCTTTTCCCCTCGCCATGGACACCAACCTATTCACAAACATTGTGCAGATATTTATTAACCACACTGGAAACACATACAAATTACCTAGTGAAAGGCTGGAGCAACTTGTTTTTTTAAGTGTGAGCAATGGTGGGAAACACCCCTATATACCGTGGAGGTCTAATAAAAGAAGTTTCTTCTCAATTTAACTTTGAGATATGTCTCCTAATGAGTGTTTCTGCATCCTTTATCCGAGCAGATGTTTCCATCAGGCAGGAAATCTTCATGATTAGTATTTAGAAGTTGGAGTGACTATCAATGACTGTAGTAGATATTCTATGATTGCATTTGGCATTTTTGTGAATGCTTCAAAAGTCAAAACCTCCAAAGCTAGATTACCAGTTTTTAAAACCTAGGCTTTGCAAATTGTAACCAAGCATTTCAATAGTAGTAGGACTACTACGCTTACTTTTGATGGGCTGCCTTTATAAAATGTTTTATCCTAAATTCTGAATTGCAAGAATCTTGGAAAATATACATACCAGTTGATTTTAGAAAGTGTATCCTAGGACATTAACAATGAATTATAGAGGCATTGTGAATCAGCTCATCTAACATAAAGGCTTGCAGGATCACTCACAGTAAATTCAGTGAAATTAAATATAATTATCTATCACCATGACTTACTTTGCGGTAACTGATTTACTTTAATGGCACTCTATTTATTTTTTGTTTTTGTCTTACTTTTTAAATAAAAGTAGATTTTATTAGGCAGTTGTACATAACATGTATAGGGTTCTTCTTGTGTTAGGGAAATACTTGGGGGCTCTCTGATTTAAATGTTTTCTACTTTGCTTAGCTTGGCATGGGTAAATCATTTTTCTGATTGTTTTATGCAGTGAAGATGGTTTAAACACACTATCCCTAGAAGCCATGGTGATCCATTTTGTGAATGGGAAGATACAAGAGTCTTGTTTCTTTTGGGAAATAACAGATATGATGAACAGAATTGTCTCCATTTATCCTTCTCCCTCTAGCTCACAGTGAGATTTGCATAAGCAGGTGTGAATCTAGCTTCCATTGCTGTATCTCTTGGTTGATCGAGCAGGTCATTGCTAAAAAGAAAGATATTCTTATTATCAGTCAAGTGTCAATCCTTTGGTAATAGCATTTTTAAAATTATTTTCTCCACCAAGGGTTGCATTATTGCTGTTCTCAACTCGGCAATATACCATAAGAAAACTTATGCACCGCTTATTGATGGTGAATCCTATATGAAATTGATAAGTATTTAATTAAAAATGATAACCTGTAGATCAATGAAAAGTAGGCTTTATTAGGATGTAAGTTGTACATAACACTTTATCTAGTCTAAGAACAACTGAGTTAAAATACTTTTTTTAAAAGCTGTTTCGTACACTCGAACACTCAGATAATCTTCTAAACAATCTATGTCCATTAATAAAATAATGCTTCCTATAAAACGTGCTAAAACTTCTCCCTGTTCTTCAAAGTTAAAATTGACAAGATTAAACTTTCACTCGCTCAGATCCCCAGATTCCCATAGTCCATATCAACACGGAACCAGTACAAAACCAGCATTGGCAGAGCTAATAGGTCTGGCGTTGGCCGCCAGCCTTTTCGCAATTCTTGTTTTGTCATGTTGTTTGCGAAACTTTATTGCTCTGGAAGCTGCTAGGCCTTCATCAATCTAAAAAAAAAAAAAAAAACCTTAACATTGGGCTAAGGTCAAAAAATGTTTTTGGTCTCCAAAAAATACACATTACCGTAGTACTCGCTGGCACTGAAGGGAACGATTTGTGTGTGGATGTGCTCCTTGTGAAATGTCAGCATGCCATTACTCATAGGGAAGTCAGCCAATGGCTGAAGTGAGCTGATGCATTGTCCCTTGATTTACGCCAGACACAACTAGAGACGAAAGGATGAAGTGTGGCTGAAAACCGCTATAAGTATTTGTCATACAAAGAATTTGAGCAAAATTAAAAGGTCTTGTTTAACGGAGATCTAAAAAAACATTTCTTCTGCCATTGCCTGCCATCCTCTTGTATTTGAGACAGAAGGAATGAAAAAAAGAAAGAAAGCAAAATGGAAACAAAGGAAGAAAATAGAAAAAGAAGCAAGTGGCCAAGTAATAAATAACGACATTAAGAAAAAAGGAAATAAATAAGGCAAGAATGAAAGACACGAGGGAAGGAAAGAAGAAAAGAAAAATGAAAGGAAAGAAAAAAAGATTGAAGATGGAAGAAAAGAAGAAAAAGGATAGAAAGAAAAGATAAGGTTAGAGAAGAAAAATATGAACTAGAAAGAAAGAAGGCATGAAAGAAGGAAACAAACATGAAAGAAACAAACAAAGAAAATAAAGAACCCAAGAGAGATAGAAGGAAAGGGAAAATAAGTAAGAAGGAAGAAACAAGTGTTATAACTGCTACAAATTAAACAAAATCCAGGCTGTTTTTCTTCCTGGGCAAAGGTTATTGTAGAAACGTAAGTGAACCTGAGTCCAGAATAAGCATGTTCTGAAGAATTGTCAGCTTGAGAATTCACACCCTATAATATCGAAGCTTTTGATATGTGCATTCTATGCACAGTACAAAAAGGATAACTTAATACAAAACCGTATCAAATGGAGACAATCTGATGTGATGGGAAATAGATAAACAAAGGACAGTCCAAAAGCAATATATAAACAGCATTGACAGGAGAGGGGAACTGATAAATCTGGAATGTACCCTGTGCTGGTACCTAGTAAAAAACAGTCCTGCAATTACACCAGGCTCTAAACGCAAAGGCAACAGTAAAGCAATTATAAAATAAAAACAAAGATACTGGCACTGAAGGTAACTACCTTGTGTATGGATGTGCTCCTTGTTAAAGAGCAAAATGTAGCCACCCAAAGTGAAGATAACCAGTGACTGAAGTAGGCTGACCCATTGCCCTTGCTGTCTACTGTTGTAGGCAAAATGTGAATGACACAGCAGACCAATAAATGAATAGAGGTGACTGAAAGCCCCTTTAAGTAAGTATATTATACATATAATTGTAGGGGGAAAAATGTCTTGGCTGTTGGCAGACCTAAAAATGGGAGCACTAGGTCTGGTTCATAGAAGTCTCAGTTGCACAAATCTGAACCCTACTTGGTTTATTGATCTCATCCATTAACAGATATCAGTTCTACCTTGAAACATTTCTGGGAAAACAGATAAATGCCTTATACTGTAACTGTGATGTGGATTGCCTAAAATTAAGACGAGTTGTTTCTTTAAAAAAAAAAAAAGACTGGTATTTAGACAGAAACCAAGCTGTATACATAGTGTTCATCCTCTTCAAAGTTTCAGAAAGATGAGTAGAGAAGCAACTCAAAGAACCATCTGAGTAACTAGACTTTGATACTATCCTTGGCATCCAGTCCCTGTGTATCAGTTAGACTACTCAGGTGGGGCTAAACCAATGGAAGGAAGCGGAAACTGCTCCCTCACCTCATAAATAACCTGGTATTTGTAAAGCGCGAACTAATCACCCCTAAGGGTCTCAAGGCGCTGGAGGCTGTCTGGGAAATTAAGGGAGCTATTTCCCAGAGTCACATGGTGCTGGGCTGAGCTGCCGCCAACACCGGGGATTGAACCGTGAGCTCCGTGCTCTGGAGTCAGCTGCCCTGGCCACTGTGCTAAACCTCTCACCTTTATATACACACTTAATAATGCCCAGCCCCTCACCACAGAGCCGGCGCTAGGCATGGGCAGCTGCCCAGGGCCCCGCGCCTGCTTGCATCCATGGGGCCTCGCACCTTTAAAAACTCCAGAGTATTGAGGCCTAGGGGGCCTCCTAAGAGTTTATATTTTTTCTTTTTTTTTTATCAATCTCCCCTGCGGGCCTGTCTCTGTGGGCCTAATGGCTGCATCTGCACGTTGATGACCGCAATTAGACAGTTAATTACAGTGCTCTTGCGTGTGAAGGTTGCCCTGCCCCTGTATCAATGAAAAGCAGAATATCCTGCTGGGCGCAGAACAAAAGATAGAACGGGGCATCACAATGGAAACTGCTCACCTAGGACAAGTGGAAAGGGAGAAGAGAGGTGAATAAAATGGGTAAGACAAACGGAATAAAGTGTGGTGGGGGAAAGGTGCGAGTGCTGCAGTGAGACAAGAGGTGCACACAGAGAAGCAGAATCAGCATGTAAAAGTGGATGGAGCAGGGTTTAAAGTGTGATGGGTCACTCAAGTCTTAGACCCGGTAGTAAATTAAAATGGACATTGAAAAGGGGCCCTATATCATTGATCCAGTGTCTGCACAATGAATGAAAGTTCTGAAAAGCAGGTGATGAGACGGGCCCGCTCTCCATTTTTGCCCTCACCATCAGAGTGAAAAAACAAATCTTAACTCTGCAGCAGTGCCACCCTTCGCTGCCTTTAATGCAACTTCAGTGAGACTCGTTATAGTTCTTTCACAGTCTCATCATGTCAGAACTGGGGCATTTTCAATATTATATACAAGGAAGCCGTAGCTGTTGCTTCTTCATCTTATGCAACTAATAACCACTGACAAAGCCAATAGTACTGGCTTGTTGTAGGTGTAATTTTACTTGTAATATTGATCTGGAGGCAATGATAGAAGCAGCAAAATACCAGTCGGGCGGCACAATATGCTAAGCACAGATTTATATAGCTTACCTAGTTTTAAGCCACGCCCTTAATTACATTAGCCATGCCCCTTTGAAAGACCCCCCCCCACACAGTTTTTTCATCCCTCTTAAAGCCCTGCTGTCAGGTAAGTATGTAGGCTGTTTTTTTGGCTAGTTGTTGACCTGCTTTATGGTCAGGATAGACGGTTTTTACTGTTGATTTTTATGATATTAAAGCAAACATTGCCTGCAGCAAACTCAAATCAGTGCAGTCTTCCATACCTTACAAAAAACTTATACAGCATGTCTTTACAAGTTTAAAACTGCCCTAGTTTGCAAACATGGGACACTTTTCTAGCTAACTAACTCACTAATGGGGGCCCCTTTTATTTTAGTCCTGGGGCCTATTTTCTGTCCCAGTCTGATGCTGCAGGTTAGGCAGGGCCACTGGAATTATGCGATTGTGCGGCAGTGGCCATTTCTGCATAATTATGCATTTGCCACATAATCCATCATCTGCTGCATAATCTACAGATTTTAACAACAAAATTGCTTTCTATCTCAAACGGTTCCAAAGTTACTAAAAATACAGTGACACGTCTTGCTGCATGTGGGAAGGCCCTTTGAAAAGCTGGCATAGTCAACTCTCTGTTTCCCACTGCTAAATTTGGGTGTTAAATTGGTACTAATGGGATGCAACCAGTGCCCAAACAGTGTTACCAAGTTTAAAAATGGCAAAAAAATGAAGTAATACTATTTCAAAATGTGCCGGATTATGCTGCATAATTTGCTTTTTCTTGCCACATAATTTACTCACCCTGCCACATAATTTAGCCCTCTCCTGCCGCATAACTCCAGTGGTCCTGATGTTAGGGTAATCCATGGCAGTGATTTTGTTCCTGTTTATATTTCCCAGTCTTTACTTAATCTTGCATTCCCCAAGAGTGCTAGCTATTTCCAGCATGTGTGTTTCTGTATTTCATTTCACAGCATATTACTCTTGAATCATGCACCCTTTGTACTGAGTCGCCTCCAGGTGTTTATAACAGGCTACAGTTGATCACTTTGAAGTTGAGGATGCAGGCAGTACAGCTTCCACACTTGGCCTGTCTTTGGGTCAAAAAGATGTTCACATTACATGATCATTCAAAATATGGCCTCTCTGCAGAGCACAAAGAGCAATGGTCCTGCATTCTAGTTGTGCTTCTATGCAAATGTGTGTGAAGGCGCTACTTATTGGTCAAAACAACAAGGTGAAAGGAAAATAATTTATTGTTACTCATTTAGCTTAAACAGCTAACAACCATTGACAAAACCCAGTCGCGGCCGGCATGACTCGGGGGTGGGGGGTAATTTTAATTTAAAAAAAAAATAACTTTCCTTAGCCGGCCCGATCCCGCGTCATCTCTGCTTAGGGGCCTCACATGTTCCTATTCTGCCCGGGGCCCCACATATCCTAGAACCGGCCCTGCCTCACCAGATGTCAACGGGAGGTTTTCTGCCAGGTTTTTTTCAAACATTCCACTGGGGACAGAATCTTTGCCAGGAAACCTGAAACCCCAACCCTGGAATGGCGGTTCAGTCGGCTTTAAAATCCTGAGGAAAGATATGGTGGGGAAAAGGTGTAATGGGATTGCAGTGATTTCAAGGGCCTCTCAGTGTACTTTTTTGTGTTTTATTATTCTTTTAAAGAGCTACAATAAATGTTTATCACCGGTACGTCAAATCGGACATATGAAGCATCTAGCACAGTATTATTTAACCAGTACATAGTGGAACAAAAGAAACTAGTTTCCATGATCATATTCAGAAAGTTGACTGTGCGTGTCATAACTAACACTGGCAAACTCCATGTACTAATCAAAGCAGCCCAATAAAGTAATCGTCCTATAATGCATTTACAAGACTGCCCATCATTAAGAAAAGTACAGCTAAAGAGGCTCCCTAAGGGTCCCCAAAATTCAAACAGGAGCCTGGTGCAAGTACTGTTTGTAAAATAACTTGTATTATGTAAAACAAGTTATAAGAATACCATAGTGGCCTTAACTTTCAGAACGGGTAACCACACTTGTGACTTTCGTGTGGTTCTCTTCCCCTCTACTTTCAGCCTTGTAAATTCCCTCAGTTCATTTCAGGGAAATCAATTTGGGTTACAGAGTACATAATGAATCACTTCCAAGTACCGAGTCCTTAAGGTATACGTTCATATTTTGCGACTGAAATCCGGTTGCAAAACATTCATATTTTACCACAGTCAATGGAGCAGGCTCCTCGGAAGAACTCCTACTCCTATAGCACAGTTGTAAAGCTTTTCATATTATTTTTTTTTAAACCCATCCCGTTTTCCTTTTAGGAGAATGGTCTGCATTTAAATTTATAAAAAAAAAAAAGTTTTTTTAAAAAGCAATCAAGGACATTGTGCGCTGCTGACCCCAGCAGGCCACCATGCCTCTGACTGTAGCCAGTCCTAGTTGGTCACAATTGGTGTTCTAATTCATTAATATTAATGAGGTAGATCAAATTGAGACCATACGATTCAGGATTTTTTGTGCCCCAGCCTATTAGTACATAGGTCAGTTCCCAAAATACAAATGCATTCGATAAGTCGATGTGCAAATTGCGACCACTTTCAGCAAATGTATTATTAATAATGAGGCCCCTCATTCTGATCTGATGACTGAAAAGTAAAAAATATTCAGACAAAATGTTTCTTGGAAAACGGAGTATTTCAAGAAGCAAACTCAATAAATCACTGTATAAAGTTCGACCAAAGTCAGACTGGTTATGGAAAACGTGATAAGGTCAAATGTATCTGTGTCTGATAAGAAATATGATTTTCGTTTGTGCAAATGTTATTATAGAACAAACCCGCTGCAGAACTTTTTTTTTTTAGTAGAAATCAGATTATTTTAGTGCAATCGTCCTATCCTCCTCCTTGTTGCTTTCGTCCATCTCCAGCCATTTAACTAAACCACAATCTAAGGCAGTGAGGTAAAGACACCCTGAAAATTGAAATAGAGAACAAATGGTTTGCTCCTGGTAAGAAAAAGAAGGCCTTTCTACCCAGATTTATTTATCAACATATTCAGAAAAAGTATCTCTCATGCTAAAAGCAACTAAACGAAAAAAGAGGTCCATGTTGGCTGAATATACTTTGGTTTACATTACTTTTTCCCCTCACAATGGAGTAATGTTACTACCAGCTCTACTGACATCTCCAGGATCAAAATATAATTTAACTGGATGTTTCTTGATCTATGTCTTTTATCAAGTCTGCACACCAGCAGTGGGTTTTCGGATTAAGGTCTCCAGACTCCATGTACTCTACCCGGCCTAACCTCAATGGCAGATTGAAGTCCGGCTTTTTGACTCTGCTTTTCCTTCGTAAACCGCGAATTAAAGGCTGAAAAAGTACTTCACACCTGATGTAGAAATGCACAAGGCTCACCTTAAAAAACGTCACATCAGGTGATGACAGTCAGACAATTTAGGTGCAGTTTCTGGCACAATACAATCATTTCTGTCAAGGATACTGTAAATTAAGCAAATACATGTGTTTCGTCCAACCTCTTCCTCGACTGTTCTCTTGCTTCTGATAATATTTCTAATTCTAATTAATTTGAATTCCCTAATTCTGTAACGCTGTGGATAAATATTTTATATAATTTTGGATTTTGTGTAATGAAAGATTATATCCAGTTTTGCTAATTAATACTGCACAGGTTCAGCCTTGGAAGGAGCAATGCAAGCCTCTCTATGACAGCAAAGATGTACAGCTCAGACATCAGCAGCAGTGAAATCTTTGCTCATTCACAGCATAAGTGCATCATATAGGGTAGCGCCATCTTTGCTCACATGCACAGAGGAGTGCTTGTCACTCTCAGGCAGATTTAAAAGAAAGTGACGCATCTCTATAGATGGGTCACTTTCCCTGCGCCACCCTGAGAAACCCTTGCGCCACCATGGATGCGCCGTATTTCCAATATGGCGCACCATGGCGCAAGGATTGACAGATGCGTCAAATTCTGACACATCTGTTGGCGCAAAAGTCACGCATTGCTGGAGTCGTGTCGCAAGCAAGACTCCACTCCAGCAAGGCATGTTGAGGCCTATCCTCATTGTTGTGCGTCACTTCCTACGCCTGCTTCAAGCAGGCGTAAGGTTTTGACGCAGTGGCATCCTAGAAGTAGCGCAGTGAAATCTTGTAGATTTCACTGCATCACTTTTACGAGGCTTTCCTGCGTGGGAATGCCCACCCTGTATTCATTATACATGACACAAGTATAATGTGACGTAAGGCTTTAACACCTTAATGCATCTCCCTAGATGCATCACAGAAAGTGACTCAACTGCGGCGCAAATATTACACAAGGGGCTTGTAAATCTGCCCCTCAGTTCTTTCCTTGAATGCACTCTGCACTGGCGAAGGAGCAATTGAATGGTTTGGGCTGAGAGAAAATTGGGGGCGCCACCATCGTTCAGCACAGGAAAGAGGGTGGCAGGAGCTTGTAGAATGTTAACGCCCCCTGGCAGTTGGGGGGACGGAAGAATGAACTGTTAGAGCGCACCCTCCTCCGTTATTGACATGAAACAAACATGGAGTGGCCTAAACCAAGGAGACCTTTGTCAAAATGATTATCAGTACTGAAACAAATTCAGTTTAAAAGATGAACGCCCTCATCCACCCAGAGGTGGCATGCTTCATCATTGGGCCCCTCCACGTAATGGTGGAACGCAACCAATGTGGGCTCTGCCCCATGGATCGCAGGAGAGCTCTTGAGAATAGGACAAGGGAGAAGTAGCGCTCATGAACTGGTGTGAGTGCAATATTTAAGTGGTGTAGAGGCAGTGTCATCTTAAGGATTTTGCGGACCCCAGGCGAGAAATATTCTGGGGCCCTCTTTGGGACAGCTCTGAAATTGTATTACCCATTTCCTCCTTGAAGCACCAAAATGGCAAACTATTGCATTATATGTTAAAGGCTGAGATAGAAAAATAGACAGATACAAAAGAGTAAAAGTTTGGGAGGTGGGTACCCTGGGAAATTGCCTAATTTGCCCATACCTTAGAACGTCTCTGATAGAGAGGGTAACTCTTCAAAGTACCTCTTGGTGGACGTAAAAACTTTATTACAGTCCCAAGTGATTAAAGTTGCAAATGATTAGGGCAATGGTTCATTCCTTGAAATTAAGTCAACATGCTTCAGCCCCATTTAGTGCCCTTGATTGGTTTAGTGGGCTTTCTTCAGGACCATACCTCTTTTATGGTGACCCCCAATGGGTGTAACACAATATATTAGTTATTCACAATATAATATAAATTTACACAAAACCTAGACCACCACATCTCCAGTTCAACTTCCAGTATCGTATTGACCTGAAGGAAACCAAATGAAATTTCAATGACATGGTCAAACTTTCAAACACACAGTGTCCATGTTTCAGTCACACTGCAAACTCACAGGAGTGAACTCTGGTGTGTATTCTTCAGGCACCAAGATAATAGACTGGAAACGTTCAGTATTGGGTTATTGTGGTCACCTAGCTGGTCATAACTAGTGTCTACATCCTAGGTATCAGAACCGAACATGCCTGCTGAGAGTGCTAAGCAATCTTACTCCACTAGAAAAATTTGAAAATGTCATGTCCACATTTAGTGGCTGTCCAGGAGAAACTCTGAGGAAAAAGTGAGAGGGGCAGAGGCCTGACAGATTTCAGTCAAGTGTTTCAGTCTGTTAAATAAATCTAAGAAAATCTTTTTGATATTCCTTTCATCAAAGTTTTTGACATTAATTTGAGAAACTTCAAAATACATTTTAGTATCGATCTGAAGATTTTGTAGCTTCTCCCTGTATGTTTGAACCAGATTTCTAGCAGGTTATGAACACATTCCTGCAGGTTTTCACATATTTTCTGAAGATTTTGACCGCCTCCAGTTACTGGGTCTCTCCTTGTTGGTCCCAGTTCTGCCTCCAGTCTTTGGACACCTCAGTCCATAAATGCTCCAGGTGATGCAATGTCAATTTAGGCCGACATCGCGACAGAAGAGCAGTGCTTTTTCTGACACCCTTCTACTACTTCACTGGGTCAGAGACTGAACTAGAATGAGCGTGATGTGGAGAATGACATTACACTATGAACGATTTGGCTCCATATTTTGAAACAAGTAGATAAACCAGCTGTCCATGGAACTCATCCCTTTCCTGTCACTACGATTTGCTTCTACTAATAATGCAGTTGGTTTAAGCTCAAAGTGCCACAGATTTCCATTGATTGACTCACCATTCCCTTATGGTCATTGATCTCCAAGAGACGCGACTCCTTCGACAAACGGTCTCCGCGGCTGCTGTTCCAGTCCTGATACTCATTCGCCTTTGGTGGAGTATGGTGCTCTTTCTTCTTGCATGGGGATGGCAACTGAGGCGGATATGAGGGGTTTACTCATGAAGAGAGAAAGAAGTTGGGGAGCTGGAAGTCTGACTGCTATGAGCGATATGTTCGACCCTTGTGGTCGCTGGGCTAGTCTTTTCCATCTTCTAATTGTTTTTGGTGCTGTTTGTTACGGGCGGTGTTGGGGATACAAGGAGAGAATACATTGAGGTTTTGATTTGTGGCCACTTATGTATAAAATGGGTGGCACGTCAAGCAGAGATGAGGGGATTTGGAAAGCAGCCGGGCCTCAAGACTAGCTTACAAGTGAAGTGGCTTGGGAAAGGGGAAATGGTTAGCACGAGTTACTACAAAAATTGGACACTTTGTCACATGGCACTTTGTCCAGGGGCCGTATTGCACATAGTGGTCTGGGGACGAACCAGGCCTGTTCGCCTGCTGTGTGCACCACTGGGGCGCTATGATGTTACAGAAGGGGCCACTTCATCTCTTTTTGTAATCTGTATTACACTACAGCACATGTAGTGACAGTGGCGGCTGGCAATGTCCCGAGGGTGGTAAGGCAGGTGGCACAAAAAAAAGACATTAAATTAAACAACTTTACCTTCCTGCAATGAGCGTGACATCCTCAATCGTCTTCTCTCCTTGAGGCAGGATCCCAAGCTAATCCTGGCCTGCTCTCATGCTGTTAACCTGCATGAGAGCAGCACCCTGATTGGAGGGAGCAGCCTGTCTCGGCGGTCCGCAGCGCACAGGAGGCCTGCACTTCCTCTCAACCCAGCTGTCATAAGACAGCTGGGTTAAGCGGTTTAGAGTGTGCATGTCTGGATGGCTGTTGCAAGACGGCTGGATAAAAAGACATGCGCACTTTAAACATGGAAGCCCACCCTCTTCCCTGCTACTGCTGCCACAAGCAGGCCTCGCCCCACCCTGACACCCCGTTCGGGACAGGGTGACGAAAAATAAAATGGTAAGGATTTAACTTTTATTTTTCATCTCTGGGGGCATTTCAGTGGGGCAAACCTCCTCCGCTATAACGTAGGAACCTCCCCTGCCACTGCTATCATCAGATGACATTCCCCTCAATAAGGGAATCACTTTACCTCTGCGCCTGCATCCATAATACAGATGGGTAAATAGGCTCTTAGTAGGTGCATTAACAATGCCCCTCAAAAAGGAGGTGGACTGTCAGTGTGGCTCCTTGAGCCAGCCCTCTGGAGGGGAGGCAAAAGGAGTTTCATGGACCCCCCTCATACTCCCTTCCAGTCAGGTGCAGTCACTGCCTGAGGGCAGCACATTGATTGCAATAGGGTACGCTGTCCCTGTTTGCGCCCTGCGCACCCTTTGAAAGGTGTGCCGTGGCCAGTGCTTTAAATGGGCCGGTACTCACCGGTACTGAGTACCGGCACTTCTCATTTTCACCGCTCTGAGTACCGGCACTTCTCTGCTGCCAAGGAGAGTACCGGTACTCATCAAAGGTAGGCTCATTGTTGCTTTGGCTCACGAGCACGAACGAGGCTGTCCGACAGCCAAAGCGCCTCTAGCCCAAGCTGAGCCACCTCTAAACAATTCAGCAGGGCTCACCTGCATAATGTCCGGTGTTCACCACCATGCTGTGTTTGACAGAGCAGGGTCCATTCAGGCCCTATGCTGTCAATCACATTCATACCATGGTGTGCATTTGTGCACACACTCTAATCCAAGCATCCCGCTGACAGCAGCAATAGCAGCAATTAAGAAAGCCATGGGAGATAAGGAGTGTAAAATGGCCTTTATCCCACCTGAGTCTTTTGTGTGAGTGTCTGTCTGCTTGTGTCTGGGTGTTTGCCTGCTTGTGTGCGCATGTTTGTGTGTGTGTGTGTGTGAGAAAAGCGAGTGAAAGAGGGAGAGAATCCAGACACTAGGGAGGTGTTTTAAAGGACATTCTTGGAATGCTTTGTGTGAGCATTGCTGCTTGTTTCTGTGAATGCGCACTCAAGAATATATAAGTATTCGGCCACATAGTAGAAGTGTCTTATATGTCTTGTCCTTAGCCCCGCCCCTAGCCCCGCCCACTTGCTACACTCATAGCTCATTTTAAGAGTACCTGCACTTATTTTTTCCCATTTAAAGCACTGGCCGTGGCGCAAACGTGGTCAGTGTCCCCCATCTGTATTATGGCCTCAGATGTGCTGTTGATAACGTGGGGGAGAATGACCTAGTGAAATTGAAAGATTGGCATTGTTAAAGTGCATTAAGGCAGATATGCTGGAGTTAAATAGGGTGTAGGCGGGTACGTCTGTGTTCTGGACTGAGTTTTTGCCCAGAAGGGAATGGCGAGACACGAAAAAGGTGGAAAATTAATGGGGAAATGCGCACATTTTACAAGGAGACGCATGTTTTTAACATTGAGCACCCAATACAAAGTTTGAAGTTCAGCAGTTTTTTAGGAATAATGGGGTCGATCTGTCGCTTATCGGCATGGAGTTATAGTTCCTGCGGTTGAAGGGTGTGTTGGCAGCACTGTTGGGAGTGAAGTTGTAACAGAAGTGTTTTGGTAGGGCAGAAAAATGCTGTGGAAAGATGTTTTTTCATGGCGGCTTTGGAAAGGGATTTTCAGGACCTGGATGAAGTTTGGTTTTGTTGATTATCCCGATGAGTGGCGCAGGGAAGGATGGACTGTGGGGGATTGGAAAGTCAAGAGTAGGATAGCAATGCTGGACTACACGTTGGGATGTTACTGATGGATGCAACTTTGAAGTGATGAGAGGGTATTATTGTAAATGAGAATGTTTAGGACTTTTTTGAGGAGCAGGGATGGTTGGGTATTAAAGTGTTTAGTGTGGCTAGGGCTTTTTAGACTGTTTGGCAAGTGCTAAGGAAACGTCTGATTTATGCCCCTGTCTCAATAAAGCAGCCTTTTTCACATAAAATGAGACTTGAGTGGATTCTGGATGCGCCATCCCACTCCGTTCAGGAATCTCTCCCTGGCGCACCAGTGAGAAGACACCAAACAAAAGAAATTGTTGTACAATCATCAGATTTGATGGAGGAATGACAGCCTCTCCTTCCAAGATGGCCTCTGCGCTGACATCTGTTTGGAGGTCGCTGAGCTGAACATTGGTGACTGTAAACCAGGACTCGGACAGGAAAAGATTTGTTTGAAGAGGGGTAAAATCTGTAATGTGCAAATACTTTAAATTCACAGCACCTTCAGTACTTTGAATAGTTTATTTTAAAAAGAAAATGTTGCTTTTTATGATGCGGCTTCAGCCAAAACGTTTTGATTTTATTGAAATTATATTTATATAACATATTTACTTATTGAACACTTCGGCCCGCCCTCGCCATCTATTGGTCTGTTGTTGTCATCACATGTTTCTCCCGCCCATTACTGCTCACATCACTGGACAGTGGACCAGCCCGGTTCAGCCATTGGCTAACTTCACTGTAAGTGATGGGATTCTGCTATCCACAAGAGCATTTCAGCAAACACAGTACGTAGGGAATAGAATTGCACTTTATAAAGCCAAATATAATTTTTGATTTTAGGTAAAAAAATAAATGTATTGGCTATTTTCTTGATTGATGCAAGGGTACGCTTTACATCAAACCTTTATATTATGTTCTGGAATCATTCTAAAACGCTGTCTCTTTATAGCTCTTAATCATGCCATAAATATGCACTTTTAGCATCATTATCACATTTTCTAGCATCAACTTAAATTTAAAACAAGCATTGGCATAGCCAATAGGTCTCGCCTTTGGGACCTTATAAGTGTTTAGCCAGAGATATTGACTTTGCCTATGTCTTTAAGCTGTGTAACAAATAGCGATATAAGGTGAAATCAACCCACCGACGCAATATTTCTAACTAGACAAAAAAAAGCTTGCATTTCAATGCTAATCGCTGTTGTTTTTCATGTGACTGTAGTCCAGGGCCCTCAGTTGGTAATGTGAGCTGTTGCTGTGATTGAAACATCAGAGTCCAGAGAGTTAATGAGCCATGACGAGGAAATGAGGAAGAGATAGGAAAGAACAGATGGCAGCTGCCCGTGCACGCCATCGTGAACTCAAGCTGGTCGCCAGCCGATTTGAACGGCATCGTCCACGTTGTAGCTCCCCTCATCAAAGGCTTAAGGATATCCGATCATATCACTCTCGCCACCAAGACCTACTTTGCCCATTAGATCAGAAATGAAGGAAAATTAAAAGAAAAACAAGTGACCAAACAGGAGGAAACAAGCACACTAAAGTCACAAATCTATTCATGAAATGCCACTCATCACGAAAAAAAATGTATAGTGCTCATTACTAAAACACACTTTTGAACAAGCATGAAGGCACAGCAGGAGGAAAAAAAGTATTCAAATGGACGCCGATGTCCATGAATACATTTATGAGAAACTGAAGAGGGCTTGGTGAACATTCCAAGCCCACCCCTTGCAAACATGGGGTGGTAACCGAAGTAAAGTGACGGCTTGGTGGAATACAAAAGTAATGCAAATGTTCTAAGAGGCAGGTAGGCAACCCACGCCAAGTTCTGCTAGATTACAGCAATAAATCCACCGTTCACAAATACCCCCCCCCGTATATTTTTTTGACGTAGATAAACTAGAGCTGCTAAAAGTCGCACCACTATATTAATAAAGGTGGCCAGTGTCTGCGCCCTTTCTCTATAATAAATCCGATTTAGGTCAGCCCACGTTATTTCAGGGCATGTACGTGTGAAAAATAATCTCCAATTGTTCGTTTTCACAGAAGGACTACAACATGTTCATACAAAGGTGTACCTACACCATCATGTGAATATAAAACCCCAAAACGACCATGCTGGGTTGGAGCAGTTCGTTCTGGCACTAAATCTTTCTAACAGACATTAATTTTACTTTCTCTGAGCCCTGGCTTACTTAAAATAAATGCAAGTCTACAATTAGCAGAATGAAGGGGCGAAAAAAACCACGACATGATTCAGTTGTCGCATCGAACAGGGAATATCCGGATATGTCAGTGGATGGATACAATGTAAACAGTTCGGGCAGGTCGGTCAATAAAAAGATAGGGGTTTGCGCTTGATTCACAAAAAAGCCGCGAGAACCCTGATGCAGTCAAAAGGGTAATCTTTGCGATTGAGGCTGGCTGTTGGATAGATATTAAAGAATACCAGCAAACGTTATCACAATAAATGTTGAATACACTGTTGCGTTGCCATCTGCCTACCTGTCAGTCAAACAGAACATTACGCGATATTTGCCCAGCTACTTACATGTTTGTCACTAGGAAGGAAGCATTTACTACTACGTTAAATAAAAGACCTGCAAGCCAGAAGGCGAGCCTCTTTAAATACACAAATGATATTACAAGAAAAACACACATATTGAAAATAACTATCAAAATTTACAACGCACCAAAACAGATATGCAGAAATGGTTTAACAAAAGGCAATTTATATAGAATGCCACTGCTTTAATCAACAAGAAGCGCGAGCAACCAGCATTGGCCGCGCGGCCGTGAAACTGACACGGCCGCGCGGCCGTGAAAGTGAAAGTAATCGCGGGTTTTGTAAGTGCAAACAGTGGCTTTTGCTGGTGACCAGCTTGTGTTCACGCGAGCGTCCAGATGGCGAGGGAAGCCATATGGCGCCTGATCGCACGTGCACGCTCGCGTGAACGCAGGCTAGTCCGCAGCAAAAGCCACTGTTTGCACTTCCAAAACCCGCTTACTAAAAGTCTCGCCAGGGCAGCGCATGCGCGCTGGCTCAGGCGAGACCTAAACAACTTTATATCTCATACAGGTTTTTCCCCAGCCTGTTGTGGTTCGAGACTGGTAAAACCTTTGTGTGCCTTAGGACCATTCTGTGTGTTTTTTGATCATGCAGTGCCATCTAGTGGTGTATTTGATAAATGCAAGGCTGGTCCATGTATTTTAAAATACATTTACTGCTTTATTTAAATCCCTTCTCTTTAATTTCTTAACTTTTTGAGGCTTGTCCATGATCTACATGGTTGTGTCCCTGTAACCTGAACAGGAGGTAAGCCTTATTTACTTATTTATTTGGAGTTTTATATTGCGAGAACTAGATCCGAAGGTATCCGAGCGCTTTACACGAGTACCAGTTGCGTTACAGACGGACACATTCATTTGACCCTGGAGTCCACTTCTTTTTCCAAGGTACAAGAAAGAGATGTTTGTGTCCTTCAGGGCTCTTCTCAGGTCACAGACAGTAGGTTCAGTCCTCTTCTGATTCCTCCACAGGTCCAGTAGTGTTCTGAGGAGTTGCCTGGGGGCGCCGGACACCGGCTTATGGATGGGAGAACCAGGATTTGCTACAAAAAAGGGGTAGGGTAATCTTTGGGAACTTTAACCCCATTAATTAGGGAGGAGCCAGGATTCACTTCCACCCACAAGCTGGTGCTAGGCATACACGAAGTGACTCTAAGGGACATTTGGCTGACCTCCTGTTCAAAGCTACAGGGTCACAAAAGCAAAAAGTGCTAGGATGCAGAAGAAATGGCTACTTACGTATAGCCCAGGTTCTGTATTGTGAGTATCTTCATTGAAGTCATAAACATTAGAATAATTCCCCGCTGTGTACAGGGACCCAGAAACACTTATATGCAACATACCAGAAAGCGACAAAGTGAAGAGTTCGGCATGATGAAATGCAGTGAATCATCTCTAAAAAGTCTACCCAGGCAAAAGTTTCCACACTCTTTAAAGATACACTGCAGTAGTTAAAAACACAGTGCAAATAATCCAAACAGACAGCTGTAGTAGCTAACCCCACCATCCAGCAGTCCATCGAAAATCAATATAATAAAGGAGAGGCAACATCAAATCAATGAACACATAGTATTTAGGTCCATGATCACCAGAACTCGAGAAATTACATCCATATCAAGGAGAAGAAGAAAATCTGTATTTGAATACATGATTCATTTTTCAACATGATGACTCTTCCTAATACACAGAACAGCCAACACATTTCCTTCCTACATAAGCTCAACTTTTTCAGGGCTGTAAAAAGAAAACTTAACAAAATCAAACAATACATTACAATATTAAAAAATATTATGCACATTTAAAATCTGAAGTTCTACTACATGCTTTATCGAATATCAGGAAGCAGGTTTTGTAAATACTTCAGCATACCCTGCAAAGTTATTTTTAGACCTTTTGTTATAATTTTATATATATATTATTAGGTCTCTGCATTTATTTTGTTTAATTTTTTAAACAGGACTTTAAAAATAAATGTTCAGTCAAGAGGATGTGAGTTTTGGTTTCCAAGACAAAATTTTGGAACAGAAGCTTCCTGTCAACCCCATTTTAGCATGCTGTGCAATGACTTGGTTTTTTCAAGTTTGTATATCATCATTTGACGCAGCGCAACGCACAAAGACAATCTGCTGCGCTGGGTCAAATATAGAGGGCAGGAATGTGCCACATCTATCAAGATATTGAACATTCCTGATCTCTCTCACTGTGCTGGCACACTTTGTGTTGCCTATCGCCAACCCAGGCTGCCTTGCTCCATAGTGCATGGTGTCTCCATTGCAGGCAGGATTGTTTTTGTGCAGGAAGGGACACCTTAGAGGAGTTTTCCTCTTTCTAAGTGTGGTGCAGAAGGTGGAAATAACATGGAGAAATAAAGATATTTCTCCTCGTTGTGCCTCTTATCGGGAAGACATACATTTTTGATCCATTTTCAGGTTTACCAGTCTTGGTAAAACTGGGAATGCACCAACATACATGGCTGGATGTGTTAGTCCTCCTACATTCCACCCATGCAACGCCTTCCTGGCTCAGAGTAACACAAGGCAATGACATGCACCGCCTTGTGTTACTCTGGATTTACCAAGCCAAGTAGGACCTTGCTGTCTGTAAATAGCAGTGCACTACCACACCAAGCTTTAGTAATACATTGGGGACAGTGGGCTCAAATTCAGCACCAGCTTCATATTACACCCTTACCACTCTCTTTCTGAATGTGCTTGTAACACTTGTTCTTTGTGTGATGTTTAGATTTTCCATAATCCCTATGACTTCAGTGACATAACCTTGATGGCAGCACCCCCACTCCGAAAATTGTTGCAGCACCACTCTTTGGGCCTGATTCACAGAACTAACTTACGTGAAATACGTAAAGTTAGTAATTTTCGGTATTCACAGAATACACTTACCACTACTAACTTTATGTCCGCTCCCGGGCCGGAGATTCCGGCCCTGTGGCGGAATTTCCGCCTCTGGGCCGGAATCTCCGCCTCCGGACCGGAATACACTCATTTAGGCCGTTTCAATGCTCAAACGGCCTAAATGAGGGTATTCCGGCCCGGAGGCGGAGATTCCGGCCCAGAGGCGGAAATTCCGCCACAGGGCCGGAATCTCCGGCCCGGGAGCGGACATAAAGTTAGTAGTGGTAAGTGTATTCTGTGAATACCGAAAATTACTAACTTTACGTATTTCACGTAAGTTAGTTCTGTGAATCAGGCCCTTTATGTCCAATTTTTGTTCTAATCACATTGATTAGTGTAAAGTGGTAGGATGGTCCCGCAGGATGAAAGGGTGTATCAATGAAGAATGAATTGGTGCTGATGAGAAACCTCCTGCTACAACTTTCCCCAGTTTATTGCTAGACCAAAAGGTCAATCATTCAACATTGTCTTTTGTATCTAAAAATGACCTCAAGGATGACATTCAGGCCTGGTTGGTGAACACTGATGGAGGGGATGTGTGGGAAAGGCTTTTACTCAGTTTGTGGGGTGCCTCCTCAACTCTTCCCAGCAAGGTAGCATTTGGAGGACTCTTGACTTGCACTGCTGTCAGTCCAGCCCCCTTTTGTGCTTCGACATGACCCCAAAAATGTACACCTTTTTACCAGCAATTAAATTGGATTGGCTGTAGATGGATGTTGATTCACAACTCAAGGAAAGTGTCCCTCATGGCATGCCTGCTGTCTTCTCACAGATCCAGTTTAGCTTGCTCCTGCAGCTCTCTGAGTTCAGATTCCCTCTCTTTGCAGTGCCACAGCTGGTTTCCTCAGGAGCACTGTGGACGCTGAACCTGCCAAAAGAATTAGTGAAGAAGCTAGATAATTGTTCGGCAGAAAACCAAGTCACTCTTACTATAATTGCATTTGTATAGTGCTTGCTAGCTCTGATGAGGCCTTGAGGTGCTTTATAGCAGGTAGTATGCTACTCCCGTGCCCACGTTTAGCGGTTAATCCAGTGGTTAGGAGTCATTGTTGGTTATTGGGAATAGCCAGGTGCTGTCAAGGAAACTTCCACATATTTACTCCCTTTTCTTTGTGGTATATTAAATAAAATGATGTTAAGTGTGATCATTAGTGCGGGTTTATGCAGATAGTTGGTGCAGTGAATAGATAGGCTAGAGGAGATTAGTTATGGTTAGGTTGCAGAGATCTAGATTTAAAGATGGGTAGGTTGTTATTTTTCGAGGGGAGGTGTGAGTTATTGGCCAAAATACAGAATAAGGCAGACATGCATGCAACTTGGGGTAGAAGAGGTCAGAGAGAGTAAGGCACGCAGAGGATATATGGTGTTGAATGAGTAAAAAGATACCAAAAGGGCAAGAATGGGAGAAGGTGGCATGCGCAGTAGCCATTCACCTTTTTAAACGCAAGGATACTGCCTACTGCTGAGCCAGTATTCCTCATGAACAAGGAAGGAAGTGGAAGAGCAATCAAGGCTGGAAACCTAAGTAGAAACTACTCCATCTTTAAAGGCCAAAATTCCACCTACTCTTGCTAAGCTGAGGGAAACAAAAATTCTGAGTAGGAGTTCATGCCCCAAACCCCCCCTCATGCTCACAGTGGTGGATAAGCTGTAGTTGGGTCTTGGCTCAGACCCTAGCCAGATTGGCGCATGTGAGATGAAGGGCTTGGTAAGTTGCTGCCGAAGATCGAATCGGCCCGCCTCCTGCTACCATTCTGCCCCACCTCTCCTTGTGAGCCCAGTACTTTTCTTAAATCCCAGAGACCCTTGCTCTTCTCTATATATAAGGGGCAATCCCCCCTGAACTTCCAGAATTCCTGTGATTTATTGATCTGTGTCAGGTAGACGGATATTGAAAATTTCCCTGTGGGGGCAGAAATATCGATAGCGGGTCTGCTCAATGGGTTTAATGCACGATAAGTTGAGTATTTAACTTTTACTTATGAGGCTCTCTTATACTAAGGCATTGTAGGTGAGATGGGTAACAACTCACCTGTGTATGTGTAGTAGGTTTTGAGAACAGCCTTCAAATTTATTCCTAATTTTCCATGTGTTGAAATCCTAAACCACTGACAGAACACACCAATATAGGTTCATGCCTGTTATAATGTCAATGTCACTGTGCTCACAAATGGATATATTTTATTTATTATTGTAAGTTGATGAATAAAACAATAGACGGTATGGGCACCCAGCTGACATCCGTTGCATTATTCTTTGATGGTTGAATCATATCGAAAAGGGGTTTAGGGCTTTACAGAGTCTTTTATTCTAACTTTTTTTAAATTATAAATGTTTGCCAAAAGTGAGTGCATCTCAGT
The DNA here is from genome assembly GCA_963921515.1 of Calotriton arnoldi. Taxonomy (NCBI): domain Eukaryota; kingdom Metazoa; phylum Chordata; class Amphibia; order Caudata; family Salamandridae; genus Calotriton; species Calotriton arnoldi. The sequence continues at coordinate 1,071,652 of CAWUFW010006652.1, forward strand.
GTTGTACCTAAAATTCCAATTCTTTATGCATCTCCCTGGCCTAAATATGTAAGGACAGTGAACATTAAAACTTTGAAACCCACACTGTTTTTAATCCTGGCAGATCACTGCATTCTGCTTAGAATGGCAGATGTGAGGGTGTGAAGGTCTAAAAACATTTAAAATGGAGGAAGTCAACAAAAAATAAAGATACTGTCCTCCAGCTTTACACCTTTCTTGGAGAAACTACCTTTTACAAGATTCAAACTGAGTGGAAGAATTCATGAGGCTCATCTTTAAAAGAGAGAATGGCACTCACTTGTGAGCTAGGGGATTATCCATATTGGATCCGCTTCCTGGGCACAAACCCTCAACCCAAAACGATTGAGTCAAAAGCTGGCAAAGTTGATGGTACACAGAGACTGAGTAGAAACAGAGAAAGAGGTAGGGTCATGGCTCAAAATAAAGCAAAGCAGATCAGTGTCCCTAGTGGGGGATTAGTTGGGTAAATAGGGTCTTCTCGATGGCTTTGCACATTGCTTCCAGGAGTGAAGAATTAATAAGACAGATGTGGTCTTGGACTCTGCGGATCAGCGTTTTTCTAAAAACCATGTTCCATCCACGAGAAGGATTCAGAGAGCTAGAGATTTTTACTTATGGATCACCTCTCTGACCCACTCCTCTTTTGCATTAAGGGAGCATTTGACATTGGTCAGAATGCAAGTCTGCTAGCACCTCTATGGATTCTGGGCACTAAATATTGAGAAATGACTCCAGGCACCCTAACTACAGATGTGAGAGGCAATCAGCAACCTAGCTCATTGGCTTAGATATTTCATTGCATCTTTTGCAAAGAGCTTTGGGCTACTTGCCCTACCCAACTGTGTGCATTTTTGTTACCCTGATGCTCTCCTTCTGCTGATGCATCCTTTTTAAAAAAAATTATTTTTTTATTAAAAGATCTTTTTATTGAGTAAACAAAGACAACAACAAAAAAACAAAGTGCAGTGCAGTCTCATTAATTTCCAACACCCCCAGTGCGTTAGTACAATACCAGCCATTATGTTACATAGGACCAATAACATAGTCTTGTGTCTTATTAAATCCTTTGTGATCTGAACTTTATTCTCCCACGTGGTCTGCTAACAGTGGGGAGGCGTCGTTGAATGGTGTGCATATCATCCCTCTACTTTCGTTCCACACACCCCAGATATTGGTCCATTTTTGTGGGCATCTTCTTCCTTCATATATTACCCTCTCCGCTTGCAAGCACCAATCCATATTCGTCTCCCAGTCCCTGATTTTGGACTTAGTTACCCCTTTCCACGTTTTTGCTATGTTACGTTTCGCAACCATACATCCAAGGGAGACCCACACTCTCTCAGTTCTCAATAGGTCAGTTGCATCCCATATATTAAGAAGGCACCAGCGGGGCGCGACCTCCAATGTTTTTATGACAGGTTAAAAACAGTGCCGATGTGACCTTCCCCCCATATTTCAGGAGAATCGGGCATTCCCACCACTGGTGCAGGTAGGTACCTGTTTGACCACATCCCCTAGGGCAGGCCGAGGAGTTCAGGGCACCCATTTTAACAAGCGCTGAACTGGTGTAGTATGCTCTGTGCAGGAGTTTGAGTTGGATAAATTGAAATCGGGTTCGGATCGCCACCTCCTGGGGGGACGCCAAAGCCTCCTGCCAATCTTCGTCACTAATGTCCCCAACATCCTCCACCCATTTTGCACGAGTTCTCCCCAGTGTATCCAGTGTATTGTTTAGTATTTTTCTGTATGTCAGTGAAATAGCCTTTTCCTGAAGGTAATCGTCTGGAAGTCTATCCTCTAGGGGCGAGAAGACCGGCAGTTCAGTACCTTTGGGTATCGCCCTTTGTAATGCATTACGGGCTTGGAGGTATCTAAAGGTTTCCCCACTATTTAATTCGAAGTCCCGTTGGAGATCGCTGAAAGGGGCCACCTTGCCCCCTGCCCACATGTCGCCAACTCTCGAGAGACCAATCAGGTCCCACTTATCGAATCCTGGGTATTTCGATAACACCCCCAACCGGTCTGTGTCTAACAACGGGGTGACTTGTGTAATTCTATTTTTCCACCCCAAAGCAGCCGTCGTTTATGCCATAGATTGATTGTGGTGGATGTTGGAGTGTATTTTCTCCCCTCCATAAATTGCACTGGGATAATTACCAGGGAACATATTATGTCTGTCCATCCTGTAGGCTGGGTCCGTTCCTGGCCGGTGTACTGCTGCTGCATCCTTAGTTGATTGGCTGAATAAGAAAGACACCACTGCAGCCCTGAACCTTCTTGAAAGCTTGGTTGAGGGCATTAATGTCGATTTTCTCGACGTATAAGCCCTACATACCCCAAGAAGCCATTTTGGAACTAATAGAAACAAGCCTCAGGGCTGAGCATTGGTCTTCTGCTACCCCAGTCAGTTTCATCATGGAGTGCTCGACCCTAGCCCTGAAGGAAAACTTCTTCCAATTCAATGACAAGCTGTCCCATCAGACACAGGGTACCTCAATGGGGAGTACCTTCGCTCCTACCTTGGCCTGTCTCTATATGGCTGACTTTGAAAAGAAATACATCCAGAACAATGACAATCCCTACCAGACCAATATTTTGGTCTGGCGGCGATATATAGATGACATCCTCATCTTGTGGCAGGGCACACATGAGGTGTGTCTAGAGTTCTGTCAATGGATGAACACCCTTGACCACTTTCTTAGATTCAGCAGTAATCTTTCTGCTTCAGAGCTACCCTTCCTTGATCTCTTGATCTCCGTGCACGAGGGTAAACCCTCTACTAAAAATGCAAAAAGCCCACCGACAGTAACAGCTTACTCAGGTACGATAGCCACCATCCCAAGCACCAGCGTGACAACCTTCCGTTTGGACAATTAGTGCGACTACGTCGCAACTGCAGCGCCATCGACGACTACAAACAGGCCCAATCCCTCAGCATAGATTTAGCGGTTAGACACTATCCCCAAGCCGTGGTACAGAGAGCAAGAAATAACAATAGGGAGGGCCTCCTGGAACGCCATGAACGGGCCCCCTGTGATGCGATCATTTGCGTCACATCTTTCACACCTTAGTCTAACCAAATAAAAAAAGATCATCAAGAAGCACTAGTCCATACTTCATACTGGGGATATGTCACCAGCTACCCCACGTTTTTCCTTCAAACGCATCGCAAACATCAGAGACATAATCGGGCACACCAGACCACCTCCTAAAAACACACCACGGCAACAGCAGCTATGGGGCCTCCCGCCAATCACAGGCCATTACCCGTGCAGCTCATGCAGTGTGTGCCCACTAACCCGACCTTCCAAAAAAAATCGAACTGGGCCCTTCAGACGTCTGGACCCAAAAGTCTCACACTAATAGTAATACCCGTAACTGTGTATATATGATCACATGCCCATGTCAGAAAAGGTACATCGGGATGACAACCAGGGATGCTGAAATAAGAATAACGGAACACCATAGCAACATCAGGTGCGGTAGGACCACATCCAAAATGCTCACTCACTACACTGAGATGGACCACACACCAGATGATCAGATGATCTACATTGGACGATACTTGAATCCCACTTAAACATTACCCAACAAGCTCTCTTTTCCAAAGAACAACGATGGGTATTCCGACTCTCCACACACCTCACAGGACCCAACAATGATATCCCTTGGAGTGAGGTGGTACGCTGATTCACTCTTACACCACAAGATATGTGACCCTCGGTCACTCTTTTCCCCAACATGTGCCCCTCTCCCTTGTACACCAAACCACATATTTCCTGCCCTGGGCCAGTTTTGCTAGTCCTCGCAGTACTAATTTCTAACAGAGCAAGGATCCTCTTAATCTTGTTCACCTTGTTTCCACTACACTCCCCATTCGGGTTCCTCCATCATTTATGGGAGCCTAGTTCTCTTCCTTCGCTTCCCTTATGCCCCTGGCAATTTAACTCCTTCCCCTTCTTCTGCCTAGGGCCTCTGTCTCTCATTACACCACATCTTGAGATTTCATCCGCGATTAGCTTGTCCACCGGTGTCTTCAGGCCCGATCAGGCTAAACCGCTACAAGATGGCGCCCGTTTCCCTTTCCTTTCCCCACCTATTCCAATATGGCGCCCAACTGTGCCTCTCCTACGATGTACTTGATACAAGCTAGTCTTTTCATGCGTCTAGCATGCACGCAGATAGACCCCTCCGGCATCCCTGTTGATGTCCAGACGTGGGTAGGTCCCACGCTACGGAAGTCCTCACATTGAGTAAGTATTCGTACTGCTTATCTTGGTGCTGTCCCTCCATGCTATCGACAAGGCGGCAGCCCCCCAGGCTTCGGGGTCTTCTTCAATGCCAGGGGCGATTCCGCGTTCGCAGCTGCCACGCTCCAGCGCGGAACTACCACCTTTGGTGGCCATTCCAGGGCAATTCCGCCCTGTAAGCCCTCCTGCTTCTGCAATCCCAGCCCGTCCTGCCGCGCATTTTCCTGGTGCTGCTACTTCCCGTGGCACTTTTACCCTAGAATCCGTCTGCCCTGTGTGGCACGCTACTTCCTCCTCCTGTTGAGGTCACAGATTCGTGATTACTGGCAGGGGGGTTTGTACGCCTACTCTGTTGTAGACCCACACGGTATCGCCACCATCTGTGGCTATCCCGTTCTATGAGCTGTTTGCCCCATGTAGCAGCTCACTATGTCCGCCTACTGGGGCCAGAGCTATTCCGATACCTCCTCCCCCTTCTGTGCCCCCCGCCCGCCTGCCGCCGCCCCCCCCTTCCATCTTCCGTCACGTCCCGCTTGCCATTTTATCCTTAGTACTCCCCTAGGGAGCCTGCTACCGCCACACGGTATCCCTACTCAGAGTACTTCCCCATGGTTCTTCCCTCCAGCCGTACAGTCAACCACCGTTGCATACCTCACATTTTTGAGAACAACATGCACCCTCTGTGAGTGCCAACCCTTTGATTATTGTTCTCTCTATGCTTTCATATGACAGGTTGTTCTCCCCTCACCACTGAGCGAGTATCTTGGACGTCAAGGTTGGGGTCTTATTCTAATCCCCTTCTAGGTGAATCCGCCTTCAGTATTGGTAGGGACACATGCCAGTGGACACTGCTGCGGTGGTAGCTTTCTACCCGCCCCCACAGGACGATCCCATAGCCCTGGGCACATTACTGTACCATGGTTCTGCCACATACAACGCATGATCAATTATTGAATGTGTCTGCATGTCTTTGAATATTCACCACAGGTTTGGAGCTGCACCCACGTTTTTAAGCTCCGTATTGCCACTATGCCCTTTCTTGGGCTTTACACCTCCTTCAACCAAATGTGATTGTGATCATTTACCCCTGTTAATTTACCTGTCTATTTCCCTCCAGGTGTTCGCCAGAAGGTAGACTGTTTTTTTTCATACACTTTCACTTTCACTCAGGATTACGGCACGAGTCCAGATCATAGGGGACGGAATCTCTTATTCCACCTTTTTTTTGACTGTCCCCACTAGAGTTGATGAGGATCCCCCGGTCCTGAAGAAATGCCATAGATCCTACTGGATGTCTCGGGCATGAAACATGTCGACCATCTCCACCCTTCACACACTACTTTGAGCTGCAGCAGGTATAATTTTCCTCGCCAGCCACGACTTTGATAGTCGGTTGGTTTTATCCATAGCAGTGGTATCCAGCTAATAAAACTGTTTTTGGAATCCCCTAGCTATTTTTAAGACGCACTATTTTCCTCCCACTTCTACTCACCATGCACACGCCCCCACACCTCTCTTTTAGTTTCACGTCGGCAACCAGAGAAGACCTCCGGCAAAGAGCCCCACTGCGGGGCCCGCTGGGTATTGCAGCGCCGGCCCAACGAGGAGCTGCCCTATGATGAAGCATGACACCCCTTGGGGTGTGTGAGGGCCTTTGTTCCTTATTGGAGCTATCCCACTCCCACTCCCCCTTCTACACCTGGAACACCCAGCTTCTTCTCTCCCTCTTCCCCTTCCTTTCCATGCCCTCCCTAGGAACTGCATACCTCTGTTCTTGCCTGAATAGGAAAGACGCCATCCCTCCTCCAGCGGACAAGTCCGTTTGTGTCCCGGATGTCAATACACTTATTGAACCTGCTGGTGCAGAGTGAACCAGGGTGTCAGCCCTGCCTATTGGATGTCTTGATTTGAATAAAGCCTAGAGAAGGTTTACAAATAAATGGTAGTATCATTCCTTACAACTCCTTGGTGCGACCCTACAATTATTGGTATATCATATAATAAGGCACATGCTAAGACTGCATACCTCCCAAGCAGTATCTAAGACTCTGGTCTGATAGGGGCAGGTAATGATACTTCATATGAACAAGAATTACAATAAATGAAATACACACTGTGGGTACACGTCGATTATTAACACTTACATATGTTGATTTAAGACCAAGCCGTTCACCCAGGTCCACTCTCCTCCCAGTGTCTTGACTTGAAGTCCGATCCAGAGGAAGTTTTTGTTTCTTGTGATGTTGGTAATGAAATCCTGGGCAGAAGCAAGAGGAAAGTCTCTGGTTGACCCAAGCATTTATTCATGTCCCTTGTGCCGAGGGTGCTCTCCAGCCACCACCGAACCACCTCAATTATCCATCTTCTGCAGCATCAATCACTTAATTCCTCCAACATTAACTTTGCTTATGTTTTGGAATTATACATAATATATTTTGGGGACGAGATACAAGTAATCCATTTCTCAGTCACAACTTTTAATATTTATAATTTATGAACTGGAAACGTGAGGGTGAGCCCTGCCTATCACCACCAGACAGGTCTAAAACACATGCATCACAAACTCTGGCTAGACAAGTGGGGACGTGCAGGTTTTCCTGCATCTGAAGCTCCCAGAAACACATGTTCCTAGTCCAGCAGCAACGCAGCACTATGTGTGAAAAGCTGAAAGATAAACCTAACAATGTAATAGTATTTAAAAAGTTCAACATCTAATAACTATTGACGAGAATGCATAACGCTGTTTTCATTAATTTATTTGCCTTTTCTCGTGCTTATAAGACAACCACGTCTTCAATAAAGTCTTTGTCCAGAATTATGCACCGCCTACGGTAAATATTTCTAGAATCTACCTGCTAACTAAAACACATTCAGGAAAACTTATTTTCGTTCGAAATCAAATGAAAAATATTCTATCAATATTGAAACACATTTGTTAAACATTTTTTGATGCATCTGACCAAATTTCACATAATTCATAACTTCACAGTGGAGAACATTTGAGTTTGCAGTCAAGTTTCTTTCTCCAGCATAAGGAGCCCTTCTTAGTCAGAAAGTCCAGTTCACCTGCTGAGGGATTAAATTGTCATGTCCATGATCATGCTTTTCACTGCAGTGGTAAAGACCTGAAGAGCATCAGGCCTTTGATTAAATATTGAGCAGGTTGATTGAATATTAACAAGAAGTCGTTCAAACCGAAGGTGCGTGTAATGAATATAAAAGAGAAAAGGAAAAGCAGAGAGACATTTACTTCTGGAGGCTAAAGAAAGAGTGCGAGAGGACAGAGGCCTGTTAGATTTCAGTCAGCTATTTCAATCTCTGCTAAAATACTAGAAAATCCTCACCTCAAAGTTTTTGACATTAAGTTGAGAAACATCAAATTTCTTTTTGGTAGATTTCTAAGCTTTTCGCCTGTATATATTTGAACCTTATTTCTAGCTGGTTATGAACACATTTCTACAGATGTTCTCATATTTTCTGAAGATTTTGACCACCTCCAGTTATTGGTTCTCTCCTTGTTGATGCCAGTTCTGTCTCCAGCCTGTGGACCCCTCAGTCTATACATGTTGTACTTAATGCGACATCATTTAAGCCCATGGTGCAGAAGATCTGCCATTGTTCCAACACCTGCGACTACTTCACAGGGTCAGAGACTGAATGGAAGAGTGGGTGTGATGTGGACAATTACTTTATAGTATGAACTATATAGCTTTACAATTTGAAGCAAGTAGATACACTAGCTGTCAGTCAACAACACTCCTTTCCTGTCACTAAAATCTTGCTCCTACTAATAATGGAATTGGATTGAAATTAAAGTGCCACAAATTTCCTTTGATTGACTCACCATTTCCTTATGGTCATCGATCACCAAGAGCTGAGACGCCTTCGACAAACAGTCTCCGCGGCTGCCGTTCCAGTCCAGATACTCATTAGAAATAAAGTAGCACATTCCGCTAAAGAATGCCCAGTCCTCGGCGCACACGTCAGACCCTGGCGGGAGTGCAGCTAGAACAGGCAAAGGAGGGATAAGCTATTAAACTCAGTGTATCAGGAATGGGACATTTCAAGATGGAGGAGAATTTAAGGCTAAATATTTCATTGTTCTCATGGTGGCCTTTAGGCTTCTACAAATCTTTTGATTGTGTTAGTGCAAATCTCATGTAGAAAGATCAGCCTGTGATGGATCCTCTCTGTTTACCTTTTGGCTTTCCATTTCTTCTTTGTATGTCCTAATTAAGTGATTACTCACTCCTTTGATTCCTCTCTAATTTCTTGTGAGTGTCCCAAAAGAGGACCCCTGCCCTGGACACAGACTAAAGATCACCTCTGACATAATCGTGCGTGGTTTTCAGGAGACTTGCTGTGCATCTTGTTACAAACTGTACCTATCTCCTGATGCTCCCTCTGGAGCTCGCCACTTTGCTATATTCATTATGATTCCAATAGATTTGTGTTTTGTTCTTATCAAGTGCACACCAAGACATCATTCTCCTTCTGTAGCTTCTCTATTGTCAATAGTCTCACCCTATTCTAAGGTGCTTTTCTCCTATATGTAATCAGAAACAGAAGATATGCTGAGGTTTGAGGGTACCTGTGGTGGTGATCTGAGCTTGACTGCAATGACATCGATCAGGGAGCGAGACCATATCCTGCTGGTTAGGCGTAGTAGATGTTGAGCACCGCTGCGAGGAGCACTGAAAAGCTTAACATACATTGCGTTAGTTTTGCATCCAATAACCGTTTTTGCACTTAATTCAACAAAGTACTATCTTGGCCTGGGTGTTTTCGTGCAGTATTTTAATGGTGAATGGGATACTGTAACACTGTATGTCGGAATGGGCTACCACGCTACTCTAACCCTGAACGTCCTACCATACAATAGAGGCCCTGAATGTAGCACCTTATTCTCCTAACCCTGTATGTGATAACATACTCTCAGAGCCCTGAATCTGATAGCATACTCTCAGAGCCCTGAATCTGATAACATGCTCTCAGAGCCCTGAATCTGATAGCATACCCTCAGAGCCCTGAATCTGATAACATGCTCTCAGAGCCCTGAATCTGATAGCATACCCTCAGAGCCCTGAATCTGATAACATGCTCTCAGAGCCCTGAATCTGATAACATGCTCTCAGAGCCCTGAATCTGATAGCATACCCTCAGAGCACTGAATCTGATAACATGCTCTCAGAGCCCTGAATCTGATAGCATACCCTCAGAGCCCTGAATCTGATAGCATACCCTCAGAGCCCTGAATCTGATAACATGCTCTCAGAGCCCTGAATCTGATAGCATACCCTCAGAGCCCTGAATCTGATAACATGCTCTCAGAGCCCTGAATCTGATAACATGCTCTCAGAGCCCTGAATCTGATAGCATGCTCTCAGAGCCCTGAATCTGATAGCATACCCTCAGAGCCCTGAATCTGATAACATGCTCTCAGAGCCCTGAATCTGATAGCACGCCCTCAGAGCCCTGAATGTGATAACATACTCTCAGAGCCCTGAATCTGATAACACGCTCTCAGAGCCCTGAATGTGATAACATGCTCTCAGAGCCCTGAATGTGATAACACGCTCTCAGAGCCCTGAATGTGATAACATGCTCTCAGAGCCCTGAATGTGATAACACGCTCTCAGAGCCCTGAATCTGATAACATGCTCTCAGAGCCCTGAATCTGATAGCATACCCTCAGAGCCCTGAATCTGATAACATGCTCTCAGAGCCCTGAATCTGATAGCATACTCTCAGAGCCCTGAATCTGATAACATGCTCTCAGAGCCCTGAATCTGATAGCATACCCTCAGAGCCCTGAATCTGATAACATGCTCTCAGACCCCTGAATCTGATAGCATACCCTCAGAGCCCTGAATCTGATAACATGCTCTCAGAGCCCTGAATCTGATAGCATACCCTCAGAGCCCTGAATCTGATAACATGCTCTCAGAGCCCTGAATCTGATAACATGCTCTCAGAGCCCTGAATCTGATAGCATACCCTCAGAGCCCTGAATCTGATAACATGCTCTCAGAGCCCTGAATCTGATAACATGCTCTCAGAGCCCTGAATCTGATAGCATACCCTCAGAGCCTTGTATGTGATAACATACTCTCAGAGCCCTGAATCTGATACCATAATATACTAACCATCAATGTGATATCTTGTTATAGAAGCTCTGAATGTCATACATTACTGCTCTTATCATGAATCTAATACCATAACTTTATAGTGTTGAAAGTGATTCCATGATATACTGACCAGCATATGATTCACCTACAACGTTACACACATCCAGACCCTCTTCAGAAGGGGCATCCAAACCGCTTGTAACCAGATATCTCCTTCTCTGATAAACAATGCACTGCTCTCAAGCACGTGCTGTATTATTAGCATATCCACACTTCATGACTTAATTCTCTTTCACTACTGAGCAGGTCAGCTTCATCATGTTGTCCAGGATATTGAACTCTTGCCCGATTTACTTAGATAGGTGTCGAAGGAGTTCGTATTTTTTTAAAGCTCATCTTCATTTTGAACCGCGTCTGGTGCACTTATAAGTTGATGTGCAAAATACACATTTGCAGAGAATAACAAACGCTCTGGGCTCATTAATATTCATGAGGCAGGAGTACATTTACAGCTCCCTGTGAATGCCTGCAAATGCAGAGATGGAGGCCTAGGAGGGACTGCAGGCTTATATCCCAGCATTTGCATTCCCTGAATTCTGACTGAATTCTGTCATATCTTCTAATGCAACCCCTGTCCCTCAAAGAGACAAGAGCCTGTTTTTTTTTAATAAAGCTGTTATTCTATGAATAGTTTTAGAGCATTCACTGATCCTATCAACCACTGTCTGATCCCCTGCAATACCGACAGCCAACATTCCTAAGGTGTAAGCTGTCCCTTCGGATATAATGCCAAAATACCCCTTTAAGGGAGCTATTATTAATATTATTGTTATGCATATTTTGTAAAGCGCACGGATACCTAAAGAAGGTTTCCCAGAGCTAGGCTCAATTACAGAATATGGGTGAGATCACAGTGCTATCTAGAAAGAGTGCAGAGTTAGGAAGAGTCCGAAGGTTGAAAAAGCCAGGTTTTTAATGACATACGATACAGAGAGAGTGAATAACATTCTCTCAATGTTGGAGGTAGATCATTCCAGAGTCTAGGACCAAGAAAAAAAGAATGCTCGACCTCTTTAGCGAGATTTTCTAATTCTAGGAATTACAGCCAGCCTAAGATGACTAGGCCACAACGAGTGTGTGGGAGAATACAAGGAGACCAAAGATCTAAGATACACGGGTCCGGTGTTTGATAGGCATGCGTGCATATAGCACAATTCCTTGAGTTGCACACGTCACTCAAAAGTAACCAATGTAAGGTCTGTAACATGCTGGCTGTGGAGGTGAATTTAGGAGGGTGGAGCAAAAGACGTGCAGCAGCGTTTTGTATAATCTAGAGGCGTTTGAGTAATGTTTTTGCGGCCTTCAGATATAAGACATTCCCATAGTCTAGAAATTTCTAGGGCCTGGACCACAGTTCTTCCTTAGCCATTTAAAGATCCCATAACAGATAGTGGCCACCTTTTTGATTTGATGGCTCATGGTAAGTTTATCATCAAGCCAAACTCCCAGGTTCTTTCGACTAGCACTGGACTGAGGGGACTGCCCATGGTCGGAGGCCACAAGTGGGATCCCCAAGGGGTAGAGGGTTTGGCCACCAACAGAACCTTGGCTATGTAGCTGTTTAATTTCAGGGAGTTGGTGCACATCCATGCCGAAACTTGGGTGAGGCAAGAATTAAGGGCCTTTACCTTCTGATTGTCTTTGCATGACAGAGATACTACAATTTGTGTATCATCCACATACGAAAAAAGTGTGAGGCCACAAATTTCCACTATCTCTGCTAAAGGTCTAACACATAGGTTGAAGAGCAGTGGATTTGGTTGTTGGTTACCGATCAGTTGTTTTCAACCACAATTGCAGTCAAAAAGTGTTGAAAAGCAAATCAAAAAGGAGAATGATGCCAATTCCATACTCCTTGTCCTTCGCATGTTGTTATGGGTTGGAAAGGCATCTCCAACACACACCATGTACATTGTAACCTGCGTTTTTGCAGTCACAAAGATGTTGAGAGTGGTTAGGAAAGATTAAATGTTCTTTGAGAGCCAGCCTTTTGCTGAGCCTCTACCCGCAGCCCGGAGCTGTGCCAGACAGAATAGCTCTTTTACAGTGGTTTAACGAAACCTAAGCCCCCCCCCCCCCCAATTGAGCACTGAATATCTCATTGAGCACTAAATATGTCTCTTCAGTTAATCTCATAATTTCAAATTTATTCCTCGTCTTCTCCAACTATCATCAATCAATGCCGCTTTGACCACCATCTCTGCCTCTGTAATCTTCTCGCGTCTGCAACTCATGTTTTCCAACTACCCCAACCTTTACTTATCGCTCTCATTTTCAAACTCCTATCACATTCATTTCTATGTGCTGCTACCACTCCCATTGACCTGGATCTTCTCGCTTCTCTCTTATTTTTATCGCTCTCAGTTTTGCTTCCAGATCAGTAAACTTCTTGCTACACTTTGCAATGGATATCTCTCTCCCTTTTGTGTTTGCCTCCCACTCTTGCATATTCTGTCACTCATGGGCTTCTGCTCATACTCTTTGTCATTGTTCAGCCTTTAGTCTTACCGTGTCTCTATTCCTTCTGCCCCTCACGTCCTTGCTTGCAACTCCTTTATTCTTTTCCTTTCAATTCCTCTCTATATATGTATATACCTAACCTCTTTACCCAGATCACTATGAATTCTCCAAACTATGTTTTTTTAGCTTTCATTTAAATAGCCTGAATGGGTGAAAGATAATGTATAGTTACCAACTAAATCCACTGACCATATTGTGAACTGTTCCCATTAGTAAAAAACAAATAAATGCTCTTTAAAAAACATATTTGATCCTGCAGGTAGCTCAGAAATCTATACATTATAAATCTGTGCATAACACAAATGTACCTGATTTCACACTGAGTGTATATTTCATCACCTTTTAGCATTAGTTCCTAGCTCATTTGACAGAGTTGTGTGTACGGTTTCACACCCACCCAGCCACCGTCATTTGAGAAAGTTCCAGACAGTTCTCGCTTTTAATTCACCATCACTGTGTATTTTGGTACTTGTATTTTTGTGTTTAGAGTTTTAAACATGGGATTAGAAATCCCTGTTTGCACAGTCCTTTTGAATAAAAAGGCAGGAATGACTGAACGTGTCACATGTGATGTTGCCACTTGCTATTCCTTCACAGTATCACCTTTTTTTCACATGGTCTTGCTTCGCTGATGTGGTATTCTACTTGTTTGGGTGAGAGGTGCTTGCACAGCTCCTGCCCATACTATGCCTCTTTTCTGAAGGCATCTGTCATTGCTCTATATTTCCCATGGTATATCACTGTTGTGAGGGATATTTGCAGTAGTCCTGTTTCCAGTGCTGTATCTGTTTCATGTGAGAAACCTTTACTGCTGCTGCTCATCTTTTTCATGTTTAATGTGAGAGAAGCTTGCACAGCTGCTGCACATGCTGGAGCTGTTCTACTGGGGAGGCTTGCACTATTGCTTGCTCTAATCCACTGATTTGAGATTGATTTCATGCTGATTCCACCCTGCAGCATTTCTGAGGAACGCTCTCATTGGTGTGGTGTGCCTGTTCTTTGTGTGAAGGAAGCCTACACCGCAGCTGCCTCTGATAGGCCTGTTTTGCATCAGAGAAGCATACAGTGCATCTCCTCTTTGTGCTCTTTCTCTTCTGCAAGAAGGAGACTCACACAGGTACTACTGTGCATAAGCTGCATGGGCATATCTTGCTCTTCTTTGCAAAGCTGCTAGCCGCATAGTATCTGCTGTGAGTGAGTGAGTTAAGGTTGTACTGCTGCTTCCTATGGACAGCTGCTTGTGAGTGTGACACTTACACTGCTCCTGTCTACACTGTACCTGTTCTTTACGCAAGAACCTTGCTCTAGTGATGCTTTGCCTATTGCATCTTAGAGCAGGTGCTGAAAAGAGTCCTATGCACTTATGCAGAAGGTCCCAGCGAGGAGAAGGAACTGAGGGTGTAGGGGAGTTAGGACTTGGTATGGTAAAAGAGAATGACTAAGAAAAAAGAAGGGAAAGGGAAGCAAAGGAACAGCAAAGGAGAAGGAACAATGAAGTGGAGGATAAGGGAGAGACTATGAAAGGAGAAGGCACATGTAAGAGGTAGAGAAAAGAAAACAATGGAATAATGCCTAGAAGGGAGAGAATGAAAGGGATGGGGATGATGAATGAGAGAGAAAGCAGGTGATAATAAAAAAGGAAAACCAAAAAAACTATAAGAAAGAGTAAAATAACCAAGAACTGCAACATGATGAAGAAATAAGAAAGGAAAACGTAAAGGGAAAGGGAATTCACATATATAAAGGAACTGAAGTGAAAAGAACAAAGCAGTTGGAAAACAGGAAATGAGGGGCACAAGGAATAAAGACAGTTACACCAAAGGCTGAACAGTGGCAAAGAGCAGGAGCCCATGATTGGGAGACTTTGCAAGAGTGGGAGTCAAACACCAAAAGGAGAGAGATATCCATTGCAAAGTGTACAAGAAGTTGATATGGACTGGCCATGGATGTTAAAGAGTGAAGTTATGGAATGCAAAAGAGAGGTGACAGGTTAAAAATATGGAGTGGAAATAAAAAGGGTTAGGAGTAAGCGTAGCAGCAGAAAGTTGAGTGAGCTGAAAGGAAAATTGTAAGTTATAAAAGTAAGAGGCAAACGAGAAGTGACAAGATGCATGACAATGGAAGCAGTAGGAGTGAAGGGAAGGTGTGTGATATGAGTTTCAAAATGAGAGGGAGAAGTAAAGATGGTGGTAGTTCGGAAACTTGAGGTGGAGAAGTGAGAAGATTACAGATTACATATCCTTTTAAAAGAAATGTCCATCCTTACCCCAGATGCCCACAGCTACCATCACTCCTGTTAGTACGGTGCAGAGAGCCCCTCCAGCCCCAATGGCGATCCGATGCCAACGCGGGCATTGAGCTGTCAAATAGAACATCAAGCACTTTAGCCCAATCTATTGCTTTCACTCCATTACAGAAACAAAAATTGGAACTATATACGTAAATGCAGTATATTGCAATGTATATGTAAGCAACATGCAAGAAACTACATTAAATACACAAATAATATGATCACTATAATGTAGTGTGAGTAGCATTAAAGGGCATCAATGCAGTGAAGCTTGTAAAATATTGATGTGGACAAGAAGAAGAAGGAGCTGTAAGAGGATGACATCAGTCCGACAAACACTTCGCTGGATACCTGTAGCTACATGACTAAGGTTCACCCTACACTTTGCATCATATACAGAGGCTCACAAGAAAAGGTCCAGTATACCTACAAATTACTTTTAAGCTACACAAAGGATCTAGGAAACTGCGCTCCAGGCTAGCACCACAGATCATCACACTGCCTTACAATCCATGGGTGGCTCTACTTTCTTGGTACAAGTCACTGAACCCGGGAACTCATCGCAATCCAAATGTTGAAGCATTGAGGAGCATTTCATGTTCAGAAGAGAGGTGAAAAACTGGTTGTTCCCAAATATAATTACATCAACTGCTGAGCCTAGGATACAACACATAATGACAACTACTCCTATCAGTATAAATACAGTGTGATGGACCATTCCCGACCAGACACCACACCAAGAACACAGACGGGCACTGCACCTAAACTGAGGACCTCCACCAACATAGCCTCACAGTGAGTTTGACATATGGATGGAATATCATACCTATACCATTGCAAGTGTAAGAGATGCCTCTCTACTCAGTATTGGAGGTACCTGCTGCTTCTCACCACTGTAAGACCCACAACCATAGCCCCCCTGCTACACATCACAGGCATAGTAAACAATGCCTTCCCGACCTACCTCTAACCACGAGGTGGAAGACAGTAGCTCTAGTCTTTCTGATGATCCTTCCAGTCTCAATCTGATATAATCCATGACACAATATGAAATCATGTACCAATTCACTACCTGATTCTTCACCAAGGAGACAGGCATGTCATGTTTGAAATGCCTTATGAATACCGGCTGGCGACTGTAGGGCACAGATACAGGTCACACCAACCTGCTTAACTAACCACTCAATGCTAACCAGACAGTCCAGCGAAGACCAGAGAATCTGCCACAAACTGCTGGTCAACAGGGGACTGTAACATAGTCCACCCTGCAGGTGTCACATACCCGGACCACCTACATCCTAAAGACAAAAAGGATGAATATAACACAGTGCATCTTGGCAAATCTCCATACTTGACGTCTCTGTTGAGACCTAGCTGTTTGGCTGATGCCCGGTGGAGCTACCTGATAGCTAAAGAGGAGATGGGCTGTGGACTTCCCCCTCGGCCGTCACCTACCCAGCCGGACTTTGGGCAGACTCTCCTTCGTCTCTCCCTCCTACCCCTTTACCCCACCCCCTTACCCTTCTAAGCTCCATTTATTTCGTCTTCTACGCTCTTGAAATGTTTTTCTAGTAACTGATGTAACTTGTAACTGATGTAATTTTGTGGAACCTTATGTAAAGCGCTCTGATACCTCCGGGTCTAGCCAGCGCTATGTAAAACTCAAATAAATAAATAAATAATAAAAAAAAATGATGGCAATCTTATAAAGGAGACAGTCCTTGGCACTAAAGAGAACTACTTCTTGTACAGATGTGCTCTTTGTAAAAGAATAGAATGCCATCATTCACAGTGAAGTTAGCCAAGGGCTGAAGTGGGCTGACCCACTGCCCCATGCTGTGTACTGCAATGGGTGGAAGAGAAATGTGAATGACACAAAAATAAACCAATGGATGAAGAGGACTGGCTCAAAGCCCCTGTGCATAAATATATAATATATATATCATTAAAATAAAATCAAACGATCGTGGCTAATGCTGGACCTAAGAAACTACCAACACAATAAAAGAACCTACAGAGTTCACAGCATACCACTGATACACTTTTTTAACCTTGACAAGGCAAGCACTGCTGAAGCTTGGATAACCTAGCCCTCTACAGGATGCAGGCTTTGCCAATGTATAATTATGAGAAACAAAATCCAGCTGGCTGTGACCCACGTTCCCTCCATCGCCTGTATGGGAGAGATGTGTCTTAAGCAATGATCATTCCTGTGAGACATCATTTATAGCTGGGATCAAGAGCCTTCTGCCCACATGGATGAGCCCTACAAGAAATCCACACTGTCGGTTTGACAAAGCTTCAATAGGTTACACTCTAGCCTGGCGCACAATATGTGACTGCATATTTTCAAGCAAAATAAGCAGAACTGCTACAGCATTAACTGATATAAAAGTGAAAACTCAAAAAATGGAAACATATTTGATGGTTTTCGACAAAATCCATGTTGAAAATCCCTCCCCAATTTTATAGCACTAAGTTAAACTTGCACTGCATCAAAGCGCTGTACCTCAAGTGCCCTAAAATGTCTTGCACATATGATATTTTACTAAAATCTGCTACTGTACGCTGTGTGTCAGACAAGGCCTTCTAGTGTCTTTATTTTTAGGTCGAACTTGGGCAGTGCATGCACTGCTCTGTGAGCCATGCTGTATTGGAGTATGTACTTGAAGCCCCGCCCACTCTCCGCCCATATTTGTCATTGTCCTTCGTAAATGCTGGCTTCTGATTCGTTATTAGGCTTGTTAGTCCCTCCTTAGTACCGCCTTGTCTTCATTTGTAACCTCCCTTGATGACTGGCCCTTTTACTTCAGTTGTTACATGGTACGTTTTCTTTAGTCTGTAAGCACTATTTTCTTTAATGAGTTTCTCTTACTGCAGGAGGGTCTCTCGTGCGTAGTTGTGACTAACGGCAAACGGGGAGCTCTTCAGGGGCCATGGGAGACAGAAGGGGGCAACTCAGCGATGCCTTCAAGCATTTGGAATGCAATTTGCGAGAGTTTAAGCTATTGGCATTGTAAAGGACAATGCCTTTTATTTATGTTTTGAAAACCAAAACATAAATAAAAGGCATTGTCATTTAAAATGCCAATAGCTCAAACTCACATAAATGCGAGACTGTTATAATCTGTACTTGGTATGCCCCGCCACCCCCCCTCCCTCCACTTCTTGGTATGTACCACTCTGATGTGTTATGAACATTCCACAGCTGACTCCAGCTGACTGGAACCTGGTATGGTGAAAGGAACGAATAAAGAAGACTCTTCACCTTACTACGCTTCGTCTTCTCTTTGTAACACTGGCGAAGAACAACCGTGTGGGGACGGTTCACCATCACCCCCAATACGTAATCCAGGGACAGCTGATACATACAACCCTGATACGGGGAAAATATAGTGAGTACTTCTCTTACCTCAAGTTACTGCTGCCGCTTATGGGGATCGTGTGTATCCGGATTGCAGAGTGTAATTCAAAGTCATCGTGCCTGTGGGAGTCCCCACATGAGGAGGCACTCGAAATTGTGCATCAACACTTGTCTGCTGCGTGAGAGGGTCCCTGAGGACTGAGGGTCCGCTGCAGTTGTGGGGACAGATATCGAGTTGAAAAAGTGGAAGTGTTGTGCCTGCCAATTTGGAGAATTTGGTACTGTTGTCTGCGTGGTGCGACTGACCTTGCTTTGAGCCCCAGCTTGAAAGGAGAGCGCATTGCTGGAGGGGAGCATTCGGAAGGCGAACCTTCATGGTACCGCGGTGGGAGTAGCCAGTTTCCCCTGTGGTGCTATGGCCGGATTAGCATAACGGCGTGGGAGCCAGTCTCCGTTGCAGAGTTTCCTCAAGCCTTCGTGGCATCGTGGTGGGGGTAAGCCAGTTTCCCCTGTGGTGCCACGACCGGGTTAGCGTAACGGCGTGGGAGCAGAATTTCCTCAGAGTCTTGTGCGTGCTTGGTCATCCGCCCAGCTACCCTCGCTGACGAAGGAACGGGCCTCCGCCTGGAGCATCGCTTCTTCTCACAGGATTACCAGGCTCCAGCGGTCCTTCCTCCATTGCTCCGCTGCCTTCCGTCACTCACCGCGTCAGCTTCCTGAGGCGGGGCAGCGCAGGGACGGCCTCCGTAGGCGTTCCTTGGTGAGGAGGCGGGCGGCTTCGGCTCCTTTGTCATTTCTTCGCCAAACATCCCTCACAAGCCTATCTCCGCTTTCTACACGCTGACAGGCACAGCTGACACAGCAGTTACTTTGGGTTGTAAGAGTCTGTTGGCCCCTTTCCTGTGATACATCGCCGTCAACCATCCCACGCACCTGTCTCCGCATTCCGCATGCTGACAGACACAGCTGACGCTGCAGGTCATTTTGTTTTTCAAATCATTTGGCCCCAATCTAGTGTTACACCGCCGTTTGCCACCTGCTTCACGCTGACAGGCACAGCTTCTTGAGTAGTATCCTTCATTGCGGAGCCCATCCTTCAGCTCTACTCCCACCTCACGCTGATGGGCACAGCCTGTGCTTGCTTACCATCACCGTTTGGGAGCCAGTCTCCGCAGTGGTCAACCCAGTGTTTGTGTTTGGTCATTTTTCCACGTTGTTCTCTCACTAACATAGTACGGGCAAGGCATAGACAAATATGGCCACAACAAATATGTCTCAACCACCCCCTTTCCTCAATGAAGTGGGGGAGCCCCTTTTACCGTGGAAACAATGGTTTGGGCTAATGGAGTCATACCTAATCGCAATTGGTGGGGAGAGATTCTCGTCCCTACGTAAACTTCATACCCTACTTCATAACTTAGGAATTGAAGGCCGCAAAACCTATGATAACATTTTAGCATCAGCAGCAGAGGATGAAGATAGCGACGATGATGACAATGTGTACTTAGTCGCAGTTAACAGATTAGAAAAGCATTTTGGTAAAACTATCAATGTGGTGTTAGAAAGACACAAGTTCTTTTCTAGGATACAGGACAAGAGTGAGAAAGTTAAAACTTATGTTGCGGCTTTGAAGGGTCTGGCAAACACGTGTGAGTTTGAATCCTTACAAGATTCCCTCATTAGAGATCTGTTGGTCAGATGCACCAACAACCCAAAAATACAGGAAAGACTCTTAGTAGCCAACCCAGATCTTAAACAGGCCATAGAGATAGCAGTTGGAATTAAGCACACCGCAGATTGCATGGTATCAATGAAGGAGGGTGGAGACAAACACGCGGATGTCAATGTGATAAGTAAACAAGAGGTCAGCAAAGAGAGCAAGGGTAAGGTACCTAGTGTTCTTCCCTCGGGCACCAAACTTAAATGTTATAGATGTGGGAGCCCCAGTCATCTGGCTAACTATGTAGGGTGCCAAGCCAGGTCAGTCACGTGTCACAAATTCGGAAGAAGGGGTCACTTGGCCAGGGTCTGTAGAGATCAACGTTCCAAAGCGGTACTGTCCATTGAACAGGAACCTCCCCAAGAAACCAAACGTGTTTCAACCGCAAAGTTCGGATAAAACTACTGATTTCCCCTCTTGTACTATCACTTTGGATAAGAAAGAAGTGACCGTCTTTGCAGACTCTTGCTCCCCCTGTACTTTGGTGGAAGCTGAGATGTTCACTAAACTGTTCCCCTCGTGGCAACAAGACATGCAGCCTCCCGACATTCATCCAGGTGGTTATAATGGTGACCCTATACCCTGGATAGGTATGACCACCAAGAACATAGGATTCAAAGGGAGGAGTACAGTAGGCAAAATCTACATCACGCAGAAGGGATCCAACTTGTTGGGGTGGAAACACCAAAGAGAACTGGGTATCAAGTTAGACCCCAACAGTCCTGACCAAGTTCTCTTAGTGGATCCGTCAGTAGGGGGCACAGAGATTTTGAATGACTTCCCTAAAGTCTTTACGGATAAGTTAGGGTTACTTAAAAACTACCAACACATCAAGCTTAAAACCAATGCTAGACCAGTGGCTCACAAAGTCAGGCCCATACCACACATGATGCAAACACCCCTCCAAGCCCAGATAGACAGACTTTTGTCACAAGGGGTCATTGAACCCATAGAAAGCTCACAGTGGTTGGCCCCCATTGTTCTTACCACCAAAGCGTCCAGCAAGGAGATCAGATTGTGTGTTGACCTGAGGGACTTAAACGAAAACATCTGGGTGGACATGCATCCCTTGCCACGCAAACATGAGGTCCTTACCCTTATCAAAGGTGCAAGTTGTTTCACTGTGCTAGACCTCTCATCCGCCTACCACCAGGTAGAGCTTCACCCTGACTCCCGCCACCTAACCTCGTTCATAACCCCTCTTGGGGCATTCCAGTACATTCGCATGCCCTTTGGGTTGGCTTCAGCAGCCGCTGCCTTCCAGAGGATCATGCAACATGTACTAAAGGATCTCCCATGTACCCTGTGCTTTCAGGATGATATTCTCATCTATGGGAAGGATTTGGAAGAGCACAATACTGTTCTGAGAAGTGTGTTGGCCAAACTTGAGGCAGCAGGCCTGACCTTAAAGAAAGACAAATGTTGCATAGGTGTGGGATCCGTAGAATACCTAGGACACACCATTTCTCAAGATGGAATAAAGCCCAAGGTAGATCTGGTCGATGCTATTCAGAATACTGCTGCCCCAACGTGTGCTGAAGACCTTAAATCATTCTTGGGTTTATCCGAGTATTATGCTAAATTTGTCCGTAACTATGCCAGTTTTGTGGAGCCATTGAGAGTGTTACTCAAAGCGAGGACCCCTTTTGTGTGGAACAAGGATTGTCAGGCTGCATTCATCGCAGTGAAGGAGAGCATCGCATCCGCCCCATCGCTGGGCAGGTTTGATCCCACCAAAACCACCGTTCTATGCACTGACGCCAGTAACAAGGGGTTGGGGGCTAGTCTCACCCAATTTGTCAACGGCAAGGAGCAGGTGGTTGCCTCTGCTTCTCGCGCTCTTAAAGGGGCGAAAGCTAATTACTCCGTGGTGGAGAAAGAGGCACCCGCTTGTGCCTGGGTCATCAAACATTTCTGTTTTTTCTTATGGGGTATTCCCTTCTCCTTGTGAAGACTGATCACAAGCCCCTCATGTATGCGTTCACCACAAAAGGGTCAGCAAAAACCACACCGAGGATCGCAAGATGGATCCTGGGACTGGAGGGGTACAATTTCACAGTCAAATATGTGCCTGGTACCAAAAATGTTGTAGCCGATTTCCTTTCTCGCTCACCGTCTGTGGTTGATGATTGTGCTACTTTGGTGGAATCTGATGAAATGATACTTAAACTGACTTTTCTTAATAAAGAGGAATGGGACAATTGCTTACAAACAGACGAAGAAATGAAGGCCCTCAAAAATTATATAGTCAATGGGTGGCCTAACACGAAAAATGAGGTCGCAACACCCTTGAGTAGTTACTGGGATGTGAAACTTCTCTTTGTAACAGAGACCTATTGCATTTCAGACGCTTGTCATTCTATGCTCAGAGCTCAGATAAGAGGCCAGCACGAATACCAGCCCAGGGCCTTGGGTCTGCAGCAAAGCTTTGGTTCCAGTCCTTCCTTCGCCATAGAAGCTCGAAGCGTCCCTTTCGTGTTATAACTGTAAATTCAGTTTAAATGCATTTCACAACACTGCCGTTAAACGTCAAATCTTGCTTTGCATGAGTTAAAATACAGTAAATTGCTGTGCAATTCTACTGTGAGCATATTTTACCATCTGCGTTGTTTTCCCACCTATTTCAGACCTAAAATATATCATTCAATCTTCTATTTAATATATGACTTAATGTTATACTATCATAACAAAACACACCCAAAATGAATATCCAATGTACCACGCACTTAATGAACAATAAACAAAAACATGCACTTTAATATCTACAAATGAATGCAATGAAAGCGATTTAGAGCACACAAACGGCAGGCACAATCATGAGATGCATAAAACCACTAAGTATAAAAAAAAATGTGCATTTGTCTCTCTCGTTTCCGCATCCATCACATCGCCAAGACTGCTCCCCATGACACGATAACCTCACCCCGCTGCTCATCATGAGTGACACGGGTACACTTTTGCGATAGACGCAAATCAAATAAAACAAAGTTCCAACCACACACCGCCGCGTCGTAGCGTGCAAATCATGTGGAAAAGCGTCTCATTACCTCACATAGGGATACTAAGCGCTATACAAACGCTGTAATGCAACACAATGCAAGAAACGATGCACTTTATATAAGGATAACTTGCTGCAGATATCGACCTGGTTAATGGATGACTTTCTCAGTAGCAGCCACCAGGGGGCGATCACATCAACAATTACACGAGACACTGTCATTGCCCAGATGTGTGCGAGCTGGCAGTAGAGTAAAGTCTTTGTACACAAAAATACGAATATGAGATTTTCTTCAACGTGTATGAAAGTACACGTCTGAGTATATGTACGAGTTCCAAATCGAGTATATTCTTGGTGTAGTAATTCATATTTCCTCGTCTCCTATTCATAGAGTTCTAAAATAGATATATATTTTTCAAAATTAGTGAACTACTTGTGTTAATGACTAGCTTGCCAATAGGCTGTGATTAGTCTACATACCATAATTCGAAGGGCACGATTTTCGACATAGACAAAATGGCACTAATGTGCTACCATTTAAAAATGGAAATGCATACATTGTTAAGGAAGTTTAAACATCCCAGACAACCTAAGCTCCCTTTCTGTGTCCGTGCGCCCTTTAACAATAGCGAATGGTAAGAGCCTGTATTAGGTTTGAACCTAACACTTCCAGGCAGTATTTTCTATTTATCTTTGTATTTTGCGTTCCTAGTTGACTCCGATGTTGAGTCTCATGCATTCATTTTATCCAGGTTTCTAACTTGCAAAAAAAAAAAAAAAACAGGCATTGGCAAATGCATTAGACTTCGCCTATGTCATTAATAATCTTTTTTTTTGGGTAAGTTTTAAGTTGGTGAGCAGTTGTGCAATATAATATAAAGAAACTCCGTAAAAGTGTTATGACTTGATTTTTGAGAAAGCATTTTGCTTGCGTACATATGAATGTACTTCTTTTACCTCCCAAAAAAACGTTTTGGTGAAGGAAACACCAACGCACACCTCTGTCATGTCAGAAATAAAAACACAATAGGCGCAGAACATATCATCTCCCAATTTAGACGTGCTAGGTAAATTAGACTTCTGTGACACAGTGGTGGTTCCTTGGCAACAATGATTCGGGAGAAAGGCGTTAACGTCATCAATAAATTAGCTCAAAGTACTGCGTGGAGGTACAAGGTTGTAATGTTGGGCTAGCGGGCAGCCACTGAAGTGCAAAAATTTTTTTCGCTGCTCCTACCATCGTCAATTTCTCTTCCTCTTCTCTTCTCACAAGCAAGAACCAATAACCTTGCACAGGGCCGGCTTTAGCGCTGGTGGCGCCCGGTGCGACAATCATTTTTGGCGCCCCCACACCCCATGATCACCTCCTCGGATTCTCTCACTACCACCGGGCATAAGGGCCCCTTATCTCTCCAATCATAAGTTATTGCTAAACACAGCGCACCCCCTGAGGTTAAAAAGAACAATTGATGGACAGAACTCAGAACAATGTCATACATTCACCCCAGTACAGAGATCTGGGCCTAAATCCATTGTGTGTTTTGCTCCCCATGCCATTCCAGTTTGAACCTAGCCATATGCATATCAGTCTTGACCCTGCGCCCAATGGGGACAGGATGTGGTCTCACGGCTAGACTGCCGACTTTGGAGTTGGGAAACCAAGGTTCGAGCCTCGGGGTCGACTCCACATCCTGTGATTCTGGGCAAATCACTTAATTTCCCCGTGCCTACCAAAAAATAAAATGAATGTGTCCTTGTGTAACGTAACTGGTGCTCATGTAAAGCGCTCCAATACCTTTGTTTGCACTATATAAATCTGCAAAAGAAAAAAAAATGGGAATAGTCCAGCCTGAACTGCCAGGCCAGGTCCTCCCTGGACTGGAAAAAAGAATCCTAGGACCGGTTTCGGGGTTTCACCCCTCATCAGCCAGGATAGCTTGATTCCAGTGGCATGGAGAGCACGGGACCCACCTCTGGGCATACCCGTCCCACTCGGGGTGAGAAATGCAAAAAGAACAATTGATGGACAGAATGCAGAACAATGTCATACATTCACCCTAGTACAGAGATCTGGGCCTAAATCCATCGTTTTGTTCGTCCCCCCTGAGGTCGTTGCCCCAACCACTGGTCAGCGCCCAGTGCTGCCACACCAGTCGCACTGCCCTTAAAGCCGGCCCTGACCTTGCAAATTGATAGCAGATGATGAAGTCGTGTCAAACTTATATTCACAGGCAAATACAAAGAGAGGGAGTCTTGCAGTTTTTTATTTAAAGTTCTGCCTACGCTGCTAAATACGCAACCTCATATCTCGTGTGGTTTTTATCGTCTTTTAGTAAATGCACACGCAGAGCTTTGCATGCTAAGTAAATGCTCTACGCTCTGGATTCCTGTATATAGGGCAGCATTTTTCTGATTCTCTCTGAAAGAGACTGGTTTCTGGGCAATTTCAAATGAAGTATGTTTTATTTTGTTCAGGGCAGGTCAACACAGGTTGTATATCGACACCTGAGTGTGGGAACCTAAGCATAGAAGTGGCGAGTCCACTGCCGGCACTAAAAGTCTGTTTTTATAAAAACAACCAGGAAATATTGAATTATCGCATCTCCGGCCAACTTCCTATTGGGAGTGATTGCCTATTGACGATAAGGGATATGCATCTTGGCCTGCTAAGGACCTAAAATGTATGCATACCTAATGAGATAAAGGAACTTGTCTCTCAGGTATATAAGAATAAGTATGACAGGCATAGACCAGTTATGACAATGTGCCTATTTTCAGCCCTATACCTATATAAGAATTGGTTCTTTTTTTAGAACAGAGGACTGGAACCCCTTACTTTGGCGGCAAAACGACTGACACCGCATTTGATGCATTTAATCTTTGATGTTATATGGAAGCACATCACTAGGAGTGGTGAGTGCAGTTTCATTGAAACAAGTTTATTACATTGAATGAATGAATGAATGAATGGGTTTTGTTTAATTGTGCATGAGGGTAGCGTATGATTAGGAATTTATAGGGGACTTATTAATTATGACCCACCAAACCCGATTATTGTATTGACATATGTGATGAGTCGGAGGGTAATATTCGTGTTGTTGTGAAGAGTATTGGATTTTGAACCGAATCTAATGAGATGGTTCAAACACGGATGTGAGTTCATGCTATGGGATATAGTACTAAAAATTTATTTTTGTATATTCCCTCTATCTCTTCTAGATCTGACTCACTTGTAGTTCCTCTAAGAGGGAGGTTTTAATCCCTTATGTACCTTTTGTCCTGAGGAAGGTGGGGTTTTATTATTATGGGACCACCGAACGCGTAGACGCTGAAAGCTTACTGAATCCTACCACGAGAACTATTACTGTAACAAATCATGATGGACAGTAATGAGGATATAAAATCTATGTGAAAAGTGGCATCAGGTTCTGTAACAGTATTTCCTAGACTGTACAATAGGGTCTCCCTGTTAGATGTTTATGGTTTTCTTTTATCACAGATTTTTATGTAAAATGTCTTTTTATTAAAAATTGATCTGCTGTTTTTATTGTTCATGTGATTGTCACGATTAGTATAATTTGTTGGTTTTAATGTTCATTGGATGTATTACGTTTTCTATGAATTTGTTGATCTCGAATGTACATTGGATATACTGCGTTTTCCATGAATTGTAAGGTAACCAATGTTTTTAAACATGAAGTGTAATGTTTACAATATGCGCCTATTTTTACATGAATAAAGCCTCTGAAACTACATTTTTGGGTTTGGTGGTATTTTAGTTAGTAATCCTAGTGTATGTGCATTCCCCGCTTGAGGGATTTATGAGCTTGAGTGAATTTTTGTTTGTGTGAATTGAAGTTCTTTCTCCTTTCAAAGGGACATAATTCTTCTTTAATGTCTTGGAAAGAGATAACAGACATTAAGTTGACCCCAGAGGTTGGCAAATGCTGGTTTTAGGAGTCTAACCAGATTTCAGTCCATGTTATTAACTATATCCATCTTTGTCTGCTAGTGAAACAAGTGGCAGGAATTACTGACAATACAAAGCATTAAGCTGGGATTGCTGTAACCATGCTATGGTTCCATCACTGTTCTCAAATAAAACAAAATCTGGCAGATGGGTCATGCTACGAAAATAATACATTCACATTTATCATATACCAGAAATAACATTCTGTATCTTAAAATACTATGAGCATGAACATAACAGGACCACTAACTAAAGGCCATGCATGCTTCACTAAGTAGGACAAGCAAAAAAACTGGGCACTCAGCACCTTAGTATGTGAGTGGGGTGAGAAAGCAAATACACGGAGCAAGGTGAGAAAGGGGTATGTTTATGCAAAGTGAAAGACAACAGGGGGGAAGAAAGGAGCCAAAACTCAATTCAGGTGGCTGTGAGAAGGCACAGTCAATATGTGGTACAGTCTATAGTGATAGTTCAGGCAAGTATTGAGACGTGCTGTGGCAATAAAGGCAAAAAAGTATTCCATGCTTACATGGGATAAGAGTTTTCATGGATACATTTCATACATAGTACAAGTGGACAGTCAATGGACAAGGTGAGGGTATGGTGGGGGTCAATCCAGGCTCAATAGCAGTGTTTTTTGGGGGGAGAGCAGCTCATGCTAAATGCAAGACAACAGGGTGTCCATTTCAAAGCAAGCGTACTAAGTTAAATACTCTATTGGTGCGCTGAAGCTAATGGGCAGCTCTGAGAGGAGGGCACTCACCAGCAGCACTGAGCTTCACATCATCTCGGACATGCTCTGCCGCAGTCCAGCTATGGTGCCCGGTTTGCTCAGCGCCCAGGTGAACTTCCTGGTCTCCATGGGGGTGAGGTGAGACATGAGGGCACGGCTGGTAAAGGGACTCCAGGCCGGGGGTGTTAGTACAGCCCTGTGAGCAGCATTGGAGAGCTTAGTGTCGCAACGGGGATGTCCTGGTCTAGCGTTGTCAGCGGCGATCCAGAGGCCATTCTGAGTGAAGAGTGGGTCGCCTGTGAATGGGAGACGCTGCGCAGTCACGCACATCCTGACACTTGAGTCTCATTTACTCTGCCTGCGAGTGCCAGCCAGGTGTTTCTGCTGCTGCTCTCTTAAGTAAAATGATGAGAGTATCTTCAGGTCATTGATGCACAGCCATTGTTGGGCATAAGGCCCAGCCCAGGACGGTCGAGAAAAGTTAGGTATGTAAACACGCAATGTAGAATGTGATGACACGTGTTACACACCAATGACATTTCTTGACAAGGGAGGATTCCAAATATAATCCAATTATGATCTCGGGACCTCTTGTGGGCTGAACTGTTTGCATAGGAGGATTTTAAACAAAACAAGGCAACGTCCTGAGAGGCGGCCATATTAAAGTCAGGCTGTCAGCGTGACAAAGCTAATAATAAAAGAAGAGGCCGTGCAGTTTGTATAAGAGGGGGGCCGCGTTGAGAGCTTGAAATGCATGCAGCCAGACGATGTAAATGGATGCTCTAAATGCATGCTCTGGGGGTAAAAACCTTTAAAAATAGTTCCACAAAAGTGGATGGAAACAGTACTTCAGCGACAGGAAACTGATAAGAGAAGCACACAAGAGGAACAACAGGAGGAAACAGGAAACAGTGTGCTACAGCCAATAGAAATGGAGGAAAAGTAAGTGGCAAGCACAGGAACCAATGAAAAGCAATGCAAGCAAGGGGGCGGGATGTAAGCCCCTTTTAAGATACATTTAATACAAAAGATTTCACAAGCACAGCGCAAGTGAGGCGAACCCTAAAAAAAAAAAATGCATAGTGAAGTGATAATGAACACTTCTTGCATGAGCCACAGTAGAAATAGACAATAGATTAAACAATGAGTAACAGACGAGTGCAGGGCTGGATGATCTTCAACACAATCTGGCAGGGGATGCTTTGGGACTCCTTCCCTGCTGGTGGTCTGCTGCTGCACTGCTGGTTGTCTGCTGCTGCCCTGCTGATTGTCTGCTGCTGCCCTGCCGCTTGTCTGCTGCTGCCCAGCTGGTGTTCTGCTGCCACCCTGCTGGTTGTGGATGGTGTCACTACCTGTCTTCACATGCCACTCTATTAGCACCCCCAAAGATGTGTTTCTGTAGCTGTGTTTAGCAGCACATGTTAAGTGCTGCAGCTCCTATGTTCCTGCAGCTTGTAAACGATGAGTGGCATCTCACTCAATTCTCCAAAGTTTGAGTTGACAGAGTGGGGGTATCAAGACATCCCTGCCTGCCCCTGCTTGGAGTTTACTCCTGGCTGACTTTAGCTGGTCGGTGGAGATGTAAGGGGAAGATATGGATGTGTATGATGAAATGTTGAAGTAGAGGACCTAGGAAAGTGGAAAATCAGGAGACTAAAGAAGCAGACCAGTGGAAGAGGACAAGAGAATCGGAATAAGGTGGGTCAGGGCCAAGAGGGCCTACACCAGGAGGAAAGCCAGAAACACCAGGAGTAGGAGGATAAGGAAGACGAGAACCAGGCCCTCCAGGAGGAAGAGGGCCAGGAGGACCAGAGGAAGGAAGAACAGAATTAGGTAGAGGGGCCAGGTAGCCCAGGAAGAGGACCAGAATGATGGGAGATAGGGGTACCAGGAGGACTAGGAGCAACAGGAATTCCTGATGGTACCATAATCCCCAGATTCAAAGGAGGATTGAGACTAGGAAGAAGAGGTGGAGGAGGAGGAGTAGGTGGTTAAAGATGAAACCAAAAGGTGGAGGACTAGGAACAGGACCAAGGAGACCAGGAGGAGGACAAGGTAGAGTAGGAAGATAAAGGCATTCAAGAATACAAGAACCACCAGAAGGAAGAATAACAAGACCAGCAAGAGGACATGGGATAAAGGTCCCAGAGCACCCAGAGGTTCAGGACCAGGTGGAGGACAAGATACAGCATCAGGACCACAAAGAGAAAAAGGACAAGGACCACCTGGAGGACCAACCACACGAGTAGTACCAGGTGAAAATGAGGAGGAGGTAGGCCTGGAGAAGTTCCTGGAGGAGGAAGGCCATCAGGATTACCAGGAAGATGCCAAGAAGGAGCATGTGGACTAAAATGTCCAAGACCACCAGGAGGCCAATACCAAGATCACCAGGGACACCAGGCAATAAGACTATCAGGGCCCACAGGACTAGAAACAGAAATGATTCTAGACAACATGTATTAAAACATATTCTTAGTTACAGAGGCCACGCCTCTAATACAAACATTTCTCATACATGCCAAAATTTTGGAACAGGTCAGAGAGAGATTTAGAGACTTCCCTTACTTTTCCAGCCCACTCAAAGCACAATGAAGTATGATCATCCTGCATATGATCAGTGCCTGTTTTAGTTTTTCCAGAAGTTTATACTCTCTGTAGGAGTACCCTTGTTCCTTGAGTTTTCCTTTGATCATATCAAGTATGACAATCGCTCCTGCTCTCTGGCTCAAGACATGGACATTTGGATGCATAGTAATGTCCTTAATCTAAAGCTTGACCCTTCCCCAAATACCTCCTGATGTTATGTCTGGGTCACCCCAAGCTATTCCCTTTACAACTAGCGACCTTAGCACAAAGCTATGCTCAGACTCTGGTTTCTCTGAGGAGGCTAAGGAGTCTAGGCCTACTGCTGTGTCTGTCTCCTATGATCCACAAACTGAATTGGTGCTGCATTAACTTAAAACAGAACACTTCTTTCAGAGGGAAATGCACTGAATGACTCTGCAAGTTCAGTTAATGTAAGGCACTTTGAGTTTTCTTAAGGTCAAGGCTAGCATGTTGACTTTAGAAAATCTTATAGCATGATATGGTGCCTAAGAATATAACTGTTCACTCCCAGCCCTCATACAATAACAAGAGAGATGCTCAGAGGTGCCAGATTTTAAGATCAACAATGCAAAATCCACAGCATTAATGAGGAACTAGGCATCAAGGTATCTTTGAAAACCTAGGTGGATATCGGAGTATAGAATACTGCGCGACTGAATGATGAATGAATGAATGAATGAATATAAGTTTTATAGAGCGCGAACTTAGCCCAGGGGCATCAAGGCGCTGCGGAAAGCGATCAGAATGAGAGATGTCTATAGAGTAGGAAACTCAAAGGTTAGGACAGGTGAAAAGCCAGGTCTTCAAGGACTTACGAAATAAGGAATGGGTTTCCTGAGTGGAAATTGGGGAAGGAAGGGAATTCCACAAATTGGCCCCTAACAGCGAGAAAGCCCTCCCCCCCCACCTAGCTTTCCTCACCCTGGGAACTGTTACCCGGTTCTTACTTGCAGATCTCAAGTCCTTGCCGGGAAGATATCTTTGAAACATTTTGTTGATACCTTCTGACCCCTTGTTGTGGACGGCCTTGTGGACCAGGCATAGAGCCTTGAACACAATTCTCCTCCCCAACGGGAGCCAGTGCAGGCTTCTAATGGTAGCTGAGACTGAATGGAATTTGGGGAGACCCATCACAAGCCTAGCAGCAGCATTCTGCACCAATTGAAGTCGATGAAGAAGTCCTTTATTTATCCCTAAATAAAGGGCATTACAATAGTCCAACCTCGAGACCACGAGGGCCCCCACTGCCTGTTTCCGTGCAGGCAGGGAGAGAAAACGGAAGATCTTCCTGAGAGTCCGTATCATCCCAAAACAGGTAGAGACAGTTCTATTTATTTGTGAACCCAGGGAAAGAGAGGAGTCCACAATGATGGCTAAATTCTTGGCACTAAGAGAGGGGCGGGGGCAGGATCCAAGAGAGTCAGGCCACCAGGCCTCCGACCAGATATCCATCTTGTCTCCAAAGATTAGGACCTCCGTTTTGTCCCCATTGAGTCTTAAGTAGTTCTCAACCATCCATGCAGCCACCGCCCGCATGCAGTTTTTAAAATTTACTGCTGAGGCTGAGACATTCTCAGTGATAGAAATCAGAATCTGAGTGTCATCAGCATAGAAAAGCACTTCAAGGCCAAAAGATCTTACCAAAGTGGCGAGCGGGGCTACATAGATATTAAAGAGGGTAGGACTCAATGAGGAACCCTGGGGGACTCCACAGAACAATTGTTTAGGGGCAGAAAGAAATTGGCCCATCTTAACTCTTTGTGAGCGATTCAAAAGGAATGATGAGAGCAAGTTCAGTGCGGAATCCTCTATCCCAATTTCCCGAAGCCTGCCAATCAGCCTACAAGGAGAAATCGTATCGAAGGCTGCCATCAGGTCCAGGAGTATCAGTAGAGTGGTATGGCCAGCATCAACCTGTTGTCGGATGTTGTTAAAGACAACGGTTAATGCCGTCTCCGTACTGTGTACACTCCTGAAACCATGCTGCGAGCCATCGAGCAGTTGGTGTTCCTCCAAATAAGAACTGAGATGGCGGTTAAGATGTTTTTCCAGGATCTTAGCCGGAACAGGCAGCAGAGAAATGGGCCGATAGTTTTTTAATTCTGTCAGGTCAAGAGAGGCCTTCTTTAACAGGGGTTTTACCACCGCCATTTTCCATGCGATGGGAAATTGGCCAGAAGAGATGACGGAATTGAGGAAAGCGGTCAGAGGAGGTGCAATGGCCTCGCTTCCTAATTTCAGAATCTTAAGAGGGCAGGATTCGAGGGGAGAGCCAGATCGAATCCCACTTAACAACAACTCGGTATCCTCTTGAAGGATAGAGGGAAAGGAGCAAAAACGGCAGTCCTTCAAAGGTGCTTTCCGAGATTCAGATAGGGGATTAGTTTTAGTTCCCGCAGAGTTTGAGTTCTCCAAAGAGGAGTGAATGTCCTTAATTTTGGCATAGAAGAAACCTGCCATTTTATCACAGAGGTCCTGAGAGACCTCGGTATTTACACTAGTCGAAGGGGCTGAAAGGGAATGGATCAAAGAAAAAAGTTCCCTAGGGGATCTAATAGATTGCGTCATCATTGAGTAGTAGGAGAGCTTTTCCTCATTGATAGCTTGCTTATAATCCCTTAGCCTGATTTTATGCAGATCCCTTTCAGCTATAGTAGGGTCCATGCGCCACTTTCTTTCCTGATATCGGCAAACCTGTCTGAGCTTTCTCAACCTCTCAGAAAACCATGGGGCTGATCTGTAAGATGCAACTATCCCTTTAATTAGGAATGATCTTTTCAAACATGTTTACAGGTGGGAGAAATTAAAAATCAGGTTAAGCAGAATTGTCTGAATTAAGATTACTTTTGTCCCCAGACTACTCTATATTACTCAGACTTTACAGTTGATATTTCCAGGGGGCACATTTAATAACATACAACATAGACTTTTGGCATTCACCTAGAAGGGGAGAAGAACCCCAGGTGTATCTAAAAATGCATTATACAGGGGTAAACACGAAGGGAGTTTAGCATTCCCAAAAATTGAAAGATATGTTTGGGCAGGTCAAATCCGCCCTTTGATTGATTTTACAGTGCCAGACTTTGACAGACAGACAGACTTTGGTTAGAGTTTGAGGCAGCTTATTGCTCCAGGCCACCAAGTGTGTTACCATGGCCTCCCCCTAGCAAGAGAGGGCAGGAGGTCTTTTGGAGACCACAAGGGATCACATTACTACACTTAAATGCCATTGACCCTGAATTTGAATAACCCAAACTTCCTCCGGAGTGTCATAGATAAGGATTTCTGTAATTGGTTCTGAAATAAAGAAGCTACAGTGGGGAATTTATTTGAAAAATGGAAGGTTAAACACTGAAAACACTATGGAAATGGTGGAGTATGACAAAATAGGACAGGTTTTGATACACAGAACTAATAGTTTGGGTTACTACTGAGACTCGGAGGGAAGGCTCAGAAAGAGATGTAACACCCATAGAAGTCCTCTTCTTGAAAGGACACAAAACTTAGAAAGGTATTACTCAATGATGTCAGTACATGTTGATCCATCCATCTGCGGTTAAACTCTTGTATGCCGTAAAGTGGGCGGCACAGCTGGGAACAGAGAAATCTATGAGGCTTTGTGGTTTCTTATTTGGGAATGGGTCTCAGCGCCACTTGGAAGACCGGGGGGGGGGGGGTTGGCGATGATTCCTGCACCGTGACACGAAAGACGCATATAAGACTTGTGCGGACCACACCCCACCCCACCCCTTGCTACACCACTGCAGCAGCATTACTTTGTACCCAATATAAAGGAATTGGATACGTTTGGTTATCATGAGGTTCAACTATTTTATTGGTTATGATGAGGTGGTGCCTGACCACAACATGTCTTAATGCGATGTTTGACTCCTCCCCAAAACGATGGTGGTGTGGGAGGGGAAAGGGGATATATATATATAGTATAGATGTGAGGATATTATGTCTCATTCTATGGCCATTATTATACATATTAAAGGTATCACAGAAATGGAGCTGCCACTAAACTTGGTGCTTGCACAGGGGAGGAGGCCGAGTGCCGCTGGCCACCCTGAGTGGGAAGCTGTTTACACACCTATTGCTAGCAGCCAGGTTGGTGATAGCAACGTTTTGGAGATTCCCTCTACCCACTACTGTTCATATATGGCGGAACAAAATATTTTCAATATTGACAATGGAAAAGCTTACAGTTATACTGCATGATAAAGTACAGAAAGTTCAAACAAATTGGGTGCCTTTTATTGCTTATTTTTAACAGCAGGGCAGAACTAGTTTGGTGCCTGGACATATATCTAAGGTACTCCTCAGATCTAAACTATGCTATTCAAGTTTCTCTGGGAGCTCCTCAGCCAGAAAACTGCAGGGAATCACCCCAGGGCCTTAATCTACCTCATAAGTGATTTGGAACAGGGGTAAATAGGGGAAAGAGAAAGAAATTTGCTACTGTTGGTGTATAGGTATTTGGTTAAACTTTAGAATTAATGAAAAAAATGACTGTGGATGATTCTGCTGTTCTGATATTCTGTTATTTTGTCTAATCTGTAACTATTACAAAGCACATTCATTACTATGTCAAGAGCCATACCCATGCTGCATTTATACAAAGATAAGTTTGGGCCCTATATGTTGTTAAAATCTGCTATGGTTCCTACATTTCATAACACAAAATATAATTAAAGTTATATTTTAAAAAAACCAAAAAACTTTGTCTACTAACCAGCAGTTTCCCTTCTTGACCAACGTAGGATCATTGCGCACTGTGGGTCTGATGGAATCAGTTTTTCAATGATGGAATTTGAGGGCTGTCCCCCTAACCATACACTTTGCTCAGCAGTTTCTCTCGCCACCTGTGCCCTCCAGTTCCTCATTTCACTTTCCCTCCGAAGTGATGTGACTTGAGCAGGAACCAATGTACTATGCAGTGGTGGCTGGTATGTCCCAAGGGTGATGAGGCTGGTAGTAAAAAATACATTAAATTAAATATAACTTACTTACCTTCCTGCAACAAGCGAGATGTCCTCAATCGTCTTCTCTCCTCGAGGCAGGCTCTCAAGCCAATCCTGGCCTGCTCTCATGCAGTTAACCAGCATGAGAGCAAAGCCCTCATTGGAGGGAGCAACCTACCTCAGCACTCCACAGCTCACTGGAGGCCTGCACTTACTCTCAACCCAGCTGTCTTCAGACAGCTGGGTTGAGAGGTTTAAGTGCGTGTGTCTGACTGGCCGTCGCAAGACAGCCGGCCAAAGAGACATGCGCACTTTAAACAAGTGCAAAGGCAGCCTACCCTCCTCCATGCTGCTGCCATTCAGCAGGCCCTGCCCTGCCTTGACACTCCAGTCGGGAAGGGGTCACAGAAAAGAAAGTGGTAATGAATTAACTTCATTACCATTTAATGTTTCATCTCTGGGGGCATTTCAGTGGGGCGACGCTCCTCCGCTATAACGGAGGAGCCGCCCCTGGTACTACATCACATTTTTTGATTCAGCCTTTAAAGGGTTCCCTTTTTCCCTTAGACCTTCTTTCGCTATGCAGGACGCTGCTGCTAGATGCCCCCAAAATGATCCTTTACCCCTGGTGAACACGCTCCCCTGCAGCACAACCTTTGTTCGTGCTACTTATGACAGGTGAAAAACTGGAGGTCAATGCATAGGCTGTAACTTTCTTCAGTTGCATCCAGTTGTTTGGTGGTTTTTCTGACATGTTATCGCATGGGGCGTGTTAGTTTAATTGCAAGACTCCCAGTGGAAGGCTCAGATCAAGGGGCCCTTTGCATTACTGCTGCTGCCTATCATTGGTTTGTTCCTCGGGTCTCTTACTCGTGCACCAGTGTTCCCCAGAAAGAAAGAATTTAGTCACAAGCCTGAAAGTGCTGCACTGATGGAACTGCTTGTCACACCTGCCTAAGGTACTCAGATTTTCTGGAGGTCAAATGGCCTGACCTGTGGTATTCCTCATGACTCCTCTTTTTTCCCAGTCTGTTGTGCATGTTGAAGCTATATTTAGCCACAGATTTCAACTTTCACACACACGTAGGTGATACCCAGATCTTCCTCTCAGAGGATGGTAATCTGAGAGATTCTGCTAATGTCTGGAGGATTTCCGGGTCTAAATTTGGACCACTGGCTCAAGCTGAACTTGCACAAGACTGAGGAGGATGTTAGTCGGGGACTTGAGGACGTCTGAAATGCTGTGATGTAGTCCTCAGAAACAGGGGCATGTGCAAAGCAAGTCTACATAGTGAACAATTTAGTTTTCAAATTTGACTCCCCCTTTCATTGTTTCCTCAAATATCAGCTCGTCAGTATTTCTTTCTTTTTGATGACTTTAACGTAGATTCAACCATGTCTCTCACTGCTGGGATATCTTCTGGAAGTTCTTATGATAGTGGGTTAAAAGTTATACTGCTGAAAATGTCTTTATAGGCCTGACCATGTGATCTCTTTCAGGTCTACAAGTAATTCAAAACTCCGCTGTCTGGCTTCTACTGGGACCCCTCAAATTATCATAGCTACTTCTCATTTAAGCACCTTCTCTTTTTCTCTCTAACACCTAGAATATGTACTGTGTGAATAATCATCTCACTGTTTAAGGCAAAGCAGCTGATTTTTTTAACCAGCTCTAGGTCCTTGCACATGTCCGCTCCATCCTTTAATCCTTGACTTGTTTGACAGGCTTGTATCCTTGCTTGGAGAAGTGCAGGTTTGTGCTTACCCTGGGCAAAGGAGCTGCAGAAGAAAACTGATGACATCCTAGTACATCACTGACACCACCTAGAGGACTCTGCACACTGGATGGAGCCCGAATCAGAGGTCAAGAAAAGGCACTGGCCTCCCTTTGGATGAAAACAATTTGTTTGAGCAGTCCGCTGATTAGCATGTAATGCAGCCAAGAAGGGTAGAGCAAAATCACTTAGTGCCACCGAGGTGGAATTTTAAGCCTTTCAAAGACAGAGCATTCTTTCACATCCTCCACTCTAGTTCCAGCTAGAATAGGCTCACTCCACAGGCATCAACATAGGCCAGGTAAACCCACTGACTTTTTCAGGAGGGTTTCCTCCCTCTTTGGGGTCCTCTCAGGAAGCTCACTCCACTACAGTAGGAGGGAGAGGGAAGTCTCTTTTCACTACCATCATTCTACCCAAATTGCTACATTGCAGGGTCCCAGAAGCAACTGTGCTCTACACCTGACACAGACTTTAGAATCCTGGCTACACAGCAAGCAGACTAAAAACTTATACAGGAGGCCCAGGGGAGCCAGCTGGTATTCTCAAAGGGAATGGTCAATGGGGAAAAAGGAAGGAGAGCTCTGTCCCATCCTTGATATTTACAGTCTAAGTCAGTTATTTCTACTGCAGATGTTCAAGATGTCCTGAGATGTCCAGAAAGATGGTCAGCTGTGTTTGGTGGATCTTAAAGATACTTATATCCCTGTGCATATCCTGCAGGGACGCAGGCAGGAAGTACCTCTGTTTTATGGTGAGAAATCAATTCTACCAGTACAGGACATTGTCCTGACTCTGCTGTTTCATTTAAAAGTAGTGCCTTTACCAAGATTCTTGCTCAGTGGCTACCTTTATGGTGATGCAGAAGATCTTCTGCTAACCATTCTATCAAAGTGGTTCTATTGGGCTAGAGCAGGGGTCTCCAAACTACGGCCCGTGGGCCACATCTGGCCTACTGCAACATTTTATCCGGCCGGCAGTAACTAGAAATATTTTTTTTCCCAACCACGTGGTCAGAGAGTTAACACATGCAGTTCTGTCCACCACACTCCTTTCCATATGACCAAAGTGGTGGCAGCCTGGCAAACTCTCATTTTCAGTCACCTGGGCCATATGCTTTAAGACCCTCAAATGATAATTATTCAATGTTAACGTCACCCCTGCTGTTAAAAAATCAGGTTTCTGCACATTGACTTTTCAAGAAATGCCGTGAAATGATCGCGGTGAGGAAGCAGCGTCATTTTCACACATGCATAAACAAATCATAACAAACCGGGTTTCTGCAACAAACGGGGCAGAGAAAGTGTGCCAAGCTCGCCTCTACCCTATATCAGTGGCTCACATGGAGCTCTGCTTCTGGTATTATCTCTGTGAGTAACTATTGTCTTTGCACAAATCCTCAT
The DNA here is from genome assembly GCA_963921515.1 of Calotriton arnoldi. Classification (NCBI taxonomy): domain Eukaryota; kingdom Metazoa; phylum Chordata; class Amphibia; order Caudata; family Salamandridae; genus Calotriton; species Calotriton arnoldi. The sequence goes on from CAWUFW010006652.1 coordinate 1,110,455, forward strand.
CATTTTCTTTTGTTATACAAATAATGTTCCGCTGTGCTTTAGTTTTTATAGTTATTGTGTGCATCTTTTCATTGTTCAGCTACCTCCTTCAGTTATGGAAGATTAAAAAGGAAAGAAAAGTGGACAGCGAGTCCCGCCTGTTTAATAAGAATGGAGGTAAAGTACTACCTTGTACAATCAGGTGATAAAACCTTGGATCCATGTTAAAATATCGATGTTAAAAATATCGATGAAAAAAATATCGATTACAAAAATATCGACTCCCTATACTCAAACAGGTAAGTACAATAATATCGACACAAAAATATCGATGTAAAAATATAGAAGTAAAAAATATCGACTTTAAAAATCAAATAACTTAAATAAAATTAATTAAATAATATTAATATTATTAACAAAATTAATTAAATTTAATATATTTTAACTAATTATAACAAATAAACTTAATTTAATAAATATAAACACAAAAAAATGTGTACATATACATATATTTACTTAAATACATTTTATTAACTATTATCTTTATTTAATTTATAAACTTTTTAAATTATATAAAAATAAAATATACACATATATAAATAATTTAAAATAACATAAAATATTCTACATTTAATCAACACATTAAACTATTAAAAAAAGAATAAAACATACATTTAATAACAAAATAAACACAATAGTAGTGAAAACGTTGGATAGCGAGGGGGTAAAAATTACTATTCCCACTCCAGTAAGTGCAACGTTAGGGAAAGCGCCGGATAGCGGAGGGGTAAAAATTACTATTACCACTCCAGTGAGTGCAACAGTAGGGAAAGCGTTGGATAGCGGAGGGGTAAAAATTACTATTCCCACTCCAGTGAGTGCAACAGTAGGGAAAGCGCTGAATAGCAAAGGGGTAAAAATTACTATTCCCACTCCAGTGAGTGCAACAGTAGGGAAAGTGTTGGATAGCGGAGGGGTACAAATTACTATTCCCACTCCAGTGAGTGCAACAGTAGGGAAAGCGCTGGATAGCAAAGGGGTAAAAATTACTATTCCCACTCCAATGAGTGCAACAGTAGGGAAAGCGCTGGATAGCGGAGGGGTAAAAATTACTATTCCCACTCCAGAGAGTGCAACAGTAGGGAAAGTGCTGGATCCCACACCAATAAAAAACAAAAACATCAACATTGTTATTAAATTTAATTTCCAATATTAACATAATTAATATTTTAATTTAAATATATTATTATTAACAAAGATAATACAAAATCATTAATTACACACTAACACTATAATATCCACAACACACACCTAAAATTAATTACACAATTACAATTAATAATTAATAATTAATTAATGGAAATTAATGTAAAAATATTTAATAATTAATCAATAAAACATTAATTACTTACCACCCTTCACACCATTTACACATATAAACACACGCAACACAAACCTAAAATTAATTAAACAATTAACATAATTAATTATTAATTGATTAATTGAAATTAATGAACAACTAATTATCAAACAATTATTAATTAATCAATTAACACATTTAACTCTATAAATTCACAATTATACATGTTAATTATTCAATACATTTTATATAATTAAATTACTTTCCACCCTATTCCCCTATAAACCCACAACCCGCTACTGAACTAAAAACGCAAAATTCAATTAAAAAAAATAATTATTAACTACTATAAAATTAATATTTAAATCTATATAATTAAATTACTTCCCACCCTATTCCCCTATAAACCCACAACCCGCTACAGAACTAAAAACACAAAATTAAACTTAAAATAAATTAATAACTAGTAAAAATTTAAAACATATAATAAAATGACAAACACTAAAATACATAACATTATTAAAAATTCGATATTTTTGTCAACTATATTTTTGTAAACGATATTTAAAATGTCGATATTTTTGTAATCGATATTACTTACCTGTCAGTCGATATTCTTGTCAACTATATTTTTGTTGTAGATATTTCTTCCCCACAATATTTTTGCGGCGATATTTATGTCTCTCAAAATTTTGCGGCGATATTCCTGCTCTGCACCAAAACCTTGTGTCTCATATGCAACAAAACTGTTGTAGTTTTGAAGGAGTACAATGTACGTTGGCACTATGAGACATGGACAAAATTATTCCCAATTCACGGAAACACAGCGTTCGGAAAAACTTTAATTGCTGCAACTCAGCTTGCTTTCCCAACAAGCTCTATTAATGCAGAAGAGAATTGGAAATGAAACTTTAACCGGTGTCAATTACAAAGTAGCTTATGCTTTGGCTAAAAGAGGAAAGCCATTCACAGACATAGGGGGCAGAGATCTCTTCAAAGAGTGTATGATGGAAGCAGTGGAAGAGTTATGCCCAGAAAAAGCAAATCTGTTCAAACTTATCAGTCTTGCACCAAGTACTGTTACTCTTAGAATTTAGGATATAGGAAGCAATATAGTTAATCAAATTGCAGACAAAGCAAAAATTTTCAGTTGTATTCTCTTGCACTCGATGAATCAACTGATGTGTGGCACACCACAACAAGTATTCATCCGTGGCGTTGACAGTGCATTTAATATTACACAAGAATTAGCACCAGTGCACACCATGAACAGTACAGTGACTGGAAAAGACATCTTCAAAGAATTGTAAAAAACTGTGTTAGAATATAACCTAGAGTGGAATAAAGTGCAATGCATGATGACTGATGGAGGAAAGAACATGTCTGGGGTGAAGAAAGGTTTGGTTGGACAAATTACAAAAGCTTGTGAGGTTGGTGGATTCTCAAAAGCCCATGTGTCAGCATTGCATGATCCATCAACAAGCATTGTGCTGAAAATATGTGGATATGTCTTGCGTTCTGAAACCTGTTGTTTCCTCAGTGAATTTCATTCGATCTCACAGGCTTAGTCATTACCATTTTGGGGATTTTCTGAAAGAAACTGATTCTGTATTCATTGTCTTGTTTTATCATACTGCAGAGCATAGCTGTTCGATGGCTTAGTTGTGGAAAAATTATATCACGGTTCATTCAGCTCAGAGAGGAAATTGATTCATTCCTCACAGGGAAGAATCGTCCCAAACACTTTTATCAAACACTGACTGGCTTTGGAAATTGGCATTTTTTTGCAGACTTGGCAGGCCATATGAATCAATCGAATTTGAAGTTGCAAGGTGAAATCAATTTAATTTGTGATCTGTTTGCACATGCCAAGGCATTCAAGACAAAACTGATGCTATTTGAAGGACAGGTGAAAGTTCATAATTTAGTTCATGTCCCATGTTGTGAAAAACTTCATGAAGAAAGTGAAGCAGAAATTCCTTCTTCATTTGCAACAGAAATCATTAAGAACTTTCAAAAACAATTTCAGGAACGATTTTCTGATCTTGATGAAAAAATAGATGAAATAAAGCTGTTTCAAAATCAATTTGATTGCAGTGTTGAAACACTCCCAAGTCAGCTTCAGTTGGAAATTATTGATCTCCAATCAGATGACATTCTGAAAGACAAGTAAAAGAAGGAAATGTGATCCAGTTTTATAAATCTTTGCAGCCTAAGCAGTTTTCAAATTTTAAGCGATTTGCTTGTGGATTTGTATCAGTTATTGGTACAACGTGCCTATGTGAGCAAACATTTTCAAAAATGAAGTATGCCAAGTCCAAATATCGAGCAAATTTATCTGATGAGCATTTGCAGTCCATTCTAATGAGAGACTCCTCAAGCTTAAAACCTGGGTTCAATGATATTTTGAAATTCAAAAATCAATTCCATCATTCCCATTAATCTTGTGCTTCATGTTTTGTTGTTTACCATTGAAAACTCCAAATTACCAGAATTGTTGAATTTATTTTTGTTAGGCCTTTATTAATGGCTCAAGTTTTTTTTAAAATTTCTTTGCTTTGTCTTTCTGACGTTCTTTCTTGGAGTTTTTTTTTCTTACTGTGTGCCACAAAATTGGAAAAATTCTTATTTCATGTAAATTTTAAAATTTTCAGTATTTAAAATTAATTAAAAAATGAATAGCCTGCTTTTCTTATCTACAGTTAAGCAATTGAATATTTTGTCAGAGCATTTGCTAATGTTTGACATTGTTACTCATTATATGTAATTTCTCAGTTTAAGCACATCATTTGCTCTATTGTTTTGAATCATATTATGCTAATTACAAAAAAGTTCGAAGTAAAACATATTTATTCATTTACATTTTTTTCATTCATTTATAAAACTGATTTTTTTTGGCCCGTGAATATTTGTAAAATGTACAATATGGCCCTTGTACTGAAAAGTTTGGAGAGCCCTGGGCTAGAGGTACCTAGGGGGACCCTGGACAATACTTGTAACAAATAATGCCTGTTGCATGTAGTCCTTGGCACCTCAAGAACCAGAGACTACTGGAAGCTCACTGGATTGCTCAGCAGATTCCGTTCCTGTTATGAGGTGTCAGCGTACTGATGCAAACAGTAGGCAGAGAACAATCAAGATACCTTTATACTTTTATATAAATACCGCAGTTGATGCTTGCTGCTCTATAAGTTACTTAATTCCATGAAGAATTGTTCATCTTTCCAATTCTTTGTGAGAAAATAGTTTAGTTCTGCTTGTTAGTTCTAATGCAAAGCAACATTACATGTTTAATGTTTAATCTAGTGATGCACGTATGGGCAGGGCTTCTTGCTGTTTTCTGTGCAACACCCCTATTTGCTGTAGTGAGATGTGGGATAAATGGGCTTGCACAGGCAGCGAGACAGTTCCACGAGGCCAGATACCCCTTTGACGAAGGACGCTGAACAGGATGTACTGCTGCGGAGAAGAACGTAGAGGAAGCAGCTGTGAAGTCAGGCCAACTGGCGATGGACCATGGGCGGATAGATGAGCAGGTTAGACCCGGTCTCCTTTGTCCTATCTGGGCACCTTTAGCACCACAACAAAGTCTCAAAACTGGTGGGAAACCACTCGGGGGTTCAGGACTCAATTCAGCTTGGTCCAGGTGCTGGTTCAAGATGATGGGATTCTTTTGTATCCCTGTGGGGCCAGCAAACTAGCCCTTGATGTCACTCTGGTAGTCCTGGGTGCAGGTGAAGATGCAGGGCTCAAACAGCAGGGCTGGCCTCTAAGTGTTCAAGGCAAGCTCCAGGAAGCAAAGCAGTCATTTCAGGTACAGCAAAGCAGTCTTGTAGAGTGCATATCAGGTCATAGCAGCAGGCAGTTCTCTGAGTGCCCTTCCACAGGTCCTGGGGTGAACTTAAGGGTGGGTCTGAGGGTCCTCTTATTTACCTGGTGCCCTTCCTCTTGAAAGTGGTTGAAGCTTCTAGAAAGTGTCCTTGCAATGAATGGAATTCCTTACTCCCCTGCCCTGTCTCCAAGCGGGCTGTGGTGGCAATGTGGAGGAGATAGGTCCATGTGTGAAGGCAGAGCACAGCCTGTTCGGTTGCAAGTGGGGCTGTGCTCAGCTCATCCCCGCCCATTCTGCCAAGAGATGGCATATTCAGTTCTCACTCAATTTCTCTATTGAGTGATTTTCTGGGAGGAATTCACTAAGTCTAACTGTCAGTTATACCCAGTCATGTGACCCAAGACAGCCTGCAGGCACAAAAGGGATAAGGGTAAAAAAATGCAAATTTTCTAAAAGTGGCATTTTCAAAATTGTAATGAAAAATCCAACTTTATCATTAAAGATGATTTTTCATTACAATTTCATATATTGGGTATATGGTATACCAATCTACAAGGGACTTATACGTAAATTAAAAATGCCAAACTGTTGTAAGCCAATCAAATCATGCTTAGGGTAGTTAGCACAAACACTGAGGTACTCATAAAGTGATCAGAGTCCTAAGGCAACAAAAACAAATTCCAGCACAAAAATGTAGGTGAGTAGGCAAGAAGTTTGGGAAACACCACCATAAGGCTGACAGTTCTAACAGTTGCCATGGACATCGAGGTCTCCAAAAACTGAAGCATACGTTGATGATTTACGGTTACACAGTACCTCATTTTGAAGCATTGCCTATTTTACAGACTTGTCACCCAGGTTTGTTGAATATAATATGATCTAATACAGCTTCATCCTTTACTAGTTTTTCCAATCCTCTAACATTCCAAGGGTTTACAGTTAAATGATTTTAGGGATCTAAGGGGCCCATTACGATACCCGGCGTAAATAAATCCGCCAGGCATGGAATCGGCAAAATACCGCCCGCATACACCGTCTGAACACCGACCACGCCATTACGATAACACAAACCGAAAACCGCCATCGGCGGAAAAATCACACTAAATAACGCCCGCCATCGTCCGAGTCGGAGTCAAACCGCCCGCCACGGACGGAAACACGCCCGACAACACAAAACCGCCCGCCCTCACGGCCGACACACCGCACGTGAAATTACGATCGCACCGCCATGAGCGCGGGAAAACCACAAATATACCGCCCGCCAGCGCAAACAACGCC